>BLKR01000845.1:0-392289 GCA_011170035.1 Teleogryllus occipitalis | reverse complement strand
AAAAAAATAAGGTATTCTGCCATAGCTTCGTTTAGAGCTTCTACTGAACCGATTGTTGTATTTTTTCTTTTAAATGAAAGAATATGATCCCTAGATGTGTTATCAGATATTGTTTGTGTTGATTCACCAACATTTACGGTGTAAATTAATTAATTAAATCATTCTTTAATAGTACGCTTATCAATAGTCAATTGTTTTCTTTCAAAGAGTGGCAGTTTCAAAATCGATATACATGAGTCCATAGATGTGAGTCCACGCTGCTTGATGTTTTGTTTTGATTGTTGAGATTTGTTTACAATTCGTCAATGTTTTGTTTCAGGGTAATAATTGCATTGTGGTGTTGACAGTTTTCATGTATTTACTTCTGTGGTGTATTTTGTAGAGAACATTCGCACAGTGGGTTTTGCCCGGTTGTACTTTAGTGAAGTTGTTTACAGGTTATGTCGAATTCCGACCGGTAGCGGTAGCTCAGTGCATCAACTGATGTCACTGCAGCGCCTCTAACCGGGAGGTCCTAGGTTCGAGTCCTGACGGCGGCAGGGTTTTCGACACTAGCTTTTCAGGTAGGTCGAATTCAGCTGCTATCTGGAAAAGAATTCTAGCGGCCGGCTGCTCTGATCGGTAGTTTTCCGTGGTTTCTCCGATCAACACCAGGCGAATGCCGGAGCAGTACCCTACCAAACGGGCCACGGATCGCGCGTGATCTGTCCTTCCTCTTCCTTGTCCTATCCTCTCCTCTTACACACACACTTACACTAGCATGCACTACACTACCACATATTTCGGGAGACCGGTCGGGAGCTTAGAGCTTGTCCCGGCTGGGGCGGTGCCCCGCTGGTGGGAGAGTCCAGGTTAGGGGGAAGCCCCACTAGCCGACGGTAGGTCGGCGCCGGATCTCGCCATCCAGCGGGGGAAGATCACCGCCATCTCCCGAGAAAAAAAACATGCACTACACTAACGGGACTAATGACCGAAGTAGTTGAAACACGAAAAATTAATCAATCAATCGAATTCCGAATCGTTGTCCACGCGCCCCAAAAGACGCAAACACACATTAACTGGACGCAGAGAAAGAGAAAGTCAGCGTAGGTGTCGTGATAGTGAGGTCATTTCGTTTTCTATTGGGTCATTGTCTATGAAATGTCAGTTTTGTTCTGCTTTCTACTTTCCGTGTGAGAGAAATTCTGCAAACGATTTACTTTGTGTTGCTTAAGTCATTTGAAGAACTTTATCTCACAAATGAAATAGTGTTTACAAATCGCTGGAAATGTGCATATTCACGGCGTGATAGATTTTAAAAGTTTTGAAAAAACAAAAGAATACCCGAAAAATGAACTTTATGTAATTTTAAACAGTGCAATTAGCACTACTTGTTGCAAAAGTTTGAAGAACAAAATTTAAGCTATTTTTGAGAAAATGCGAAATTTAGAGCTCATTTTAACAGAAAAATGTTTTCGAGAAACTTTATATGACCATATATAATGCACATGTACTCATAAAAACAATAATGTGAACAAATTGCAGCTAATGTAAACGAGACAAGTCAAAAAATTAGTTTTGTAATTTATGAAAAAACAAAATAATAGAGCAGAATGGCGTTTATTTCATCTTATAGAGTGCATTTAGCACAATCCGTACCAAAAGTGTAAAGAAAAAATTTGGAACTGTTTTTGAGAAAATCTTGTTTTTGTAATTTTTAAAAATTGCAAATATTGCACGCCATACTGTGAGAATACTACTAAAATTTTCAAAAAATGTACATGACCATCATGAAAGAACTAATGATGGGCAACAAATTTTAATTGAAGGAAAATCTTTATCTTCAATTTTGTAGTTGTAGACACCGAAAACATAAAAAAAGTTTGCAATTTTCGAAATTCTGAGTTAAAGTGAAATTCATAGACCATGAAAATTGGATCTATTCCACCTTTCTAAGTGTATTTTCTCCATTTTTACAAGAAATTTAAAGAAAACATTTGGAGCCGTTTTTGAGAAAATTTAGAAAGTGTCCGGGGGGCATCAAATCCCCAAATTTGGAAGAAAGTTTTTCAAAATCGCAGTGCCTCAAGTCAAGCTAGATAGACCGGGGAATACCCACTTAGGAAAAAATCCTATGGTTTAGGCGCTAGTAGTTTTCAGAAATGGAGAGGCGGACAGATGGATGAGAGGACGTTAAAAAAAAAAAAAAAACGTTTTTGGGTATCAGAGGACCCCAAAACACGTATTTCCGTTGAAATCTCGAAATCGATTTTCCGTAACCGATTTTTCCTAAATTTCTCTATACTACATATTACTCCGCATATGTCTTAAAAAGTTTCTCGAAAACATAATTTTCTGTGAAAATAAGCTTAAAATTCTGGATATTAGAAATGCTGGAACATTTTCTTTATATATATATATATATATATATATATATATATATATATATATATATATATATATATATATATATATATATATATATATATAAACCACAATGCCATTAATGCCATTTTGATCTTTTTTTAAATATCTCACACTGCTAATATTAACATTATGGTCATTTACTTTACATTATTGCATTTGCAACAATGTGCATGTGCTTCACATGATCTCTGATGAAGTTCCTCGAAAACTTCTCTGTGACAATGACCTCAAAGTTCTGTATTTTCAGAAATGTTCAAACATTTTTTAAAGAATAGCTCGAAATTTTTAAAGAAAATTTGCATCTAGGACCGTTTTACTCTTAATATTATTGTAAGTTTTTCAGATGGGAGTTCATTATTTTTGTGAACTCTTTACCAACTGCATTCAGAAGACTAAATGCTCCTATAATCCAGTTTTCCTACCTCTTTTAACCCTTAAGACTGTTTGTTGTCTTTCTGACCCCAGGTGCAAATAACGTTTTGCAAACTTCTCCTTTTAGATATTAGAATTTATGTCGTTTTACATGTGTTGTATACTTTTAAAGTTTTTTGTTTTCTCGATTTGAAGAAATTTGATTTTTGTGTCTGGGGTCAGAGGTGCTCCCAAATAGATTTCATGTTACAGGTCTACATTATAAGAAAAATTATTAAAATGTGTCTATTTCCATTTCATATTATATTGTTGTTTATAAAAGAAAATCTTTGTCTCTTAGGAGTTAGCTTTGTATCGGACATTTTCATGCTGGTATAGTAGGCACCTATGTAGAGTTATAAGGAAATGATGGAATGTTTTTCTGGAAATATTATTCTTTGTTTTTTTAGAATGGTATAGTAAATGAAGCAAATAAATAGCATAATTTTCTCATTCAATTTAGAATAATTTGAAGAAAAATAATGTATTCTTCTAAAATCAGTATAATTTTGAGAACCTAGTTAACCTACATTTAGACAAAAGATGAATAATCATCAACACTGAGGGTTTAATGTTAACCAACGCTAACTCCAAAAAATTTAACTTTACAAGACAGAGAGAAAAATATATTTCTGACTTACTGGATTAATTTGAGAGATGTGTGTACAAAATGTACACCACACATAGCAAATAGAATAACATTATATTATTCAATGTTTCATTATTCTTCCAGGCAGGTTTCATTGTTCATTCATAATTGAAAATATTTTGATTAAAATTTTTTGACATTACAGAATTTTTCTTTAAGAGCTGTGTTTTATTCTTATTATTTTATTAATGTTACATTTTATAGATATATTAACAACTGTGAAAAATATACTTCCTTTATTGGATATGTCTACATAGACATATGGTGTTGGATTGTTCCATTTTTTCTCTCCTACAATATTTTGAAAAGTAGGAAATAAATTTCTTTAAAATCAAACTTCTGCTTTTTGTTCATTTTTCTCTTCATTCCCTCAACTACACATTATAAGTAATTAATACTGATGAGAAAATAAGTTACTCGCACATATTTCCTTTGAAACTTCCATCTTTCTCTCTTCATATGAGTACTGAATAAGTCTTTTAAGTCCATTATTCTCTCCTCAGTTATATCAAATTGTAAAGACATGCAAGATGTTCTTTACATTTCGAAAGATAAACTGCACAGAAAATCAAAAAATCAATTTAATTTTACTTAGATTTCTGTGATTCTGTTTTTTTCTGAACATCCATTCTAGAAAGGCGGTAGTGATGAATTTTTGGCATGATAATGATATTACACCCTCATGTTTCATTCTGCAGCTGATGGGCAAATTGCTGTGGCAATGAAATCACAGATTTACTCATTGAAAAATTACTGTAATTTCACAAAATCAAAACTAATATGCTTATCAAATTAATTTTACTTTTCTCACAAATAGAACACAGCTTCCAATACAACATCTGTGGTCTCTTTTGACAAACACTTAAAACAGTTTATAATTTTCTTTACAAAACTATTTGGTGGCCACTGTTTTCCTGGAATTAATTCAGTTTTCCAGCACATTTCTTTCCCTAATAAAATTTATTGAGCTACAGTCTCTAAAGAGAAAATTAAATAAAAGCAATATTTAGGTACAATTCAGGACCAATTTCGCATCTTCAACTTTGCTGTGAAGGACAAAATAAATAATATTATTTGCTTAAGAAATAAAAGTTGAACCAAAATATAAATACTGCACCAATGTCATTTAATTCAATTGTTATTGAACAATATCTATTGTTCTCATGTTTCCCACACATCCTAAAAATTCTGCAAATTCTCTCATTTTTTCCTTAACTTCTTAGGATCAATAAAATACCTTGACTTTTCCTGGTGTTATGTTTTTTGAAGTTCGTATCAATTTGGAACATTCTACCAAAGGAAAGAATTTTTTCTCTTCACAAATATACAATATTTAACAGCAGGTTTACCTCAACAAATCATTCCCATCATTCTTCTTGTAAACTGCACACATACTTCTAATAACATTAACCAAAGTAATTTTGAAAGGTTTTCATACAAGATGTCAGTTTTCCAAATTGTATACTACAGAAAACATTCAGTAACAAAAATTCACAATTAAAACACACATGCGCACGCACAACTTATGCTGATCTATTAGCAACCAAACTACATTGTGAAAATCTATTATTCAATTTCGTCAAGTAATAATACACAACCACAATGCCTTAAAAATCTGTTGTTATCTTTGCGACTCAGGAAATTAGTACAATATGAACAACTGTATAATGATATTTTCAAATCTTGCAACCAGCAAAAAGGCACATTTAGCATTTTAACTGTCCTAAATGTGCACATATTGCCATAATATATTATTTTCCCTTACTGGGAACATTTCATTCTCCAGAAAATAGCCTATATGTTTTAATTTACTTGTATATTTACATCACTCAAGTATCATACTATAATTTTACTATTCAATTTGTTGGTATATGTTTTGCTTTGGAACTATATCACTATTTATTAGACAGATGCTAATATTTACATTATTTTACATATGGGCAATGATCAGAAAGTCCAAGCAACTATTAACTTCGTGTAACAGAGCTCCCTATCATTAGATTCTTTTGCTCATTAGAATATATATTTAGGATTCACAAATTGTCAATTGTAAGATATTTGCTCGCAGACAGTCTTTTCAACAAAGAAGACCTCTTTCAGTTTACATATGCTGTTTGCATTCTCCATAGCAATGATATTCCAGTTGGCAACAGACCTATTGTGACACTATTATACCTTAATTTTGAGGCAATTCAACTGTCACAAGATTGAGAGGAAACATTTCATTTCTTGTCTTCTTTCTCTAAGTAACCATTGTTATTATTTTTGATGCTTTTAATAGATAATTATCTGGTATTGCAAAGTTTTAATTCATTGTTAATTCTTTTTTAAAATTAAATTTTAAAAATTTAATTCATAGTCAGAAAAAAATACTTTTAGAGATTACATCTTGTAAACTGATAAATTAAATGTGGTATATCTACTCTAATGACAAATATGATACAATGCACACAGCTTGTTTGTAGTCAATCTGGTCACATTGGAATGATTTGAAAAGAAGTACGCATATTTATCCCTGTGAAATTTCCAGCTTGTGATTAAAAATTGATGCAATTTTCAGAAATCTGTAGTTATTTGCAGAATACATTAATCATTCATTAACAGATATATACTATCAATTTAACACCTGCAATATGTTAAACACACAATCTTACAAATGATATTCATTTACTGTTATTTGCTAAGTGCAAAGGATCCAACAATGTTTACCAACTCAAAGTAATGAAAAAAGATTCTATTTATTTTGCAGAAATACTCAAAACAGACATTTCTTATCGACTGACCTTCCTGAGGGTCTCATGGCAGTCTTTGTCCAGAAAATAAAATATTTCATGTCGATTCATTATTCAAGTGGAAATACAGGATTAAATAATTATACTATAATATAAATGACAATTTTATAAATGTTTGAATCGCTTTAATATTGAAATATAAGTCCATACTACCAAAATTTAACTTGTAAAAGACATGAAACATTTGAATTATACTGGGGAAAAAAGATACAGGATGCTAGTTGTTTTGTATGCAATATGCAAAACATTGATGATGAAAATATATACATAGTGTTTTGACTGTAATAACTTTATACATATTTATTTTCTGTATCTTCTAATTTGAGACAATCACTGGTATAGATTAAAACAGAAAATATTCAATATATATCTGAATAATCGATGCTCTACCTTCTACTTCACATATTTGATAATTGCTTTAATTAAATGAATATAGCAATTGCCTAAGTGCAAAGAACTTAATTTCCTTGCACAACTTTAGGAGCGCCCTAAAATGTTGCATGCTGATCTACGACATTAATTTTGATAAAAATTCCTCTGCTGCTTTCCTTGGTATATTATTTTACCAAATAAACCTTAATCCTTTTTATTTTTTTTCTTCCTAATTTTGCAAGAGGAACACTCAACATTAGTTCTGGCTTATTTAGGAAGTAGAAGCTCAATAATGATAAGGGAAACAGAATGGGAATAGGTTTGGAATAAGTTGATAAAACAAATTTTTGCTGAACATGTTACTAGTGATTTATTCACACACTATGAGAAGTCAACTCCACAATGTTGAATATCTCTAGGATACATTTTATTATAAAAATTGAATAAAATCACTCGTATAAATTTATTGTAGGGAAGTGATAGTACAATGTAAACAAGCAACATTTCATGGAAATATCCGCTCATTCTGCTAGAAGAACACAGTCTTAGTCTCGAGTAACATGCATGTTCCCAAATAGTGAGAGTCTAATGTTGCAAGAAGCTGGTGCAATTCTAACACAATCACTACCACACTTGTTTCTGAAATGCTGAAATGAACAGCTGGCTTTTTTCTAGTTTGGATCTGAACTTCTTGGCGATCTTAATCACGTATCAGGAATCAGCAATGTAATTACCAGAGAACAATAAATAATTATGTACACGAGCCACACAAGATTACTGATTAGTGATCAAAACAAGTGTAGGTTCAATTTTATGAAAGTACACATAAGAAACAAGACTATTGAACAATTCCACAGTACTAATTGTGGATTGCAAAAGGCACAAACATGTCAATGTATTTAAAAATTACAAATGAATCATAAATGAAATTCTTAAAAACTATATTTACGTTCAAAAATAGCAAAAATAATCATGTTACAGTTGCTAAATAAGCAAATGAGTAGCTTGTATATGGGAAATTATTATGTCTACATCTATAGGCAGATACACGAGTTCATGTAAAAATGTATGCATCTCATACTATTTGGCTGGAAATTTACGTCAATTCACACGGAAATCCCTTGAATATATTTCTGGCAATGTAGCATCCTCACCATTTTGTAACTGTTAAAATTTAATTTTGGAATTCATATTATGGCGAGAGCAATTTTCAAGCCCAAATTACATTTTTTTTTTTTTTAATTGATCAATAAAAGCAACCATACTTTGAAGCTGAAAGTTGTCAAACATTTTCCAGCCTCAAAATACAGCTGCTTTTAGAGCAAGTAACACTTCACCACAAGCCAGAGGAGTAACCACCAGGAGGCACACGGTTACGCTGTGGGGGAGCAGAGTGAGATGTTCCATTAGTAGTAGGGGCAGCAGCAGCCGGAGGAGCATTATTTGCAGCAGGCTGCTTCTCTCCATTGGTGTATCCTTCACCAGTCACTGGGTTTCCATCTGCCATGAACAAAGTTTCTATTAGAAAACATTCTTGAATTACATAGCTGGCAAAATAAAAATTTCTATGAAAAATAAATCTCTTGGAAACAGTAGGCATTTGAAAAATTAGGTCTTGCAAAATGTTAGTAAAACAAGTCCAGAGGATAAAATAGGTTCATTCTGTTTCATTGGATGCATGTCACTCAAACAGAAAATTTTAGAGAATTGCTGTCACATAAGTAAATTCTTCAAAATGAGCTCTGAGCTCTACAAAATAAGACCGTTTACAAATACACATTCATATTCCATATCTGTACGAGCATAGTGATGGGTACATAAGAATACAAGCAATACCGCATACAGCACATAAGAGTTTTTGCAATGACATAACATAAAATGAACAAAGAAAATTCTTGAATAAAGTCATGCTACTCACAGTACATTCAAGGATATTAAAGAAACTACACGAAGATTTAGCACAAGAAAACAAACATTCTACACACAAAAAATCTGTAATGCCCCCTATCATCACATACACATTAGATTCATCATACACAAGTTTCATTTATCGTGCTGGGATTCCCATCTCTACAGCTACAAATGCTACTTCTGAAATGACACCATAACAATCTCACATCCCAACTACAAGGGCCACTTGAGCACTAAACATAATGGAACACTACATTGTTTGACTTGCAGGTTCTTCACATTTTGAGGGCTACAAGTAAAATTCCCAGCACCATTTATCATTTACCTCTTCTCCTGGCACTTCTCCTGATTTCCTTGAAGTACATACCATCGCCGGTCACTGGATTGCGGCGAGGCATGCTCGCTGGAATCAGAACCCTGCATGCAGCCACACCGCGACATGCCCAAACACCACACATTTTTTAAAATACTGCAACTACTTTTTCTTCAAAAGCATAAGTTTATCAACTGCAAAATCTACTGCACCAACTTTAATTTATTTGCTGCTTTCAACCTTCACACAAAACCAACACCAATTAAATAGAAAGATCTCAAGAAGAATTGTCCAAGCCAAACACCAACACAAATAGAAGCTCATCTCTACACAACTTAAATTGATACTGGTCATGAGAAGCACAAATGATGAAGCAAAAAGATCACCAATTACAAGAAATGAATAATAGAAGAAAAGAGTGATTGCTAGCTTGTCAAAAATTATGTGATAGAAGCATGTGCAAAATAAAGGAATGAATTTATTTAAACACCAGGTATATGTAATGACAGTTCATGTGAATTTCAATGGTCTACAAGTGAAAAGGTAATTATGATGGGCTCAAAGAAGTTCAAAGTCCAATAATTTCTATTTTATTTCAGATCTTCCCTATTGCCATACTTTTATTAGGATTGTTAATCATTAGTAAAAACCACACCTAAGGTCACAATACATTGTTGACTGTACAATGGATTTTTACTTTTGTAAACTGGTAGTACTGGGGAGGCATAACAGATTGGACAGTGTTAAAAGAAGAATCGCATGCTGACAGATTACAGCAGAAGATTTCAACCGACAATCCTCCATGCAGAACATGATGAGGTTTTTTTAAATATGGAGAGATACTGTCGCAAGAAACATGCATCACTTACAGTAGCGATATCCCCAGCAGGAGACAACTTAGCCCTGTGACTATCACAAGCAGTGGTATATTATAACAATAAATACTTCACTGACTCAAATACCTCAACAGTATCACTGGATATTGCAGAACATTTTTGTATACCAAGAAATAGAATTGCAGCTGACATGATTTTTTTATGCATTATCCAAAGAGTACAAAGAAGAAACTAGGAAGTGAGTTTTAAATGTTATGCTACACCCAACAACACTGAAGAGTTGACAACTCACTTGGCGACCCTAAGCTACATCCCTTCACAGCTGCTAACGTGGCTACTCCAATATGATTTTTATTTTCAAAATACTGTTAACTACAAAGAGCGGTTACAAGTAAAAAATAGTGCAGGTTTGGGTATGTTTTAAATCGATTTACATTAGGAGCAAATCCTACTTTAATATTAGGAAATCAAATTCTAATTTAGGTTAGATTTATAGAATATCAAAAATATGTTGAATTTAGAATTATTAATAATGCATTTCCTTCTAAATATTCATATTATTAAATGATTTTAATGTTTTAAATTTTTTCCACAATATCTCTAAATCATGAAATTTAGTGACACACATGTTATTTGTATTGTTTTTTGCTCCAAATCAAAAATTGAGTCACCAAGTAGAGAAGTAGATTTGAGACTGTGGAGCAGGACGTACCTTTGGTTGAGACTCCATCTACAGCTGATAACTCCTTCATGGGTGAATTTGAATTGTTGTCCTTAGGTGGTGATGCAGCATCATTGCTAAGAATTATGCTACTTTTCAGCCGATTTTTTGTAGCACTTTGGGGTCGAGAATCAGCAGGACCAAACAGACGGTTGTAGGAATCGCAACCCATCTTGCTACGAGGCGTGATCTCACCATTGGTAGGTGGTGGACCGAACACAGAGGACTGCATATTGTTGCGCACACGTCGTGGAGAATTCTGTACAGGTTCTGGGGCACCAAAGATGTCGCTAGTGCCACCACCAGGCGGCTTCAGGACCCTAGAAAAGAAATATTCATTATAAATAATGAGAAAATGATGAAATCGCCTACCATAATAAAAACATTCCTCTTGAACATTTTTTTATTGAGACTTTTTGAAAAACAGATTTTAAATAAAATATAGAAACAATAAAAAGAACAACAAAAAGGAGCATGAAAATTTAAAGGACAAACATTTTTTCAATTAAATGTACATAATAAACACTGAAGACATTTTAATAAACTCAATGGCCTTATCACTCATACAGAACCAGCAATATATTGCGAATTCCTGGGCTACCCAACTCCTTAGTACTTGCCTGTGGTGGCAGGGAGTTCCTTTGAACTCTGCCCCAAAGAGATCGTGGCTCTCACCACCAGGAGGCTTCATGGCCCTGCAACGCAGCACGGCACTTGAACCAAATGCAACTGTCAACCCTTCATTAAATATTTTCCTGCTGTATACACAGCAAGCAACAATCTTATCAATTCCCTTCGCATGAAGATACTATTAAAAGTTTCTTTATATTTTGACATCAGTTGTCATGTTTATTTTTTAAACAATAAAATTTAATTTTTCAGACAATTGTCTGGAAACTAGAATGAGTTCAAAAGTATTTCGAAAATTTAAACACAGATTAAGAAGGAAATTTAAAGTAATTCGTCAGGAACGAATTTACTTGTAATTTTTTGAATTAAAGTTCAATAAAAGCGACTGAAATTTTTTGTAAACAATATTCCACTTGTCATGCCTCTATCGCAAAACCAAAGATTTCCTCCAAAGGAAAAAACAACAACGGAATTTACGACACAAACCAGTGTCGTCAAGCACAAGTAACAAGAATTACGACCCTATCCAAAGGAGCCGGGATCCGATACCTGCTGCTGGCGCCTGCGCCCCCGTTCACGAACATGTGCGCGGGAGGGACGCCGTGGGACCCTGCACGCGAGCCGGCGAAGCACTGGCTGGACCGGAGCGGACCCGCTGCGGGAGCAGCCAGTGAACCTGCCTCCGCCTCCGCCGCCGCCTCTTCCTACTCCTCCGCCGTCCAGTCGACGCGTACCAGCGCGCACGCACGCACCCACCCACACACGCCTAACCTCCTCTCCCTCCCCGCAGCACACCACCGGCGACACAATGATTCACCCCGCCCGCCTAGCGTCTTCGTCGCCGTCCACGACCGCACGCCTCCGGGATTCCAGGAGCACTGCGCCGCCGCCACCGGGCGATGTACGGAGAACGAGATATCACGACGGACGAAGTGGCGAGGGAGAGAGAGAGAGAGCGCGGTGGCCACGCCCGTGCGCTCAAGCGAGAGGGAACGGCCGCAGCGCGCCGAGGGCTATCCGAGCCGTTCGGGAGAAACACAGGGAGCTTTGATTGTACAGTCAAGCGACCGGCTCATGCTTCTTGAGAAACATCTCTCCATACACGGCCACACCGAGCCATTGTGGTGGCGGCGGCGTCGTGGCGGCGACGTGCGTGCGTGGTGCGTCTCGAGCTGCACCGCTGCGCATGAGTTACTCTCTCTTTCGCCTCCCTCCCATTCAACGCACACAATAAGACAATACCCAAAATTGTAAGTATCGAAGCGCTTTCTACTTCGTGATGAATACTAACGAACCTTCACGCATGTAATTATGCATATTACACGTAGGGAGGGCCTAGACGGAAGCGAAAAAATGCATCAGAAGAAATTCTAAAACTTGAGCGTCAAAGATAACTGAATCAACTTCCTTTCTCGAAGAAGCGAACACTTTTGTCGACTGACAAGCACTTTGTCCACTTTTCGCTGGAAACAATGTTTAGAGATTTCAGGATCGATACCAGCTGCTTTTTCCATATTACACCAATAAAACCACTGAAGAGAAGTAAATTGTGATGAGAAGCGAAGAACTCTCTAGTTCCTTCAATAAATCCAACAATCCGTAACGCCTGAAAATATGCATTGGATGGGCCATTAACCATTACGGTCTCTCTTAGCATCGAGAAAATTAAATAATTAATTACGTGAAAAGAAAAAGTTTCTAAGAAACTGAAGGAAACTCACCAGAATCCACGCAGAGCAACTTTCTACATATCGCTTTGATATCGATCAGGCAGAACCACATTAGTTTCTCATCTAGTGTAAGAACGCATAATGATAGACTAGAAATCGGCCACGGAACATTTCGAAAACGAAGCAATGTACATTTGGTAATGGTTCATCACTAGGATGCTTCGATCCCTCGCTGCCAAGCCCGTCTTACAATTCAAAAATAAGCGTTTACAAGCGGCTAAATATTAATTTAAAAAACCCACGCTTTTGAATGAGTTTGCCATTATAGCGAACGTTATTGAATCTGTAAGTGTATACATTTTAAGACGTGGAAGACCGACTGAGGTGGCTCCGGGCATCAAATAATTTTCCAGTTGTTTCTCAGATCAGTACCAGGCGAATGCTGTACAGTACCCTAACAATCTGATACTATGCGCGATATTTCCTTCATCTTCCTAGCCAATCTTTTCCCCTCACATACACCACATATCGGGCGATCAGTCTGAGCTTGCCCCGGCTGAAGCGGTGCCCCGCGTGGGGGATAATATTTCGAGGCCGACGTGTAGGACGGAGCCGGATCTCACTATGCAGCGCGGAAGAACACCGCCACTTCCCATGATTAAAACATGCACTATACGTACGGGACCAACGACAATCGCAGTTGCCGCGCCCAGAAACAGAAATAATCCATCATGACGGGGAAGAATAACCAAAGTTAAGAGTTACCATCCAGGACACACCTAACAACCGTTCTTTCCCACGGCTCCTCTACCCAAGAAGCAGATGCATCTCGCCGCCCCGCGCCGTGGCATATGCGCTTCGGTTAGAGGGGGCGGGTGGCCCGGATCCTCCGAGTGGCCGAGCGCGTCTCCCACGTATGCCTCTGCCTTCTTTGTGTTCTCGCGCCGCCGCCGCCGCCGCCGCCGGCGGAGAGGATGCGGCGTTCGAGATGAAGTGGAGCGATAGCGAGACCTCGCGGACAGCGACGGTGCAGTGGGCCGCCTTCACAGCGCACAGATGAGCCTTGCATGCAGAGCAGCCACCAAACCCCACACTCGCTTCTGCGACCTCTGCCCCGGGACTTGGGGTTTAAGACAAACATCTCGCAACGCGGCGACTGGACTGGAAAACGCATCTACGACCACTGAATACCGCACATATGCCTTCTGAACCAAATCACATCGTACGATCCAAAACTTCTAAACTCTCCACCTGTTGTGCCCCAAGGGACAAGCGTTTAGAAGTACTAATTAAAACTATTATTTGCCTTGCACTAGAGTTGCAAACGATGACACACAATATTATATTAATTTTAATCCCTCCTCTTTTTTTGAGAGTTATGCATCTGGGGTGTCTTGCAATATTTCCAAATAATAAATGCACACACGTTTTCTGAATCAAAACCTGATATTGCTATTTGTATTACTTCAGTCGTGATACGCGGATATTAATTTTGCTATCCTATAGTACGTTCACTTCAGCAAAGTAGATTGCTCCACAATTTCAAACCAACGAATAAATATAAAAGCAGCTAAGCAACGAAACATTTGAACAGAAATTGTACAGGACGTTCTATAGACAACAGAGAACCAATGAATTTGACATTGAATATTCGACACAGGTGAACGAATTGTACTAAATACCTGGCCAATATACAAGAAAATGATGCCAATTTACTGCGACGATTTTCTCTGGACGTTTGTTGCGCCTTTTTAAAACACTACTTCAAAAATAAACAAGTCCGAGAGCAACAGAAAACCAGCGGGTTCCCATAATAAAATCTTAACTCTTAAATAGGAAGAAACATCGCGAAGTTCTGAGTCATCTGTTGCTACACTCGCCAGCCCCCACTCACTCGCGTTGCCCCGACCTGCCAGGGTCCTCGGACATCGAGGAGCACTCCGTCGCAGTGGACTTGGGCGAGCAGGGACGCTCTTCCGCTTCCGGGAGGCCGCTGGCATCGCACGCTGTGGAGGCGTCGCCCGCGGCGAGGGTGGCAGCGCCGTCGGGGACGGGGACGGCGGCAGCGGCGGGGTCGGGCACTGGGGCGGCTTCCGCCTCCGCCACAACGCTCGTTCCCGCATCTCCCGCCGCCGCCACCGCCACCGCTGCGTCCCCGTCTCCCATTGGCGCAGAAGACCTCTGAGATTCTATGACGGGAGCCGTCACCTACGGACGTGTGCTCATGTTTTACTCCATGACGTACATAATACACGACAATCTCACAAAGATTTATTTGTATCGTAATATTTATTTGTATTGTAATATTTCTAGCATCAAACGAACAAAACAATTCAGTGCTAACAGTAATTCTATAAGACGTAAAAATTATGCCCGTGAAAATGGACTGCTAATAACTTTTCCTCGCAATTTACAAATGTGTATTTGATAAATATTTTTCCATTTGCACAACGAAATCGACAGGATTTTTAACTATTCGAATATTAAACTCCTTCCACGACGTAAACAAGTTTTTAGAAACTAACCAGTTTTTATTTTAACACCCTTTTTTTCTCGCTTTTCCTCTCTCATCTAGAAACCTGCGTGCCCGATTACGTCTTGCGCCTACCGTCCCCGTGCCCATCACCGCGTCCGCGCCCGCCTCCGCTGCGACCGGCAGC
The DNA here is from genome assembly GCA_011170035.1 of Teleogryllus occipitalis. Lineage (NCBI taxonomy): Eukaryota > Metazoa > Arthropoda > Insecta > Orthoptera > Gryllidae > Teleogryllus > Teleogryllus occipitalis. The sequence continues at coordinate 376,918 of BLKR01000845.1, read as the reverse complement.
GCGTCGCCCGCATCCAAGGGGCAGCTCGCGGGCGCCGGGGCGGCAGGCGCGCCCTCTTTCCCTTCCGCTGCCGCGCAGTCGCCGTCGCCGTCACCCGCGTTCGCCCTCAGCTCCGCCTCCTCCCGCTGCCCCTGCAGCGTCGGCGGCGCTTCTGGCGGCGCCGCGTCCTCGCAGCCCGCTTGTCCCATGTCGCTCATTTCGAGCACCGGCCGAGGGCGCACGGGACGACGAGGCCTACTGGCCACCGGCGGCGTCCAGAAAATGGAGGTGCTTTCCTTGATTCAGCGAGGAAAATTTTAAATTAAATTAACCGACAACTCTAAAATAAACATATACGCGGGAGAGGGAATGTGGCATATCCCGAAAGCCTTGTTTCCCTGGCACCGTGGTTAACAACTTTGCGTATTGTTCTTTTGTTGCTGAATATTGTCAAGAGCAACGTAATACATTCGAAACAATCGCAGGTAAAGCTTCGCACGGGTCGAGTTCAGATGAAGCCCAAAACGCTGCTGCAAAGTGATTTTGCAACTAGCACATTTTATTAGTTTAAATAATGTGTTGCTGGAATCACTGGAAAATAGTTAACAACGCAAATCATACCTCACATAAGAAATATCTTGACAAGCAAAGTATATGAATGGCATAAGCAATTAGGAGGTAGATTACAAGCAAAAAGAACTACATTGCGAGTAATATACGGCAAAATAAATACGGATTCCAGATGTTTAAATAGGAACAGTTTACTCAATAAATATTGATTAAAAAATTAAAAATAATGACAACGTAAATTAATCTTAACCGATGAAAATAATTAATTAATAAAAATGCATCCAGCACCTTACCCCCACGCTAGTTTCTGGCGTAGGTATGAACATACCGCTACAGAATTTAATTGAGTTTGAAGGGATCGTTGAAAAGAAGACGCAAACTTCTTCGAACTATGTATGAGACGAAACGACCAACGGAATGTCTTCGAGGATACGTGAAGTTCTTCGCCTCAGGCTCGAAGATTAAGAAGGTCGCATGGGGGCGCTGGCGAGAGGCAAAGGCCAGCGCGCACGCGGGGAGGGCGGAGCGGGGTGCGCGATGGGCGACGGGTGATGAAAGCCGCGAGCAGAGGGCCGGGCGCGGCTCGGGCTCTGTAATAAAACGAATCGGCGCTCGCCAGGAATGCGCCCGCGCGCCGCGCCGGCCGCCGCCGAAGACCAGCTCTACCGTTACGAGCGAGTCCCGCTCTCGCGTACCCCCGACGACGCCACAATATGGCGCCTAACGGGCACAGCCACCGCCTGCGGGCGGACCCACGGCCACGCCGCGCAGCGCTGCAGGTGGGAGTGGCGGCGCCGGCGGAGGGGGCGTGGCACGCAAGGTGCACACGGTTGCAGAAATACGATAGTGAAGGTCGGAATGGCTCATCACGGGTACAGAGGCTTCTGTATTTACGAAATGGTCAGAATTGGGGCAATAGCGCGTTGGAGTACATCTTAAAGAGATTGGTTGCCGTTTAAGAAATAGAAAGGAAAATATAATCAAGCCAATAATTTATCGTAAAATGTGGGCATGTTAAATCACGCTACATATTGTCGGAATAATATTTGTCTACTTGACAGCTGGAGGTGGGATGTTGCAACTTATTCGGGACGAAGACTCGTGGTCGTGTGGTCGGTCCTGCATCAGATCACAACTGTAGCAGCAGGAGCAAGAAACAAAATCGCTGTACGAGCACACAACACAGAAACGCACACACGATGCATAACCAAAGAAGTAATGGCTCTCTTCAATTTACACTTGCTTCGCGCTGCAAGATTTCATATTTTTATAAGTATAGGCAACTCTGCAGTGACATCCGGATTTGAAAACTCCGAATAATGGAACCCCCTCCCCCGTAAGTCACTAGCTGTCAAGTAGACAATTCGGACAATCCACTCGCGATCGTAGTTTCCCCTATTCGCGTTCTGCAGTGGTCTCGTGGCCCACCAGCAACTGCCAGACCTTCGAACGGCGGCGTGTCGATTGCGGTGGCAGGGCTCATGAGCGCGACGCACGCCATACCCTCCGGTCGCGAGGTGCCCGCGCGGGGTAACCTCGACCGCCACCCAGCCGTGAACTTGGTCGGGCGCAAATACGCGAAGGTCGCCGTCGATCACAACGACCGCAACGGAGCGGCGCTTTGCAATGGAAATGGAGTGAGCCGGTCGCACGACTATATAAAGAGATCGGCGTTGGGCGATAGCGTAGCGCCACGGCTCTTATCAAGAAGTGCATATACGTTAATCTTTAGATTACGCTCTTACGGGATTTATCGAAAAACGCATTACGAAATAAACTCGAGGAAAACAACCATCGTTATAAAAGGTTGCCTTAAACGGTATACAGAACCATTCCGTTCCAACTACATTAACCAATGCCGTTAAAAACCTTTAATCCCTCGAGTGCTAAGCACATTTTGTATAACACACATTATATAAAATGTTATACATTCATATACTCCCGTTTTTTTCGTATCCTATTCCGCTGTCCCTACAGCTTCTTCAGGACACCGAAAGGTCCTGTATTTGGCTTCGTCCAGTTTTCTCGCTAGAGGACGAAACGAGTACTAATTATCGTTTCCTGCTTAAGAATGATTTATAAACAAAAAACGCGTGTGTGCCACGTTCCCCGCATACCTCGTAGGCCCGACAATTTAATATGTTTAAATCCTAACCACTCCAAACGCTATTTTTCCCTATATTTAAAAAAAAACGCTGTAACATAGCGAAACGGTTACATTGAAAATAAAAGCTTCAATCATTGAGCCTATTACAGTTTCTTTCAATTATTTTTTTCTATTCTCAATAGCTCTCATGTTAATTATTGACGAAAATAGGACATTAAAAAAAATTCCTCGTAGTTTGTGACAAATTTTACTTTCTAGCACCTTAGTTTTGAGTTTTAAAGCAAAATCCTCATAATGAGGGTTACATAGAATCACATTTAGCTTCAAATTAGTTATTTGATATTCTTCCTTCAAATAATAAAAAAATTAATTTTGACGTGTTTGGACGGTTTCAATTTTCTTTTTTCTCGAGTCCTAACCAAAATTTTGCGAGTATGACACTATTTTTTCCCTTTATGTTACTCCCCAACAGGATATCCCACGGCCATTGGGCCTGTTCAGTGTTTAAATAAAACCACCATTATTTTTAACCTAATGGAAATAAGAAATAAGAAGGAAATTTTTAAAAAAATGTTAGAATTCATTTGCAGTGAAATGCTGATAGAAAATCTAAAACAAGGTGTCCAAAATATGTCCCATCAGTACTCTAAAAGTGAAATTTTGCTTCGGTCTTCGAGGATTAATAATCTCTGTAATGTCTGAACTTGGTTGCATGAAAAAATCTCCCGTGTTCAGGACGTGATAGCGCAGTGGCGGCTGACATCGGGATGAATAGTGGCCAGCCTCCGAGTAGTAAAACCAAGCGACTCTCCACCCCGCTCCGCGTCCGCAAAGGAGCCGCCGCCGCCGCCGTGGGAGCGATCGCCCGGCGTCGCCCACTGGCCTGACCGGTCGCGCTGGCCGCGGCGGCGGTGGCTGTCGCCAAAAGCAGCTAGGTGAAAACGAAAGCGTTCCTGAACGTGATCTTGCGCCAGCGTCGTTCTCCATTTCGCAAACGAAGGGAATGAGGAAATTGTCATTGAAAGCCAAACGTAAGCGAGAATTGGAAGAAAATATCGCTTCCCTCTCTTAAAGGTGAAAAATATTTTTTCGAGTAGTATAATGGAATAGAAATATCAAAAGTATACTCGTGGGCGTGATAGCATTACGTTATACCCTATAACCATGTTAACTCTCGTATCTTTCATACAAATTTAAGACCTAACGCTTAATACCTCGAAGTAATCATAAAATGCCTTGCTAATGGGATGTGTCGCCTTGGCTCTCCGCGAAACCAAGTGAATATAGCATTAAAACTTAAGAACGTGGAGGATAATGCATGCTAGCACACTTCTAGAAAACAGAATGCCTACAACCCATTCGACGTAGTCAGTTCTGCGGCCGCGGATTAAAAAATCCCATCCATGCGTGCGCAGCGGCGCCATAATCTCGAAGTGAGGCGGAGAGGGGGGAGGGAGGGGCGCGTGGGCGCGCAGGTTGCGCAGCGGTTCCCAGCGCCCGCGGGCAGAGCTGCGACCTGCACGTCACGACGCGAACGCGGGTTCATCGTCGCCCCCACCTCCTCCTCCTCCGGGCGTTCCTCAACCAACACTCCGTCGGAACAGAATCCCGTTCCTCTCGGCCTGGACCCTCCTCCCCCGGCTTTCGTCTTCCAACGGTGGAACTCGCGACGACAATGATTGTGCATACTTTTAGCGTCGCTCTCACGGCTATTCAGATGTCAAAACATCCAACTATGAATGGTTACTGCAAATAATACCGGAGAAACGGACACAGAAGAAGAAATGAGACAAAAGTACAAGCGTACGAGCAAGCAAGACAATTCATGTGTGGAGGTACCGATAAGCAAACGTTAGCTCCACTAAAAAGCACTCGAGATTAATTCAGCAGGAAATTTAGTCTAGTCACACACCACGCAACTGAGCCGAGGTAATTCCACAGACGTTTGACGAATCGGAACGCGTCAGCTAAACATAGCAGGAAACCGAGCAAATATTATAAGATCTTTCAGCATGGAGGTGCGACAAGCTGGCGCGATTTATTTCGATTCCACTAATACACCTTTCGACAAACGGGAGTGGAAAAGGAGAGAAGTTGGCATTTGGAGCCTCGGAGCTGCTCGTGAATTCGCCAAAAGAAGAAACCAGCTGCGTGAGATGCCTCCATAGTAAAAAGCCGTCGAGTTCAGCATTTCTATTTCAGGTTGTAATGATAAGATACAGCTTCACGAAGAATGTGAAAAGCTTGAGTCACCTTTATCTCTCTTATGAGGTGTTTATCGAAAGAAAAATATACGCGTCATTGGGAAATATTGATTTGTCTAGATATGATTCATAAACATTAAGTTTGTAAGAAATGAAGTCCGTTTTATCGATAATCAAACTTAAAACATTATGTAAAATCGAAACGTGCGTTCGCACCCGAGTTTTTTGATCAGAAGACGCATGTTTCAAGAACATACCTTAGCACGTTAATTTTTTTTTTCGACTTTTCTCATCATTCAGTAGCACTTAGTGCATCGCGAAATCCAACCAAAGGATAACAGGGCACATGCCTAGACAAATCCTAAAATGTTAGAAACGATAACAGTATTTATAACATTCCGTTTATTTCCGTAAACAAGTACTTAGTGTCAAGCATTACAAACAATTCTTGCTTTTGTATTGTTTGAGATGGGAGGCATCAGATCCTGGCGAAGCATCCAGTCGACCCTATTCATTCTTACTAGACATTTAATTCACCTCTAAACGAAATCGTCATTCAATTTTGCAGCAACTATAATCTACGATGTCAGTAATTAAAAACAACACATCAACGGCACCTTAAAGTATTCAAAAATGTATACACAGAGTTTTAATGGTCGCGCATTCCACATGGAATTAGAATTTTTTCTACGAAAACGTTATAATGGTCTTTACAGCCTTGGTGAAACAAAAAGTGAGAAGAGCAGAGAAGAGAGAGCACGGGGTTCCCCGCGCGAGCCTCTTTCTCCTCTCGGCGTCGGAAGAGCAGCGGGCGGGGAGAACAATCTGCGGCACAGTCATCGCGCATGCGCGCGCGCACGCCCCTCGCAGAGGAGAGCACGTGCGCGCGCGCAAGGTCGGAGGTGGCCCGTTCGCTGCCCCCGCAACCTACCCGCAGGGTGGGGCAGCCAAAGGGACGGGAGGGGGTATATACATGCCTGGTGTTTGAGTAACTGGGTCATTATGGTCAACCTCTTGTCTGTATCAGTGTAACTGTATATGACGCTATTTGTTGAAAATCACACGGAAATGTATTCGTTTATGCCTACGAGCTTTGAAGGCATTCGATACGGAGTATCTCATGAAATTATGTGACCGCAGTTTTGTTTTCATCCATTTCTGAATCAACATCGCTCATAATGTATGCAGTCTAGTTTGGACTTAAATTTGAAATGGTTCTCCATACATTACCAGTATACTATTTACCGGACCATTAAGGTGGGAAAGAGACACCAAATTCTAGTGTTGTTGGTTCATCAAAACTGAATTAACATTTAACACTCCTTACGTCTTGTGTAAAATAAATGTACGAGAATGGCATTCAAAGAAACGAAAGTCCAGAATCTACTGATGTCGAGAAAATGTGCATAATTGAAATGGTTATGAACTGGACATTACTGCTGTTTGAATTTTCGTGAAATTGTGTATCACAATATATTAGTACTAAATGATCAAATATGTGACAAAATTAGCTTTTATCTCACCCCCTAAAAAATGACTTCTCCAGAACAACTGTTTTCGCCGTATAAGAACTATGGCTACGAGAATTTACAATTTCATTTGAAATTATCCCATGTCACGCAATATTTGTTAAATATTGTAAAAAAACAATATCAGTTGTTTATTTTAACTTTTACAAAATTGTGATTATGGGCATATTTCATTCACGAACAAAACATTGAAAATTAAAAACATCGATTTCAATACACTGATGTTTTGGAAACAACATCGATGTCGCATCCCTATTCGAAAGCCTGCGGCCGGCTCCAGCCCTTGCTCGTACACGTCTACTGGTGGAAGGTAAACTTATTTAAAAATTTTGCTCATAACTTCTTCAAATGGTCAAAATCAGAGTCCGATATTGTGACTGTTACGTCTAAGTAATGCAATACAAAGCTTGTGTAATACCCGAAGTAGTAACATCTGAATGCAGCCAGGCACAATTTCAAACTCAGTATTTTGATTTTCTGTGCAAAAATGCGAGAGTATGTGAAGAAACGGTAAGTAATAATCACTGGTAGACTCCGCTAAGAGGTTTAAAAAAAATAACATTCTAATTATAAAATCTTTCTTACTGGCTCGAATGCATATTAGACAATGTTTACGACAATACAGCGGAAATGACCATTCCAGTGGAACGCTGTCTGAAGATGAACGTGATAACCTCCCATGAAGACCTGTTGAGTAATCGACGCGATAGTATTTAGTTCAGTGACTAATGAGGTTAGACTCCCTGATACAAGTTTGTTAGGACAAACATCAAGTCTCCTTGCGCAAGCAGCTTATGTGTAAGAGCTATGGTTTACGCTTATGTGTAAGAGCTATGGAAGCACGCACACGAGTTACAAACAACAGTTAAGAGTTAAATGTCATGCTCGAAAGAAAACATATACAACACCAAGTAGTAATGAGCTTGATTGGGTGAAAGTACTAATTAAGAGAATTAACCTTCTTGACAGGGTGAATCTAATACACGAGGACAATTTCTAAACTGAGTTTTAATTTGAGGCTAACTTTCACAAGTTATTCTTTCCAACGGAGAACGAAATATATTAGGATGAAAATCATCTTAGCGCTATCAATACGAGCAAAACATTGAAAAGAAAGAATTAAAGCAAACTAATGTTTGAACAACACATTAATTATCAATTAAGTAGTTTCGCCCCGGTGAACCCTTTGCCCTCAGATTTTTGGTATTCTTTCGAATAATAGTTCCTGAGAAATAAGGCATATTCCGAGACCGATGTTCGAAGAAAGCATTCCTCTCCCTCGCCAAACACTAAAGATACATGAAAACGAGCCAAGTCGTTCGCCCGGAGTTGCTTTACATCCTGGCAGAAACCCTCTCCGGCGAAATACCGCCAAACAAACAAAAGGAACAAGCAGCTTGAGAAATATGGAGCACCAGCCGACACTGCAGACGTCGCGAGAGGCAAAAAAATCGTAGCTGGGATGTTGAACCCTGAAGAAGGATGTTGGCGGTGGCGGCGTCCGTTGAGTGCAGGAACGATGAAAAATTCCCGTTGTTCGGCTAACTTGGCGGAGCCTCGTTGGGCTTTTATTGCACCTTGTCGAGGCGCGGCGAGCGGGCGTCTCCCGTGGCTGCTCCACGCGGATTCACAGACCTCGAGCGCGCCTGCGAGCTGTAAAGTGGTGCGGCCCTCTGTTTACTCCCGGGGCCCCGAGAAGCGCGCCGGTAAATATTAGCCTGCAAAGCTCGCGACGTGCATTGGCTGCGCAACGACCGCACTGCACCGAGAAACTTCTCGAAGCCTGCACCGAACTCAAGAAGCTGCTCCCATCCAACGGCGGTGATTCCGACGAGTAAACAGTCGAGAATTTTCCGCTTCCGCACGCCTAATTGTGTTTAAAAAATCGTTCATCAATCTTGACAAAAGTCTATATTAATTGAATTTAGAAGGGGGGGGGGCGTATGAGAATGTAATTTCTTTTTCGTTGTGGACCGCAATAGATGCAATTACATTACGAAAAGGCTGCAGCTTTCCGAGTGAAAGAAGTACGTGCCCAACGCGTCTAGTAGATAAATCTCCAGCTGTTGACCAGGAAGAGAATTCGACGCGGGCCTGAACTGGCACGTTCCTTGTGTTCCGCTGTGTCATGTCGGTATGAATCAACAGTACTAGGAATGGGTGAGTTGGCCTTTTCCGTTTCGCTCGCAAAATCTGTACCATTTGCTTTGCAGCGTTAGCGAATTTATTTACTGGAACTGACCCATCACTGTTGGAAATATATTAGAATGCAGCTATCAATTAACGATGTATTAATAAGAGTACTAGAATGTGGGAACCAACAACGCATTACTGCTTTAATAGTGTACTACAAAGAAGAGCATTAACCAGTATTTATAACAGTCTCCACACAGTAATTTTTGCTGTTTACGTCTATTTCGAGGCGAACACCCAGCTGTCCACATTCTTGAGTTGTTAAGCTGCGCGCCGGGCGGGAAGCACCCAAACCCGCGCTCGCATACCGGGCAAAGGGCGCAGCAATTCCTAACCTCGACTCCAGCGCCGCCTCGGGACGGCGCCGACAGAAAAAAAAACAGCGCAAGCGCGCGCCGCGAACGCCTGCGCCGCCGCTGCACGGTCGCGCTATCTCCCGCTCGGCGAACGCACTAGAGTGAAACGCCAGATTGCGCTGCCTGCGCCCCGCGGAGCCAATACGCGCGTTGCAGTCTCTCCAGGCATACACAGCATTCAAAATAATATGTCGATGTACAAACCCTTTCACACGATCGAGGAACGGATATATTTTTTTTTAGTACGATTAAGCTTCAATACACATTTCTCACGAATTCTCGCGACAGCGCAGCGAAGGTGAGGGAGGAAGAATAATAATCACGAAAGAAACGCAAAAAAATTAGGAAAAGGTTTCGGCGCCGGTAATGCGAAGCATTAGGAAGTCCACGGCGATGGGATAGATGCAAAGATAGAACCAAGATTAAATATTTAACGACATTAATGAAACCGGCACCTACATAAGAAAATTGTGTTTGGAACAAGTTCATTTAATTTTATTTTCCATGACTACGCATTAAATTACCGCAACAGGAACGAAGTACGGTAGATTCGCAAGTCGGTACACAGCTTAATTGAAAATATTACCACATAAAAATATACTGCGCGTCTAAATCACAGGACAACCTTTGGTGGCCCTGTCACTCAACCTGAAATAGGAAGTCCATTAACGGGAAGAATGCGAGGCGGGAGGGGGGAGGATTAACGCGAGGCGAGGCACGCGACCTGGAAAGGGCCCGGAAGCTTTCACCCGTGGCGACGGCCGCGCGGCCGGCGAAGGGAGAGCCACCCTCTCCTCTCCGATTGTCCCAGCGCCGCAGCCGAAGGAGGCCGCATTCCGACCACGCGGCGCCGGCCTACTCCGAGCTGGGCGCCTCTGCTCGCGTTACGCGCGGATTCAGTGACGGACGCTCGCTGCGAGGGAGTGAAAGGGGGCGATCGAAAGTGGAGGAACTAGTGCACCAATGATCGGCCTCGCAAGAAACAGGTCGCAGGATCAGGTCTTCGCGGTAAATTGAATTCACATCGTTCTTTCCGGAGGATATTTTGTATTATAATAGAATTGTTTAAATGAAGTGAATTCAAATATTTTATTTTCATTACCAGAACTTATTAAGTAATATATCTCGCATTATTCTAATTAAACTTGCAAAGGAACGAATGATTTTAATAAAGTTATAAAATTACATCCATAGGGAAGTAAGCGCATATGCGAAAAAAGCGTTGTACGGTGTAGGATGAATAAACGGCTCGCAAGAATGTACATATATCACCCATCCAGTCCTGACGCTTAACAAACATATTTCCACCGTTACATTAGCGTGGTAAAGAGGTTTGTCTACAGTTTTGTCTAACGGGGGACGCAAACAAGGCAAAGACGATACAGCTTAACATGACATCCTAAAACGTGGCGTCGAATTTCGTTATTCATTATAATTAATAAACGCTTTTGGAAAGAGTGTGATCCATTCCAAAAACTAAAGCTAAAATACGTCAACCCGCATGTAAATATCTCTAAAGAAACCTTTCCATACACATGACACAATCTTCTATTCGTATTTTTACAGCAATTTTCTAACCGAACATAATTCTAAGTACAGATGGGAGAGACTTAGCACGCTAATTACATATGAAGAGATGTTATGGTCACAATATCATATTAATACGATTAATTCGCGATGCATACACTAAACCCAGTATCTAGCGAAGTAACAAAGCGTAACTGAACTGGCGCCCGCTAGAAACGTCACACATCGCCAGCGAAACCGCCCAAAACAACTGCCGCTGAGGCTTCCAGACAACGCAGGGGGGAACGTGTGCGGCGGGTTGCATTCAGCAGGCGCAACTGCAGCGAGCGGATCTAGCGGGTTGTGTGCAGAGGAACGGCTTCCGGTGATAACATCTCCGCAGCCTTCTTCTACGATGCGGGAGGCAATGGAAGCAGCTGTAGTGGATTGCCGCACTCCACATTAACAGGATGGATATTTGATGCGTGATTTATGAGCGCCATATTTTGTAAGAAAATTCAAAATCCCGAAGTTGATTCGCGATTGTCCCACTTTCTAAAAGTTGGAATTGGCTGGAATGAAACTGTTGGCGAGGTGGGGTGGGGGAAAAAACTTAGTAGCATTAGCACAGAAGAGGCCTTGTTTAAAAATTCATGTGAGTGGTTATCAACTAAAAGAAGAGGATTTCATTTTGTTGCATCATAAAACCAAAAAAATATGGTATTTTTTAAATTTAAATTTATTTTTTAAAATTGTCTAACATAAATTCCACACATATGTCCTCCTTTCACGCAGAACGTTATGACTCGTAACCCCAATCGAAAATAATGCCTGCACGAGAAACCAAAGAAGTCAATTACTGCATGACCTAACATACATCGGCACCAGCTCTCCCTGCTTGAGGACGCTCACCCGCGATGAAACGATTTTCCGTGATGAATGAACGCCAAGAGAAACGCGGCGACGAAGTCCTAACGAAGATGTTCGACGAGGCTCTCTCCCGAACAAACGACACTCGATCACGCCTGTCATCCAGGCTCGTCAGTGGAAACGGGACGTTCGAGGCATGAAAAGAGCCCACGGCACTTCCAAATATCCGTTATAAACAACATGAAATGGTGCCACCAGCTCATGAATTCCCAGGCTATCATCGTTGAAAGATGAAGGGATGCTCTAGACATCCTGACGATTTAGTTTTGACGAAAGTACCGCACGTGGACCATTATGGCAGAGAAAATATTTCTCTCCCTCCAGGGGAACTGGGATCTCGGGGGAATAGTTTATATTTTTTGTTTCCGGACGCGTCACCAGTCACATAAGTGTAGTGAATGTTATAGTCCAGAAGGAAGTCTTCGTACCCCGCGTAATATGAAATCCTGTGCCATCCTACACGTCGACTTGCGGAGTTTTTCTCCTTACAGGTTGCCCCCGAGTGCGGCTCCGTTCCACCCGAGACAAGATCTAACAGTAAATATGTGCGGAAGCCGTGCGCGCGCGCGCGTGTGTGTGTGTGTGTGTGTGTGTGTGTGTGTGTGTGTATGTATGTTCGGAAAGGGTGGAAAGATCGCGATCAGTAGCCCATTTGTAAGGGTACCACTCGCAGAAACCAGATCTACCGATCAGGGCAGCCGGCCGCTAGAATCTCGCCCAGCCAGAGGTTGATTTCGACCCAGCTCTAACTGGGGTCACGGGAAAGGAAGACTGAGGCAAAGCCTGAGTTCCGAGAGGCGAGGCGACGGGCGCGGACGGTGGCAGGTGGAGCGGCACCGCGCCCTGGATCCCCTCGGGCGCCTCCTCCCCCGCGTCCAGGCGGCGCCACCGGTCCGACCAGTTCTAACAGGGGCACGTGCCACAAACACACAGCCTCCCGACCACCGAAAATGTGCTCTCGCACATCGCGCCACCCACACCATCGTTCTCCCCGCGTTGCAATAAACATTTCTAATGGGACATCTCTTTAAGAGAAACAAATGAAGTAAAGAGTCGTGCCAGGAGAAATAATATTCGCGTATACGGACAAGGTCGCACGAATGCAGCAAGTACTGGTTGGTATACACTTCCACTTCGTAAAAGGCAATGTTCTATAGTGATCGTAAATTATATTCAAACGGAAAGTCGTGGGACACTGACAGGTCCGACGTGATGAGCATGTATAGAGCAATATGCAGCGGGAAGCGAAGCCACTACAGGAGCCACCAGCATGGTAATGAGTAGAGGACAATGCACTTTCTGCCAGTCGTACTGGCGATGTAAGCTCGCTAGGTGCTGTTCAAGACCTGAATCCAAAAACCAGGACTGCCGTACTACGTTGCACTAAGAGTTACCGTGATTTTGTACATCCATTAATTTGGAACGTCACCGTTTCTACAAGATTTTTAAAGTCGCTGGCACGGTAAATTCTTGCCATGTTCCTTTTCTCCACCGGCACACAAACATTATACACGAGTAAACGCTTTAAGAAAACATTTATACAGCGTCGTATTTTTTAAGTTCCTTGAAAGATCTATCAACGTGTAAACCAATACAATTTCAAACGTCAGACAGGAAACACAAATATGGAACTTTAACAGACTGTCAAGCCTCAAGTGTTTCTTTTAAAATTTTAACACCCGCCACATTTATTTACCTTTAAAAAAGTCTAATTCTACAGTGAGCAACGTTTCCATGGAAACAAATTTACGATCAGCGAATCGCGAAGCAGCCGGTTGCCGCGATATCGAAATAATAAACTAGTGAAGGTTGCGATGGAAACACCCTGAAGCCGCTTTATATAGCTTTGTCATCTAACGGCTTCGTCATAACAGGTTGTCCAGGAAAAAGAAACACGATAGTTTACCTGAGGTACAAAACAAGGTTCTCGCACGCGCTTGTCCCCAAAGGCTTGCACACGTCACAAAATAAGATGGAATGAACCTGAAAATAAGTTGTTTGCCATCCAACCGACATAAAAGTACAAATACAATACAATATAACCGGCGGTCTCGGGGGGGGGGGGGGAGGGATGAATTTTCTTCCGAGCATCCTCAATAGAATCGTCTCCCAGGAGCCCAGCAACACGCGCGGCGGGCGGAGCCCTGCATGCATTCCTTCAGCGCCGGGGCGGAACAATACCCGGGAGCCGAGGGCGACGGTGACTTTAATGCTAATTGCAGCCGCGACGAGCGCGCACGTGGGCGCAGGCAGGGGAGGGGCGGGGGCGGGTGGGGGCGTGCCGCGCTCGGATGGCTCCACACAAAGCGTTGCGAAATTCGCTCTCGCGGCCGCCGTGTGCAAAACGAAGGGCGGGGCGCCGCCGCCCGCTCAGGCTGACATCACGGCGCCTTGGCGGAGACGATCCGACGTCGCGTCAGTCGCGCGGGGCGGCGACACGCCCCCTCCCAGAGCCTAGCCTTCGGGGCTGCGACGAGGCGCTGGCGTACCAACGAACGAGAGCACCGAGTATTAAAAACTGCTGTACGAGTCTTTATGATAATTTAGAAGCAAAACAACTCTCAGAGCAGCTTCGTCTTCGGAACTGGCGTCGAGACAGTCGTGCCAAAACAAGGGGAGGGATGTAGCATACAAAACTGAATTATTTACATCCTTAGTGTTTGAATCGAAAACGTGACCAAACGACAGCTTACTAAGATGTTTTCATCGTGACCTGAATTCAGTTGAGCATACGTTTCATTCGATAAAATGGCAAAGAAATAACTTACATTTTTAAAAAAAGGTAAATTTTACGCAACTGTCCAAGAAGCGGTTTGAAATAATTTTCCGGATTAACGTGCTGGCTAGATTCTACTGGGGATTTAGAACCGCGTACGGTACAGCAACCTCATCTGCGCGTGCGCCGATGCTCAGAAGTGGCATAGCGTGGTCGAGATATCGCTGTCGATTGTTGTACGCTACGCTGTGATTCAAGTTCCTACTGTCGTTCTCAACGATTTTCGAGCTCGTATCGATTTTTAACAGGATTTATGACAACGATGAAACACCGCCCACTGTTTCATCATCCGAGCTTCGAGATGGCCTTGCCACGTCAGGGAGTCTTCCGCCCAAGCTGACTGTGCCATTTGTAGTTCCGCGGCCCTCCCGACAAGGTTACGCTCTGCAGGGTGAATTGACAATCGGATTCGTTGGGTGAAGTGATCGCTGATTGGCACATCCAATCACGGCAGCAGACCGAGGAAAAGAGCCTGTCGAAGAAGCGTGTTTCCTCAGTCTACGCAGTTAGGAAATTCATTCCGTGGGTCCATTCGACATGCTTATATAATGGCTGCAGCTTGTAATCGTCCGTGCTCTTGAGAATCTAATTTTGTACTAACAAGTGAAAATATTCCGACACAAGCAACAAGAAATTTAAGCCAAGGGTTAAATTTTCAGAGTAGCTTTGATTCACCATCTTCGAGGAATAAACTGTTAGGAAAGTGGTCCAATATTAACTGTTCACTGCATTCTAAACAGAACAATCAGATTGATTTAATGAGGTTTTATGATTCTCAATTTCAAACAACGTAGCAGATTCCATTCCAAACAATAATTTGTGTTCTGCACTTCATTCCAGTTTAAGCACAAGCAAAAGCTAGTATGTAGCGATGGCAAACCACTGTGTTCGAAAAGTAAGAAAGGGAACACGGAACGCCCAGTGATCTCCATTTCATAACGCCCAGATAATGAAATTTTCTCGGGCTTCCCCAGCGGCCCGGGAGGTAAGCCGAGTCGGGCGGAAGGCGGGCGCTGCGGCGCCGTAGCACTTGAGGCTCGGAGCGGCGCGGCGCTGCGCGGCGCCGGCGCCCGTGCCTGGGACGGGGGCTCGCGTGCGGCGGGAGGGGCGGCGCCGTGGGCTCGGGCGCTCCGCAGGGCTCCGCCGACCCTCGCCTACCCGCCCAGCCACGGCCCAAGCTCGTTCCGGAATTATTTGTTTCTATAAAGCCTCGGGCGGGTTCGGGCGCGGCGCGATTGATAGAGGGAAGGGGAGGGAAAGGAAAGGGCGGTGCGATGGGAACACGCACCTGCGGGCGGGGAAAGCACAGGCGGGGTTCGACGGAACAAGCAGGGCGAGCCGGCGGGCGGGCGGGCGAAGCGGGGAAGGGCGGGGCACGGAGAACGGAACGGTGCGTGCTATGCGTGCCCCAGCCTGAGGCCGTGGGCGGGGGCGGGGGTGGGGAGGGAGGCGAGGGAGCGGGCGCCGCCCTGCGAGTGCAGGCATCCCGGCCGCCGCCCTTTACGCCCGCCGAGCACGGCAAGCGAGCCGGGCTGCGCTGGCAGCGGACGGCGCGAGCGCCCAATTTGGTTCCAAAATGAAAGGCTGTCATATCCAGCACACCACGTAACTGAACACCCACGCATTGCCTCGGTGCGTTATTTAAGGGCGGAGCACCGAAATAACTCTTCCGAAACAAAAATGGTACACATTTTACACTCTTACCGAATAACGGTATTTAGTTCCTAAAAACTAACTACATGCTTTTAAAACTGTATAATCGGAGGTTAATTCACACTATTACGTCTCGGATCTCTTGTCACACCTCTATTGTTAGCATCATAATTCACCTCCACAGACAATTCTCTCTACCTTTTAACTTCAGGGCAGAGGCACAACCCAGTCCACACTAAAAATGCCAGGAAGAACGAAGTTCCTTTTCGACGAGGTTCATTTAGAATGTAAATATTCGGGCGTAAGTTTCCTCGACGTAACAAATACCGACTTCAAATTTCCAATTACACCAATGGCATTGCCTCAGAATTTAACACACATTAGGGAACTCATTCCTTCTCAACAACTACCACCTTTCAGTCGGGTGTTTACAGACTAATAACACGTTTCAAAATCTCGTTATCCGTTTTTCTGTGCAAGAGGCGGCTCGTCCACGCACGCCTTGGGGAAGTCTAATGACCAGAAGAACCGCACCGCGACAGAAAGAGAACGAGCAAGACAAACATGTGGCTTCTCGGAGTTGATGGCGCGGGCAATATGACAGGAGCCGACGCGACGGGACGGGACAGGACAGGACGGCGTCGCGGCGCCGTGTGCCACTGCGGCGCGAACCCCGGGGCGACGGCGACGGCAGCCTGGAATCCGGTTGCGCGATCGCCGAATAAGGCAACGCTGCCGCTACTCGACTGCACGCCACGTTGCGTCCGGCCATTCGAGATGCAACCGTTATTAGTTAACAATACTGCTAGAAGAGTTCTTTCTTTCTTCTTTTAAATGTTTTACGAGGCGATCAAAATTGGAACACGGGGTGTTCTCACACCAACTCACTGGGCGTCATTCCTGATAAGCCAATGGAAATTCGATTATACGAAATATTTCATAGACATCAAATAATGCTGAACACTTTATCACATGGATTTTGCCCTACTTTGCAGCAAACCCTTACTCACTCTTGGATCACATGTTTACCGAGAAACTATAGGTTCTAGCTGACATGATCTTGAATTCATTTACATTGTATCTGTGGAGGCTTTGAATTTTGTGATACTTTTTAGTTACAATCGGGTAACGAAACATCGATTCTAAGAATAGCGAATATCTTTTTGAACGCATTTCTTCAAGCTCGTACATAAACTACGTTTTCCCCGAGTGAAAATGGAAGACACAAATCCTCTGGGTAATACCGCGAGGAATCACTACATTTGAATTGAATTCAGACGCCGGATTCGCCCGACACTGAAACATCGCTACCGCACGGCGAGAGGAAAGGAAGGGGCAGGGCGGGTTAGGCAGGGTAGAGGTACGGAGGGTGGGCCTGGCTCGGATGAAGATCGATGTGTGAAATCAGAGACGCCCCACACCGAGGGCACGCGGCCGAGATGGAGTAAAGAGAGGATCTGCTTTACTGTAACGCCACACAAGGTATTATTGGCCGGAAAAGGCAGAACTTCTCCAAAAAAAAGTCTAAAGTTGAAACGTGGATATCCACCACACCAGACAAATGTAATTAATACATTGTATAAAAACCAAACTAGAATTCTCTGTTATTGAAATAAACTTACATCGCGCAATAACCGTATAACTAAACGTGAATAAATGTATAAATAAAGCATTGTGATAATGATGGACTGCTAACAATTCTACGATGCAAAACCCGTTAATTCTTGAATTTGTAAAACCAAATAACCATTTTCCCAATCCTTAAGCCTATGTTCTGCGCGAATTAAGCACGACAGGGTCGAAACAGCGTTACAACTTCATTTCATCTGAAAATGGAAATGACTCAAAAACTTAAATAACAGCCAACTAAACTAAATGCCGACTACATCGAAGTGCTCGTGTTTCCTGAATATAATACTGCAATTAATCAATTTCATACGAGACGTCAATTACAGTACCTACATCATCTCGTGATGACAAAACCGTATTAGCGCCGCCGCTCTTTCCTGTGAAGGTGCAGGGAGAAGGTAGACGTCTGCGGGCGGGTCGGCACGTTAACGAAAATACATGCGTATTTATAGCGCGGGGGCTCAAGTACTCCGTTGTAGACGGAAGACGGCGGAAGGGCGAGCGGAGTGCATTGCTCTCCTGTTGCCACTCGAACCAAGCACAATACCCGCCCAAGACTGAAAATCCACAGAATAAATTTTATTATACATAAATATTTCTGAGAAAAACGTTCCTTTTATTTTCGAATTAGAAGCGCTTACGACTAGCGAATCTACCAAAATGCTTCATTTTACTTCACTATTAAAACTGACATTAGGGAAATCTAAATGAGATTCTCATTAAACAAGTGGATTCTGAGCATTCGGCAATATAATGGAATAATGTGAACAGCTATTACAGTGAAATAGATAGTTAAACTATTGTAATATCAAGATAATTTATGTACCACACTGCGTACAGTTTAGTGTGGTGTTGTAAATGGAATCGTATTGTAGATCGGCACACTTTACTATTCGCATCGATTGAATGCAGTACAGCTTCTTTCTAGTGGGATTCATGGGTCCCTGCCAATTGGATGCAATCCTAACTACACTTTTTGTCGACAAATCAATACATGAGCCCGTGTTCCCATACCCATTGTCCATCGCCCTTTGAGCCTCGCAAACGGGGCGGAGCTCTTTGAAACTCGTGTGCGTTCGGCGCGTAATTGCCGAAATTCTCAATGTCGACGCACACTCGCTGGGCAGTGTATTGACAGGGTCCCACGGCCTGGGCGTCGAATGGCAGAGGGCCGCTTCCGTGCCCACCACCGCCCACTGACAAAGCGCGCATGGAGATGGCTGGGAGTCAGTCGCCTCTCCCTCGTGGCACGGGCCCTTTCACGAGGAATGGAATCGTCACGGTAGCGCGACCTAAAAATACGCGCAGTAAACATAACGTCGGTTTCTGGGAAGTGGAGAAACGGAGAGGAAACCGGAAGAAGCGCCACCGCCCCCGTCGATTCACTCTGTGGACGGGCGGGCGGGCGGGATCGTTGCGATCGGGGGCCTCAAGAGGGCGGCTGCTCTCTGCATCTATTGACGCGCGGCGGATCTTTCGAGACGCCGTCAGACTATAGATTCGTTCTCGATAGGCAGGATAGATGAAGACATGCAAACGTACTCCTGAAAATAAGACGGCACAGTGGTGCTTTAAAAAAAACGAACCAATGGAATCCAATTCTGAGGTGCTACATTTCGAGAAATGAACAAAAAACCGAACTACTAAATTGTACTTAGTGCATATAAAAGAAACTACTTTAATATTGTCTCCATTGTATGGCTCACTCTTTTGTCCCATCAACTGAGAAGTTATATTACAATTGCTACAAGCTTCTTAAATTAACAAATGCCTTGTTCTTACAATAAAAATTAAAAAAAGAAAAGAATCGCAAATCGCCTTTCTCCAAGTTTGGTCCCCTTGTCACGTTTCATATAACAATCCCCACAGAACTCTCCCTTCTGCTGGCAGAAGCGCTCGGAAAGGACGAAAGACGCAGAGCAAAAGAGAGGTAACTGGGTTTGGCAGGGCGATGGGACACGAAGGAGAGCGTGGGGCGGGGCGGGGTGGGGTGGGGTGGGGTGGGGTGGAGCAGAGCGGGGCGCCCGGGCGACGTCGCCGTCTCGCGCGCCCGCCATCGATCGATCAGCGTCGAGATGGGAGCTGCGACTGCCCGGAGGCAGCGTGCCCGCGTTCGCGGACTTGTTCCCACCGCAGCGGATGTTGCACACAACTCTTTTCAGCGCTACACTTCTCGAAGGTAATGGTCACGGACGGAATTGCAATAAAGAAACATTAACATTTAAGCAAAATTGATACGTTTATTCTCACACGATATTCAGTACGTTACGAGTTTAAAGGGTATTCGTCTAAAATGAATTCGACGATCCTTAAAAAATTCTGATTAAAACCCAGACTAGCAGGACTCAACGCAACCCCGGGCAGGCGCATGTAGTAGAAGAATTACTCTATAAAACAAATGCAATTTAAACCAATGTCATAAAATTAGTAGAATGTTTCTCGCTATAAACATTAATCGCTTTTAACAGCCGGTGTTGTCGCTTTGGATTCAGAACGCTGAACCTGAACAATGACCTCTAGTTCTCCCAAGACGAGAAGGATGAAGATCCATGGGGCCATGGACCTCCCCGTGCAGCAGACCGAAACAGGACGAGGAGAAAGCCGTGAAATCAGGAGCCTGTCGGCGCTCACCTTCTCGAAAACAAGCGGGGAGGAAAAAAGCATTTCGAGAATCCGTGATGAAATGGTGACTTCCTCACCAGCGGGATGAAGGATTCTGGACACAAAGGCGTTAACCACAAAGAAAAACGGATAGTTTTTGCACAGCTACTGTATCATTCCCCACAATGTTTTTTTTTTTTTTAACCAGGCCAATGAACTGCGACTATTTCCGCTGAACTTCAAAGTTTAGGCTTGTTCGAAATTTAATAGCGGATTAATATTACTGAAGTATTCATGAATTATAGGCCTGCACCTCTTTCCGTTTCTTTCGCGTCACTGTTTGGTGATATGTAGAGAAGGGATTTTCATGTAAATACACATACTTTTACAATAATGTGATGAGAGCATTCAATATTTTTGTTATAGTTTACAGGACATTCTGAATGAATTAGAACTATTTTTTTAATATATATTCCGGTACAATTACACATCTTCATATTGGTTTATATTTTAATGAATTTAAATGTCGAAACGGAACGCTTCAAGAGTTTCGCAATACATGTTCCTGGAATTGTCTTACAAAGCAATGTAGTACTACTGCGCGTCTATGATCATGAGAACTTCGTTAATTGTCAAATTTATCCTCTCCATCCTAGGAAATAGCGTAATTCTCGTAATAAAGGATGAGCGGATGTTTGCGGAGCACAAGTAATCTCAACAATGTACGTGAAGTTTTATAGAGCACACGCGTAACTTCATCCAAGTCTGAGAATTTTTTAAGATCTTTGTCTTATCCCATCGTTTGTCGGAGGGGCAGTATATGTTCCCGTAACTCCTCGCCCCTTCTGAAATCTATCACTGGGTACATGGTGCGAGAGTTCATTTGCGCATGGCTCTTAAACAATATTTTAAATACTATTGTCCGAATATGTCTATCTGACAGCGATTGACAGGGGGAAAGGGGGTTCCGATATTCAATCAGAGGCTTTAAATTCTGATGTCATTGCGGAACTGCCAATAATCACGTTTTGTATTCGGAAAATTGAAAAAGTCTTTTTTTAAAAGCAAATTTCAACAATATAATGATTTTTTATTTTAATTTTCTGATAAAGAATGGATTGGAATTTACGGAACTGCAGAATCTTTGTCGCTATTTATTGCAATTATTGTTATGGAAAATGCAATACTTTATCCGAGAAAACCACAGAAGGTTGATGAAATCTAACAAATAATATAGTTTCGAACAATCTGAGGTGAGAAATCTTTTTTGTGATAAACTTACATTACTACATTTCTTCTATGCTTTTTTTTAAATAACACGAAGGGAACAAAATCGGTTAAATTCTTAGAAAACTACCCTTCAAATCTGGAGAACTCCTCGTCTCCTAAGAATGTTCTTAAAAATTTATACGCGGGGAGAAATAGACCAGAAATCCCTACTCTCTGAAGGGCGCTGCGCCGAACAGCCACTTTCAGACATGCGAAAGCGACATTCAATTTCTTGCCAAACGGAAGGGAAATTCAAGTCGGATGAGGTGAATGCCATAGCACGATATCGTAGTTACTTTCCGAGCAAGAGTGACGCGCCCAAATCTGAAGTTGGCGTGTACCGCGGAGGTTCCGGAAGATGGGCGACAGTGACATGTTGCTCGCAGTACATACCAATGATTACAGCTCGCTTTCACTTCAGGAAGCAGACCCACCGTACGCGAGGTACCCCTGCCCCCAACATCCCTTAAAAACGAACTGCAAAAGAAACTGCCAAGAAAATATGATGCGTCATGCACCTAACGACAACGAAAACGGCCATTAAATGTCTCTTCCTCATCTACTCTAATACGAGAGAATTGTTTCTGTACTAATGGACACGAAGGGTAGCTTCGCGCTTCAAAGGAAATGACGCGTCATTGCCAATCGTCCCACGAACAAGCTGTCGTCAGAGGATTCCAGCTTCGAAATGGAAATAGAAGAGCGATTTCACTTGCAAAACAGGGCTTCGTCTGCGGTCGGGGATTCTGAATTGCAACGCTACGCGAATTACATGCGAACCGGCGGCGTGGCGGTGCCATTACCATACGCGTGGGTGGCGTCGCCGCACGCCTTTAGTGATCAGCCGTAGGTAGAAGCAGAGGGACGTGCCTGAACTTCCATAATGCACCTGACCGTTGCTACCGCGGGCCGAGGAGGACTTCCGCAATTTTCTCAACGGGATAATCGATAAGCGTGGCCGCAGCCGGAAGTGAACGTGGCGAACTGAAACAAAGATGAGAGAGCCACGTGGCTAACGCGGCGCGCGATCGAATTTGCCTTGCCGCCCTGTTACTTCCGTCATGCGCTATCAGAGATCAAGGGATGACTAATGGATTTACAAGTCAACGTTTTCACAGACCGAGTAGGAAACGTCCGAGGAAACATCGATTTATCATCAATTTTCTTCTGAATATTTCACCAAAGGATTTGTTTCCTTGCAAGACTCCTTTTCGACAAGATAAAGAGAACATATAATCGGGCGATGAAATTTAATTGCAACCAATAAAAATGCATAATTCTCCTTAAAAATCATTGAAATAATTGTAATAGCTGAGTATTTGTGTGAATTTGTTTTTGAATGTTCTAGCCCCCGAATTCTATAAAACAAGCAAAATGATAATACGTAAAAATTGTACGGCCGAATTTGCATTGGTAAAGGAATGCAAATAAGAATATGGAATACGTTAAAAAATGTGAATTACACGTAAACGTGATATATAGATCAGTGCAAAGAAAACTTTGAAAACTATCGACACGTGAAAAGTACAGCTCTAGAACTTGTAAGCTCCTGAATGTGGGGCAGTCGAACAAACCGCAACACTTACAGAAGCCACCACATTAAACAGCAAGTCCCCTTAAAAAGGCTCTCCGTGTTCTCCGAGTACGTACCCCGGATCTCCAGCTTGTACCCATTTCTACAACTTTCCGAGAACGCCTACAGCACGAGGCTACACGGAACGCATCCGCCACCACGGAAGGACCATACGGCACGCCGAAAAAAGAACCAATACCACTCAACCGCTCTCGTCTAGACAAGAACTGTTACTCCAAAATGCAATTATCTCATATGGGAGGAACATTTCTGCCGTTCTTGATTGAAGTATGTATTTAATACTTGCTAAATCCTTTCATTTGTCTCAAAGATCCTTTCGCAACCAAGAATCAAAAGTGTTTTGGAATAGCTGGTGCATGAAGGTTTTAATAAAAATTCCCTTTCCCAAAATTGGTCTGCCGGGGGAGTTAAAGAAGGAAAGATGGCGAAAAAGCCTACCGTTTGTGAAGATACCACCGAATCGCTGGTAAATATAAAGCAAAGCTTGACAACATCGTCACTCAAAATAATGGGGAGAAACGTCTTCCTGTGCCCGTGGCGAAGAGGCTAGGTCCCAAGGACGATCGGAACTCAGCTTTAGGCGTGTTGACCGAAGTCTGATCTCTCTTCGAAACTGACGGATTCTAAGTTCTCACTGCCCCGGGGCGCAATTTCTCGGCTGTTGTACAAGAAATTGCTGTACATACTTACACTTCAGCTGCGTCTGTATGTCACGTTAGTTAAGAAATATTTCATACTATGCAACAGATCTGCTTTGGATTACGCTGGGATTACCAAGGGGAAACAGGAAAGGGTAAGTCTGACACAGGACCTGCAAGCAACACAGGACGTGAAGTTCAAAGTCGCACAGCCCATCTACAAAGGCAAGATGGGAAAATATTTGGAAGTAGAGTTTCCACCATCTCCAGATTTGGCACTTGAAATTCCATCGTTTCCGAATGCCTTAGCTTACGGAATAGGAGAATACCATACCTCAACCATAACCCTTCGAGAACACATCATCACTTGGAGGCGCCGCAGAAATGGACATGGAAACTTTTTCAGCGGTTGAAGTGCCAGTCGTAAACAATCGGGATGTGAAAACACCTGGCTCAGAGTGGAAACCAAATTTCCGACAAAACTAATTAGGCTACGATTTTCCAGGAAGCAATATCGAAGAGTGAATGATATATTCGAAGGCTACATAGCATTTAACTTCTCTACATCGTCTTCAGCTACTTGATCTTGCGGCCCACCAAAATAATGAATTGCGTATTAAAAAAGACTCTGGAATGCCTAATCACTTTTTGAGAGCGGAATGCTTTTTTCCAACCAAGCTTTAAGCGACCCTACCTCGAACGCGAAAGCAGGCCGCATCGCAGGGAAGGGAAGGGAAGGGAAGGCCCGCCGGCGGCGTGCAGAACGCCTCCTACCAATTACGCCCGCCAGGCGGAGGCGGAGGCGGGGGCCTGCCGAAGCGCGTCCGCGACCTGCTCCGGCAACCGCTACGCAGGGGCCGCGCGCGCTCCTTACCCAACGCGGGAGGGAGCTCCGTTGCACGCCTGCACGTGCGTGCGGCCGCGAAGCCGACCAACGCAACGCAGTGGGTGGAAGCGAAGGCTAATCACCGATTCTCAACAGAGTAGGGTGCGCTAGATTCTAGGGCGTTGCCGAAAAATTACGATTGTAAATAAACGTATTTATAGAAATCCTCTATATTCTTTGATCCTGGTGAATAAGCTGATCAGTCATAAACCCGTAGTTTTACAGGGGAGCAAAAAACAACTTTCAACAGAACTATTTGTGTGTAGGTTGTGTCTGAATATCATTAATCCCTAATTTACAGCATTAGTTTAAAAATATATTATTGCTCTGCTGTAAAATTAAGTTCTTTCTTGACTTATCAACTTATTCATCGGGTTCGAAGATATGATACGTAAAGACTGATGACTGGTCTGTCGCCATTTATAAGGAATCATTGAAACAAAACCCCTTATGTTGAAGTGTTTGAGAAGTAATTACCCTTTCCCCCAGTTCCTCTCAAAGATTTAACAGAAAAATGAATAGTCAAATGAGTATTGTGTGTATTCAATTGTCTGGTCTCAATTCTCCTGGAATCTCTCCCTCCTTCATGCCGTAGGTTCCAATTAAATATCTACATTTTTGATATCTAAGCATCCAGAAAGACCGGCAAAAGTGATCAGGATAGTGATTCTTTCTCGAAATGAATGCCAGGCATTGACATACTGCAAGCGACGTAATTTCATTATATATCGCAAACTGAAACCTGACTGCAGCGAAGTAATCAGTGGATCTGGCCGGACATTGGATTTTATTAAGAATCTCTCCGTGAACAACAGCTGTTTGAAGAAGCAAACATTGCGAACGACCAACGCATTAACGTTCGTTGATAATACAAATCCTTTTTGAACCTCCCTAGCAGAAGCACGACGGTCATCTCCATTTCTAAACGTATTCTGCCTTCGAACGAGCAACGCCGTTACAGTAGCACCGGGCGAATTCGCGCACCCGCCCGCGACGCGCGCTTCCCCTAACGGCGCGGCGGGGTGCGCGGGTGGGTGGGCGGAGACGCTGGTGGGCCGCGCGCAATTATCACGGGAAGTGCGCCGTGGCACGCGTCGACGATCGAGCGGGAAATACACGGCGCGCAGCAGGTAACGGGGCTCGCGGCGGGCGCGCGCGAGTGCGTGTGCGGACGCTACGCACCCGCTCCGACGGCGGCGGAAGGGTGGGCCGCACGCGCGAGTCAGGACGTGTCGGCACGAAAATAAAGACGAACAGGTTAACAGGTTATAAATAGGGAACAACTTACTCGAGGCGTAGGAATTACCATATGTGTGGATTTCCACCAATTCACTGTTCATATGGGAGGTCGAGCGATAGAATAATGAATCAATGTATTTTTAAATATTCTGACCTCGAGAATAAAATGCGTACAGAATACCAATCGAGGTCTTTGAGATATGAACAATTCGTGCATGCAAATTGACTAAGCCTCAAAAAACATTGAATGTTGGAGTGTGTAGCTGCTGAATCGTAAGACGAATTCTAGAAGGCAAATTGAGATCCAGACATCAACCTTGGATGACCAATACACTAAAAGTTCCTACATGAAGCCACAAAAAAAAATTAATCGAGGATTGTCCGAGACATATTGAACCTCATGAACAAGCAACTGACGTAAGACGAATTCCTGCAAGCAAACTGAGACCCAGACATCAACCCTGGATGATCAAAACGCCAAAAGCTTCTAAATGAGAAGCCACAAAAAGCAATATCGGGGATTCTCTGCGGAGCGTGTTGAACCTCATGAACCGCCGGCTGCATCTAATGGGCTTGGACGAAACAAGTGCACCCAGTGTGTCCGCCCACGCGCCGTGAGCGGCTGCAAATCAGTGGGCATGACAGCGCGGCGAGGCCGCCGCCGGGCATCGCACGCGGTCGCAGCCCCAGGGCTCTGACCCCGGCGGCCGCCGCCGCCGCGCTGGAACTCGCTGCAAATACGGCACGGCCAATGGACCTCGCCGCCGCGCCGCGCCGAGCCGCCCCGGCTCCGCTGCGCTCCACCGCCCAGGCCGATGCACCGGGCGAAAAAACGCTAATGGGCTCATCCTCCGCCGCTGTTTTGCCCCTCCCCCTCCAACAGTGACGAGTGCTCGCTAAAAAATCTTAAGTTGGCGAATCCGGCAGTTGCCTGCCTCGGTGTGACCTACGACGCAAAACATCCGAGACTTCGAGTACCTTTACAGGAGGAAGACTTAGACTACAAGTTAACAACTTCGAAACATTCTTACATTTGATCCTGTTACTGACGATGAGAAAATAATCGGAAACCATGCGTTACTTTAAACGGGCAAAAAGTTATATATTATATATAAAATATATATATTCAAAACAAAGTATAAAAATTATACTACACACAGACATGATGTTTTGAGATGAATGATACTTGCTCGAATTGTGACGCCCCATAGCTTCCTCAATGTACCAAGATTAACCGTTCATTTAATTATGAAGTTCGCGCTAAGCACTTCCACCCTCCTCAACCGCTGTCACCCCGAACTTGGGCGCTCAGCCGGATGGAGTTGCGTCAACTTCCCCTAGACCGGCGCGCGAGGCTAAGGGAGAGGGTGCCGGGCGAAAATGGGCCATCAAGGTGCGGGCGGGCGGGTGGGCGGCGCAGCGGGAAGCGAGGGAAGGGGAGGGGTAGGGCAGGCGATGAGCGCCGCGTGCACCGCCCGAGGTTCAGCGCCCAAGCGGCGCGGGGCAGTGCGCACGGCCGCGCCCGCGTGAAAGACGCTCCGCAATTACCCAGCCCCACCGCCCCCGCCGGCGCAGGTGCCGCCGCCGCACCGGGCGTCGCCCCGCCACCGCTGCTCGCGAGCCCGTGAAGTAATAAAATTCAGGAAAACGACAAAATACCATCCAACTATGTCCCAGGATACGCACCAACAAGAGCTTGTGCAAGAGACTACAATTCTCCCTATCGGTTCCGAAGATAAACTTCATGATTTGACCAATAATCGTCTTAGAGAAGGATAGGAGCGGGAGAATGGAAGGCAATAAAAACCAACATTGTTTCTTAAACATGCTTAGTCTATACATCTGTACTTTTATACCCTGGCACATACTTGTACCACACCAATCTAGTTCTGTACGTAACTACCTCAGCGTGACCCACGGAAATAAGGAAACGTCTCTGCCTTCACGTTCTAGTTCTTACAGTTCAAAGTCGAGGAAACCGTAGTCTCGGGACGGCCATAGTGTTTTCCAGAAACGGCGAAGTCACAACTGAGACCCCCAATTCACGGTATTAATACACAACCTATTATTACACTTTTATTCAAGATCATTTACCAACAAATAACAGTAACTGGAAAAATATTTCCGACCATTAAACTCCTTACATTTATGCGCGATGTTCAGACAGATGAATCTACTTCTATCCGTCATACTATAGCAATACGGAAAGACGGGACGTCACAAATAAGTAAAATTGCTTCCCAACTGTTAATTGTAGACAATGGAAAGAAACTGCTAGTAGAAAAACATGTTCCCAAAAACTTTCTATTTCACTTCTCGCACTTCGTATTTGTTCTCATTGAAAAATTATATCCTACACCTCTAAAATTAATGCTACTATATTAACCATTGCCGAGCAGTTATTTTACCCATCTCTAAAGCACTTTCCTGTTCCTTTGAACCGAACAAACTTATCGCGTACTTGCCCACGAGGTCCTTACACGCGGAAGAAAAGCAAGGGCAGAGAAAGGAAATCCGTAAGGGCAATCGCGCAACAGCTTTGGGTGTTCCGGGTTTCGTCCGATGTCAACGGCCTCATGCCGTGGGTGCGCCGCACGCCAGAATGTCGTCAATGGCCTTTGTGCGCTTTATCAAGGCCACGGCAAGGCTTATCTCACCAGTTCCTAGATGCCATCGAACAAAAAAACAAAAATGTACCTTTTATTACGAAACAAGACACGATAGCTTCACAGTTCATTAACGTCAACTTCCAACGATGTGATAACCGGACGCTTACGAAGCGTAGCTGCACAAATAACGTCTCAAACCCGATCGGCTATAAAAATTAACAAATATATCTGAACAAATAAGATACGATCGTATATCAGGATCAGCACGTGCTCCCACCTATCGGGAGTTTTCTTTGTCTACCCTGAATCAATAAACGTCAGCGGGTATCTCTTGATATCGCGGTAGCCGTGCCACACGTGCTTTCGAATGCGTAACCCGTACACAAACAATGCGAGATTGACATTTCCATGGCTGCTGCGGTGGCGCGTTCGCTCGCCCACCCAGCCAGGCGGGCGGGCGCTCCGTTGTGTCAGCCGCTTCCGATGCAGACGGCGCGGGGCGGCGCGTCTGCGTCGGCAGCCAGGACCTTCGCGCGGCTGCAGAATCAATAAACAGGGCGGCGCGGAAAGTGGACGCAGCGCCTGACGGATGACTTAACTCCGCGCGACCTCACTGGTTCAGTTTTATCCCTCACGACCCAGGCTCCATCCTCAACTGATCTATTTTAAAGTTTCCTTCAACAAATTTGCGAGTTTCTCTTCCAATTGCTCATTCGTAAAGGTCTTTTGGTCCAAATTTAGAACAAATACTTTACGTACGAATACTTAAATACTTAACTACAAAGATTACAACAAAAAATTATTACATTTCATAAAGATTTCAAGGAATATTTTATATGCTTTTGATAGACAACTCCTACACTTAAGGGTTTTAAACAAATTAATTTTCCCCACGTCCTAATTTCACTTACAGAAAGCCCCGCAGCCGTAAACATTAAGTGAAATTAAATGATCACGCACAGACTAGTAAGTAATGAAACTACAACTCATCTCATTACCTAAACGTTTCTGAAACTGCTTTCTCCGTGCATGTTACGCACCCACGGTAGCTAATTACCTTCTTTCCCAGCGAAAACGAACTGCAGAGAGTTATCTTCCCACTGCTACACAGAGCAGCAAACAGATTTTAAAAGATGGTTTTTATCTAAGATAAATTGATCGTTCTTTAGCAATTGATTTTTGATGGTGAGAAGTCTCACCATGAATTATACTCATGATCTTCGATGACTAATAAATATGGAACTGTGCGCGAAGAGGTAGGAGGCACGGATTACACGACTTATGACGAACAATAAATTACGGATAATTCTTGAAACATACAAAATTAATATATTTTGACACAATAATTATGAAAAATTGTGTTCATCGAAAATGACAAGAGGAAAAGTGAGAAGGAAGCGAGGTATACAGAAGCGCATCAAACTGCCCTTTGAATGAATTTTTAATTTTAAGTTGTAAAATAAAGACCATACTCTTCATTAGTACCTATGATCGACATTGACTGGTCGACCGCGCATGAAAGAACATCTCATTTCCCGCCGGCGCGGCGCGGTGGGGCACCGGAAGCGGGCGCGGCCGCAGGGGCGTGTGCATCCGCGGAGGGCGGGGCGGGGGCGGCGCCTGTGGGAACTCCCAGCGCCAGCCGATTCACGCGGCGAGCGCCCGTGCCATAGACCCGCCCCGCCCCGCCCTCCACCGCACGCGCGAGGCGATTATCCCGAACCGGTCCAGCGCGCCGCCCTGCGACTGCCTGCGCCCTCGGCGCTGACTGCCACCGCCGCCCGTAAAGAAGGCTGTCCGGGTGTTTACACGCCGTCCAAACAGGCTTCGATAGACGGAAACACGCGTAAACCTCCCGGTGACTTCCAAAGGGCGCGACGACCCCCAATACAAACGTGTTTATCGGCCGCCCGATGGATTCAACCAAAATACCACTACCGAACGAATACACAGTGCGGAACGTCTCGGATAAACACTTCACAAGGTGTGCAGTGATCAGATGCAACGGAAGTCAACCTTTCATCTTCTACTTGTAATTTACCTGTCAAGATGTTTTTTTAAACGTAGATTTTAGTTCTTGAGTATTGTGGGGTACATAGGGTTATCTGGCGAGGTTTTATCGAAACGCGCAATTATTTCTCACCGGTGACTAAGGCTCAACCGAACACAAATTATCAGAATTAAAACTCCCCCCCCCCACATAGTTTATGCCTTCGCATTTTAGTAAGCTTGAAAGAGATGTTGCAACCGAATACACTGTGACAGTGGGGCGATAGAACTATCAAAGAACAATTTGCAATTGTAAATAATTTTACTTCATAACGTCTCAGTAAGAAGAAACTATTCACTAAATATCTGCAGTTGGAAGGAGAAAAGATTCTTAAAAGCAGTAAGCTCTTCGTTCGTCTAAAACCATTCTAAATCATTAAGAGTCCATTTCGTGGAAATGGCACGAACGCAAACCCCCACACACACACCCGGAGTGAATTAATGAAACCGTCGAGCGCGGAAAACAATTCTCCTCAGCTCGGGCCGCGCAGCACGAAACAAGGAAACGGCGGCGGCGCGCGAGAGCAAAGGATATCACGCAACGCGCGAACCGCAGAGCGCGCGAGCTGGCGGACGGAAGAGCGAGCGGGCGGGCGGGCGGGCGGTCGCCGGGCTATCTGCCGGCCGGGAAGCGGTCGCCGCCATCGCTTCCGCCCACAAGGAGGCCCTTTAAACGCTTAAAGAGCCTCCGCAGCGGCGCGCCCCACAAGCGCGGCCTTGTGCTTGGTGGCGCGACGAGGCGCCCGCAGCCCGCGCGGCCCGACGGTCGGCCGGTCGCCAGCACAGTGGCAGCGTTGTGGCTCGCGACGCGAATTTGCATGCACGCTTCACCGCTGCAGTGGTCGGGCTATCGGAATCGCTAAGACTCTGCATTTTCCGATGCTAGTCGGAATTAGTTCTAACTAATTATTTCAGCCTGCTCTCTCGAGTTTTTTCAAATTAATTCTCGTGTAACTGTTTACATATTACTAATATTGGAATTATACCGACCAGTTTTATTTTTTGCTACAAATTTCTTACTGTATGCAATTAGATCAGAATCAAAACTACGATTATAACCCTGATACTCAGAGTTGATACTACCTGAAAGAGTTGAATTTATACATTTTTACTCCGAACTCTTACCAGAATAAAAGCCTAAATGGAACAGATTTATAAAAGGAATATTTTTATTTAAAAAACCTCATAAGCAATTGCGGTACATTCAAGGCGTAAAATATAAGTGGTCTACATGATCAATTATGAAAACGAAGTGGAAACTAGGAAATTATTTGTTTTTTCGTCATCGAATTCTATCAGATAACCTAAAAAATGAACACTAACAATACTCGTGCTTAATTCCTGACGTATTACTCGCACAGGTTCAGGGATCACGTGCTTTCCTAAACAAGTACATTTTAATGGCGTACACAACGCTGTCAGAGGAGCCCTGCTCCCCCACCCCGTAGCCTTCTAGGGGACACGTAACTTCATTTGCCTGCCGTGGCATTTCGGGCAGCGTGCGGCGCCGGCGCCGGCAACGGCGCTGCACCGCGCATCTGCAGCGGGAATCGACCGGGCGCAGCGGAGGCCGCGCCGCGCCGCGCCGCGCCCCGCGCCACCCCCGCCCACTCGAGATGCTCTCCCGGCGGACGCCGCCGCCGCCGCTGCCTCGCATGAGTCACGCGCGGCGCCGTCTTGTGCTCGCCTCTCGAGAGGTCGTGGGCACGAGCGACCGCTGCCGCAGGTGAAGCGGAGAGCCCGGTGGCAAGTGCACAGGAATGGGGGCGGCGTTTCGGGGAAAGGAGACTCGCTTTCAGAAGTTAAAACGCTTGCAATAAATTATCAAGTTTTGAGGAAACTAGTACAGATATGAATAAACCAGATTCATAAAATAATCGGTTACGTTACATTACGTTTGCTTCTTCAAAACAAAATCAAATTGAAATTTTAATGATTTAAAGTTCGTAAAAAAGCGAGTTTCCACGAGCTCTGGAATCTCAGATTATTTCATCTGGTAAATAAGCCCAGCAGATGCGGAACGTTCGTTTCTTGATACGCGTTCTCATCCCGGAAATTACACGACAGTTTCCTGACTTGCATCACACGACTATTCGTCCACGAACGGGCACTTCTACGATCTCCCGCGAAAGACAACACATTCTTCCCTCATCCAATTTACGAAGTAGGAGGCGGGGCACATTCGAGTCAATTTCCTGCAACGAGCATTAGGGGACCTCTCTGCGCGCGCCCTCTGCGGCAACTCTCGTCGACTTTTAATTCCCGCGTGCGCGTCATCGTGTGCCTCGCGCACATTCGCCGCGTCCCGTCGCGACGCGACCATATGCGCCGGGCGAGCACGCGTGCGTGCATGCGTGCGCATCCGGCGGCGGCGCCGCACGAGTCGAGGGCAGTGGGGTGTCCGCCCCTCGGACGAAGCCGCCCCCCCTGGCGGTGGCCGGCCACCCCTCCGGTAAACGCATTAGTGAATCAGCGCGGGGGACGCCGTCGCCGTACGGCTTCGCCCCCTGGCGGGCGGGTGGGCCACTGCTGGGCTTGCGCCACGGCACTCGTCCCTCGCGCACCTTCGCTCCGTAGATGGCCTGTTTCACAACGGGGCCAACCAGAAGCACACGCGACAAGCACCCTGCCACCGCACTGATCGCCGGCCCCTACTAGGATTGCGTCACTACAAACGCGGGGAGGAATTGCTCAACGAGCGGGGCGCGAGAAACTATCGAAACGAATCGGGAATTGAGGGTGACTTATTAACGACTGCTAAGTTTGTGGTGCGGTGCACCACTATACACATTTCGAATAGATATCTAAAACGCATCACGGGAAATGACAACTCTAACTATATCAATAGTGCAGTTTAATTTGAAAGAGCAAGTGACGTATCTAAATTCAGAGTTGGTTCAAATATCCTCAGTTTATTTATATTTAGTAAGGATTAAATTCAAAACTGGAAACAAATCTCACGTTCCAAATATTTCACATAGATATGCCAAAATGTTGAATATCGCAGTCATCGTGGCGTAACATTCGCGCGAACGTTCACGGTGCTTTAATTAAAAGCTGATGCTGCTGCCCGGTTCCGCTACACGCCTTGCAAACCTGTCTGAATTAATTCATCGCATCGGCGAGTGCCTCCGTGCTCTGCCACAGGCCTTATTGCTGGCTCTGCTGTCCATTTACGCTACGCTACATCATACACTCGCTACACTATGAGAACTAAGTCCTCCACTACAACCGGAGCTTACCTCTTCTTGCCATAACCAACGTTATCGAGCTCAATGTGTCTGTACGCCGCGTAAACCGCCATGGCTGCGTGGAGGTGGTGCGGTGGCTGCGGGACCCACGAACGCCGCAAGCGCCTCGCGTCGCTCCGCTTCCGTCACTGAGAACTCTGGCTTCGCTTCCTGTGAGCCCCCGCCGCCGGCGTCGCCGTCGCACTGCGCGTGGCCGCTGCGCTCTGCAGGCAACTACCAGCCGGCGACCCCCTCTCGCGCGGTTATATAGCGGCGGCGCGGCGGTGGCGGCGGAGGCGGCGGCGCGCTTCACCTGGCGCGGAACGCCCCCTCCCTCGCCCCCCTTCGCGGCTGCGCCTCCGCCTCCGCCCCCCTCCCTCCCTCCGCCCGCCGCCCTGCTGACTTCCTACCGGATTACTACCCCTGCAGGGCTGAGAGGCCGTCGGCGCCGCCGGCCACAGTCCACGTCTCCCCGCTGCCCCTTATTAGAAGGCCGTTCACCCTCATCGATCGCTCGCGCGCCCGCCCGGTCGACGGGGCGAGAGTCTGGCTGGCTCGCTCGCCCCCGAGAAACGCGCCGGCCCAGGGGCGCGATGGCGGCGGCGGCGGGCTAGACGCACGAGGCGGTAGCTAAGGGTGAGTGGGAGGGCGGACACAATGTTGCGCGGTTGGCAAAGGCCGCGAGCAGACACCGTCTAGACGCCGTTCTCTCTCTGCCTCTGACAGAACGGTCCTTCCCGTTACACACGAAGCAATATCACATTATTCAGTATTAACGAGTAGATCATACAAATTGCATTGCTTATTTAAATGAATTTTGAGGACAAGTGACTACACCTTCCGTAAACTAATCAATCAGGTTTTTCTAAAATTCAGAATAGGTGTTTTCGCATACTCATACAAAAAATCTGAAATGAGTACCTGCTCTCAGGCTACAATGAATCAACATAGAGCAGAGTAAAAAGCCACCGCGCTACTAACGTTCGAAAAAGCTGTATTACTTAAACCATGAACTTTGATTTTTTTCATTCCCTGAATGCTTTTATTACCCGGTAACAAACCAGAACTTGTTCCAGCCCGATATGTCAAAGTTCCAAACATACATTCCTTTTGTGCGGACACGCGAAACCATAAATATGGAACAGCTTTTTAAGGACCAGTGAGGGTTAAGGTCATTGGCATTTCAAAATACTGACAAACTATTTGGCTCTACTTGTTTACAAGGTTACCAGCAAAAAGAGCGTTTGAATTTTGCACACAAACTCCCACTGTTCCGGAGTACACAGTGCTTAACGCGTTTTGTTGAAAGTTGCAAATAAAGCGTGTCATGGCACTGAGTCTCCGAATTAGTGAAAAAGGGGACTATTAAAAACAATTATATCTAATAACACGCTGGTAAATTACACATTTCAATTACACCGCAGTGACTTTTAAAGTAAGAAAAAGGACGTCACTTTAGTATTTGAAAATGAGTAAATAAAATTTTTACAAAAGACAAAAGTTAAAGAGCATGTTATGCAAGAATTTAAATAATAACTTCAGATGTTTCTTTCCTTATGCAATGTCCAATGCAAAATTGACGTTCTAACCAGTCTAAACATGCCGCAGCGCATACCCCCGTCCAGACGGATCCATGTCCGTCTACACGGGAGTATGTCACCGAGACAGCTTTCATGACCAGACAATCTTCCAGAGGCAAGGCGTCGCCGGCAGCGCTGTGACGCCGCGTCCGCGAGCCGTCAACATCGCCACTGCCACCGCCAGCAGCGGCGTCGGCGGCGGGGTCGTTCACCTCGGGCGTTCGGAGGCGGCCCCCGCGCACCGCCCGCTAATGGAGCCATAAAGAGAGCCCGTACTGCACATAAACGAGCCTCAAAGCCGGACAATTCCGACACGAAAGCGCGCTTCCAGCTGTCGGCGCCGCGCGGCGCGACGCGACGCGACGCGACGCACGCGCCCACACGGCCAGGCCGCCTCGGCGCGGGGCGGGCAATTTGCCCCAACGCCGCGTCACTTCCCGCTCTCTAGGCCTCTCCGGCTGGGCGGCCCGCGGCAGGTGGACTGGGAGAGCGACCATTGTCGTAGCATCAGGGGCGGCCCACGAGTGACCATCGCTCACGTCCGAACGCCCTCGTGGAGGTCATTTGTGTACCGGTAGCAACGCATTTGTAGATCGTGGTCTCGTCTCTTTATCGCATATCGTATTCTGTACATACAACTTCACAAATAAGGGGCCAAATTCAAGGAAGTCGTTAACCGTTGGACGTAGGCTCCCGATCGAAGTACACCTTTCACCAGTGCCGTTGTTTACTCACAATCCAATTGGGGGCTAAGCATTTCGCATCTGCCGTCGATTGTTTTCCGCAGATGCGTACTGAAAAGAAACACGGGGATAATATAATACTTTATTTTCTTACCATACGAATCAGATTTAATTCTACGGAGAAATATTGCGGATCGGGACATAGTTTCGTTATACGTGACGTCCGAAAAATAAAATTGAAGTTTTTTAATAAAACAAACAAACAAAAAAAACAACATACAAGCACATTATATTAATGAAATATTACGACATATTCTCTCTTCCATCATCACATATTTACCCCAACTATTAAATATATTACATCTCCGAATATGTTGTTATCGAGTCGATTCAATATTCCGAAAACGTACTTAAACATTAATGCTTCAAAGCTACAATCTGACCTCCATTCCCTAAGGAGTATAAACCACATTTTCGTACTGGTTACATCCACACGCAATTCAAATAAATTCAACTATCATGACAAATCTCTTTTCTGCCGTCACAAAACGAAGAAAATCTCAACAATGTTCACCTTAAACATACATTATCTTCGACCTTTCCATTTTCAAAAAAATATGAAATTTTAAATTGACGAGGAAGCTGAGAATCTTCAATTTAAAAACGGAGTGTGGACCAGGTCACCGTCCATCAAATCCCTTCGTTAATTCAAGAACTGAGATGAATACTCATTCACACAGCCTTGCTATTTTGTGACTTGAAAAAAGTTAGTCTAGTATCAATATTGCTGTTATCAAGTGAAATCTAATTCAAATCAATTCCCTTAGTTTATTCAAAAGCTGAGTAGACACTTTCTTAGTAAGTGAAAAACGGGTGAAGAGTCTGTTTCTCGGAGTACCAAACCCCGCAACAAATCATTTCCACAACAGCAGAAGAAACGAAACTAGGCTTCCACCAAACGCAAGATTTGATCTCACCGGGACCCGAGCAGGAGACTTTGTTACCCAGAGAAGCAGCTGTAACAGGCTGAGCTACAGCTCAGGATAATGTTCAGCACACTGCTTTCGTGGCAATTAATTGATCTTCCAGAGATCAGCGATGTTTATTTATTCCATTTCGTTCATCTTCACCCTTCATGTCGGCTGTAGAGCAAAGCAGAAGAAACGGCTGTGCTGCCAGCAAAGGTCGGGGCGATTCAATCTCCGCACGGCGATTGCGGGCGGGCGAACCGGCCGGCCAGTCGTCCGACTTGACCACCCGGCGGCTAGTATTGACCCGGCCCCCGCGCAGTACCGCGCGCCGCGGCCGCACGACACGCTATAGATCTGCCACTCCCCGAAATACCCGAGGGGTTTATCACCCTGCGCAGCAACGGCCCCGAACCCTTGACCTCGCCGGGCGCGGAGTATGTCGCCGTTTCTTTCCCATTCTCTACTTCTTTCAAACTTTTTTAAAAATTTATTTCCTCTCGCCGAGGAGGGGGACGACTAAGATCGACACCATTATGGGAAATAATATCAACTTGTTTCGTGGAATGTTCTCGTCTTTATATTTTCGCCGATTTCTAACGGAAGACGTCCTCGGGCGAACAAGGAAGTTTAGGTGACTTTCTTGCCTAAATCATCCTTTCACTCCGGATGTAGGTTTTTGTGGAGAATCACTGGAGACTTTAGTGACGGCCATCTGTCCTCCGACTTCGCTGGCTTCGGATACAGCAAAAGGGAAAATGTTGAAGACGAAATCAGTAACCGTACTTTTTGTTGGGGAGAAGAGAAGGGGACGCCACAGATAGAATAGAGAAAGGAATGTTCAAATTGTGTCAATATCAGAATATTGTCTTTAACTTTACTGTACGTAATCACTCATAATTGCAAAAATCTTACCACGACCATCACTATTAAGAAATTTCACTGGAGAAAGATCCACAGTTATTTTATAATTTCTCGCATTAAAATAAACTTTGTAACGGCATTTCTGACATTCACTTTGGAGAGTAACGAGTAGCTGTACATGTGGAAACGCCAGTTCACTAATTGTGAGATGGTACATATCGCGCTCAATTAAATCGTTACGTCCGTGGCAGAACATTTGGACAAAGCAGTTTCTAACTTCGCTACTCTGAGATCTACGAACACCGAAATGTTAGCTACGAACATCAAAACAAGACTATCCAAAAACCGATTTCAAACCAGCTTAACGCCAGGAGCTTGTTAAGAGAGGGGAGTAACCACGCTATCGACTAAACGGGGGCGGCTGGTGACGACTAGCAGACAAACGACTACGAAATGGCATGGTTGAGCGAAGGCGTCGCCATCGCAGCCAGCAGACGTTAATTTTCCCACGCGCCTGCTACCGGCGCGGCGGCCGGGAAGTGCACGGTTTGTCTCCATTCGCGGTGACGCGGGCCGCGACGCGGATCGCTCGTCATCTCCGCATTCGGCGCAGCGCGAAAATGGCGTTATAACCGCGCATCCTTTTAGAAGCGCAGCCTGATCGTTTCTTTTACTTTTTTTTGTCTTGCTTCTCCGGCGGAACATCGCGCTTCTCGCCTCCCCTCTTCCCGGCTCTTCGAGCTACCGACTTCGAAAGGAGAAGCCAAAGCAAATAGATGAATGCAAGCCATCCTTGTGCGCCCCATAAGCTCAACCAAGGACTCGTGATGATAACCATCGCGCACAATTGCCAATAATTGTCCTCGGTTAAGCTACGGCTATTTTTGAACGTTCGCTCTGCGACTCCTTATACGATCGTTATAAGGACTTTTCGAGAATTGGCCTCATAAAAAATTATCGCAATGAAGTGTTCCTGTTCCTCAGAGCCAATCGCTCGCACATAACTCACCATTAAGTTTGAAAAATACCCTCACAGTTTTATTCACATTATCTCCACACATCATTTCATACATTCCGCTAAGAAAGGTGTAACTAAGTAGAATGTGCAAATGAGACACACTGGGGATATTGATGAATCCACTTCCTGTCACACACGACTACCTACAACAAGCAGCGCGTCCCGAGGCGGTCCTCCACCATCCAAACACGAACTTTCGCAACGTCGTGACCATAAATTTCCGAGTAACGCTTTGCGCGGCGGGAAAGAAATGGAAAGAAGAGAGAACGGCGCGCCACGCATGACGGCTACATTAGCACGAGTGGAACCCTCCCCCCGAGTAGCAATCGGTCTTAAGAACAAGGCGGTGGAAAGTGGGGCGGAACGAAATACACAGGTGAGTCCGTAAACCAATACGGACGGGAGAACCGAGGCAGAGCAAGGCGGCACGGCGGCAGCGGAGGGCACGCGCGTTCGCCCACCCGTAGGCGGCCATTTAACTGCGCAGCCTATAATCTTCACCGGCGACCGGGAGGCACGGGGTTGCACCAGGTCGAGAACATCCGCACCGAGACGAGGCGGAGCGCGGATGGCGCATGGGTCGATGAACGCTAAGAGATTGGTGGTAGTGCTCTGGGAGTATGTACATGTGCACAGGTGAAACCGTATAATCAGTCTCATGATTTCGAACTTGATAAATTTCAGAGTAGTATACACGAGGTACAGGAAGATGTAGATGTGTGCGACCTTACAGATATAATACGTCCAGCTCTCAGCGAACTTTTGTTCGTTGCTCGTTGAAAATATTCCCTCAGCCCGATAGTAATCAAGCATCCACAGTATAGAAACATGATTCAATAAGCGAAAAGCAATGCGAAGTACTAGATAGCTTTAACTACTGTTGGAGTTTCATATACAATTTCATATAATGGATACAGAAATTCCAAGGGAGTATCGTTTCAAAATCATTGTCATTATAGGTCGGGGATTGCTCCAAAATTACACGTCACTCAAACTAATGACAAAGCGGAGTATTCAATTTCCTCTCCTATCGTGTTCCGAGAACTCGAGCAGGATGAGAACCGCGCAGCCCTGTACCCATTCAGTCGGAATCCAGAGCAGCGGCGGCGCGGCGCGCGCTCGCCCCAGCGGCCCTTCGTCGGCTCTCGCGGCACGGAACAGTCTTGGGCCGTCTCACAACAGCTGGTTGGCAGCCTGGCTCGCCGGACCATGGACGGCCAGAGAGCGGCGAAGAAGGCACCGAAAAATCTCGGCGGCGGCGGCGGCGGAGCGACGGCAGAGCGAAGCCCGAGCGCGGACCGGTGCTGCGCTGCGGTGCGCCGCGCGCGCCCAGGCGTGAAACCGATCGGCGCAGCGGAGGCTGGCGTTCCAGAACGCTCTCTGCCCCGCCCACTTCACTCGCCCGAAAGCGGCTTCGGCTCTGCACTTCCAGCCGGCGTACTCCAAAAGAACAAAACATGCCCAAAACAGGTGTGCGTGAAGTAGCCTAAATGTGGCACGTCGAGCATTTACTGTATTTTTATTAATATTCTTTATGAAAAAAAACTGGAATTAAGGTTAAGATTGAGCACAAAACTCGCGGAAACAATAAGTTAAAACATAAATTCGTAATGAAAGCCTAGGAATTCACATATAAAACAAGAAAAAGCAAATGCTAAAATTATACGTATTTCCATTTTGGCAAAGATCTCCTAACCAAGATATGAATTTTCTAGTACAAAACGTAATGAAAGACCCTTCTCGTAGCTCGAGACTGCTCGTAAAATATTTCAGCTCAAACAAGTCCTTCTTAATGATCATTCCAGGAATTGTCATCACGTACCATCAAATTCATCAAGAAAAGAACGTGGGCATAAACCGGACGTAAAAAGAAGTCTCAGGCGTACTAGAAGGTCTCCAAACCACCCATAGGGGTTTTACAACCCGTATCTCCAGCCCGCGCACAGCGTGGTCTTGCTCACACAGGCCAGCGCGGTCTCGTGCCCAAACCGCAGCTCTCGTCTCTCTCCCTCCCCACGTGCGGCGCGACCGCAAAGGTTTTCTACGTGACATACAAACCCTAAGGCCGAGGTCGTTTTTGCCGCCAACAAGTCTTTAACGCATGATTTAACTCGATTAACATTCTCATCTATCCCGTTGCAACTACTCAAGAGGTCCAATTAGTCATGAGAATACTCCGGAGACGATAATGACACTGAATCGATGGTGTGGATGTGGATAATGACTGGAGTCGACGGTGGGGGAATTGGGTCGGCGGGATACTGCAATGTACGGAGCGCGTGAGTTCGGCGATGTAAGAAATTGCCTTTATTGAATCGCTAATCGAAGTCGTTCCCCGGCTTCGTGCCCGGCGCTGGTAACCCAATAGCCCGCATACACTGCAGCTCCCTGCGAACTGCTGCCGACGCCCTTTCTCCCGGAATGATGCGCGGGGGCCGAGGAAGACGCGACTCCGTATGGGAGAAATCGAGCGTTCGTCTGCGCACATCATAAAACACGCGTTCGACGGCGACGCTTGGGGGCGAGAAAGTCCCTCGTCTGTAGGGCGAATACTTGTCAGTTTATTGGCATCTCCGCGATGTCGTGATGTATGTTTCCTTCAGAGAGAAATAACTTTCTCACCAAATCAAACCTACAAGAAATGGCTTAAATCTCGAAAACATGTATTCATGAAATCAGAATCTCCGTCCCCAAAGGAAGTAATTTCTCTCTCTAATAAACGTCGAAATCAAAGTCTCAAAAAACATAACGATTGCAAGCGGATGCGATGTTTCAGTTCTTGATGAACCGGAAGGGCTCTTTAACAACTCAACTTTTCATACGAAAACTTAATGAAAAATACCACTTAATTTAAAAATTACAACAACTGCGTTTCCCAAGAATTAGAATTCTTTTTACGGACCACGAAGATCCGCGACGCCACGTTGGATTAAACTAGAAAGCAAGATTCTTCTCATTGTCGGGGCAACTGGTGTCTAGTCCAACGGATAGAAATCAACGCGTGTCGCAGAGAAAGGGCACATTACGGAAACAAGCGGACTTCATCTGCGTGTCACATGCCTCGCAAGGGCCGCGGTCGGACAAGCGTGAAGCACGCCGGGGACCTAGGCGGCGCGCGCGCGGCACCTGCAAGAGCACATTCCGGCGTCGCGGGCGCGGCGCCCTACCCCGGAAACGCAGCGCAGCGGAACAGAGCGCCCGCTCAACGAGAAGCCGGAGTTTCTTCGGCCTAAATGCAACCATTATCCCTACACGCGCGGCGCGGGGTGGGCCGCCGTGTAAACGCCCCATCGCCCGCCCCCGACCTGCTTTTGCCGCGCGTGGAGGACGATCACGCCTGCCTGGCGAGTGGGATGGGGTGAGGAGAGCTGGAATGGAGTTGTGCGGCAGCAGAGCTGGTGGGTGGGGCGAGGGTGGAGCTCATGAGGCTATGCGGGCGGGCCGGTGGAGGGGATGGGGATGGCGGGCCGGTGGAGGGGGGGGGGTGATGGCGGGCGAGGTGGAGCGGAAGCGCGGCGGGATAAAGCGGGCGGGGAGAGGCAAAGCAAGCGAGC
Organism: Teleogryllus occipitalis; assembly: GCA_011170035.1. Lineage (NCBI taxonomy): Eukaryota > Metazoa > Arthropoda > Insecta > Orthoptera > Gryllidae > Teleogryllus > Teleogryllus occipitalis. Next base: position 334,704 of record BLKR01000845.1, on the reverse strand, counting down.
GAGCGGTCGGGTGAGGCGTGGCGGCGGCGTCGGGCAGGGTGGGTGGGGGCGGGGCAGGGTGGGCAGGGTGGGCAGGGGCTGGGTGGGCTGGGCTGGCGGGGCTGGCTGGGCTGGCGGGGCTGGCGGGGCTGGACGGGGTGTAGAGGGAAAGGTGTGTGTGTGTGGGGGGGGGGGAGTGCGCGATGTTGGCGGGCGGGCCCTCATTTAGCCACGCACACTCCCTTCAAGCTCTGCAGCGAGCCGCGTGTAGCAGGAAGGTGCGAGTCCCCATTCCTTAAGTACACCGTGAATGGCTTTGTTTGCCTCTCGCCAAGTGGCCCGTAGACCCCAAGAATCCAACTCCACGAGAAACTCTTTTTCGATAACAAAAATTCTTTTGTACTTTCACGTGTGCGGTACTGTGTTTCAGAACAGTGCAGTGAACTCCTCGAAGTTTTGTGACTCTGCCAAGGATTCAGCACCGTTAATCCTTATTTTGGGACAAAAGAAAACCACGCCTGTAATATACTATATACACAATTTCCCTTTAATAGTTTCTTGTAATATTACAGAAAAGGTACCAATCGACACTTCGTCAGTTGTGGCCACTTCAAGCACACAAGTTGACAAAAGAAAAACTGCAGACTTCAGACTCGCTTGTAACTTTCAGAACCTGGAGCTTATAACTTGTAATAATGAAGTAAAAACGAGGACAATTCTCCTCCCTCTTCATATTTAAAGAATAAGGTACACACACAAGGTTGCACATTTGGCAATGCAATAATGGAACATGAGGTACAGTTGTTTTGTCTCAAACAGGTTCAGAGGGTAGAATATCGACAGATCAAAACAAAATCCGGGTTTGGGAATAAAATAATTTTAAAAAAACACGAACAAATGAAACGACCTTTTTACGCAATGGATCAGAAAGAGGTATGCTAATTGCCCATTGAGTTTCACGTAACGAATTGAGTACTGCAGCGCAAGTTATTTTGAGGAAGCTATCACAGTGTTCTTAAGCGTGGCCACTACTGATGCTTTTACCCTAAATCAGTAACTTTGATCCGTCACATTAAAGACAGTCGACTCCAGTTATGAACTTAAGCCTTTGGTCCCATTTCACTTACATTACAAATAAGCCTAAGAAGAATCTGTTATAGTGAACCTGAACCTCGGCTATAGTGAACGTAAGAAAGAATTCCTGGAAATTAATTAGATCTCGTATGTTCTTAGGCGAGTAGAAGGGAAGAGGCGAGAAGAAGCAACATCAGCTCTTGTGATTTGCTACTTTATATATGTGAAATCTTATGTTGAAACAAACCTTTAAAGAAAAAGCAATTAAGCCAATTAACACGTATTAGTCCTACAAAATTTGTCCGTCTTCAGATGATAATTTTTTTTCTCTCCCCACAGCGTGCAAGTTAAACTGCAGGACAATCATACACAAAATCATATGCTGTTTTGATTAAGCTATAAAAATGTATGACAAAATATTATTGCAAAATAGCAAACCATCTTTTAGCGGGCACAGTACCATGTATAGTATCTACAACATAACTTTTACCCATGTCTATCAAACATTTTGGAGGTGGAATCAGCTAAATACCCTGAATGGAATGTTAAAAGCCTTGCTAGAATAACGTTTTAAGTCCAGAGATAAAAAAGGTGTTCTGGAATATAACACCGCCAGGCCCTGTCTTGCGTGCCGTGCATAGCAGGTCGGCGCCGGGCTCGGTTCCTTAAATGCCCCACGAAGAGCGGTCATCGGGAGGGCGAGGGCCACTTCTTATCGCGTCTTCACGGTCTTACACCCATTGCACGTCACGCCCGCTTGCCTTCGATGCACTGCAGCTGTTACACGGACAGCAGCAATGTTGTCGGTATAGAGAGAAGGGGAAAATAGAAAAAAGCAACACGGAAATACACTCATCACACCGCTAAGTATGCAGTAAGTAGGCTGTCAAAATAAATGGTCTGAACGTCGATGATCTATCAAATACACCGCTTCTTCACTAACCGTGTAAAGTGAATCTACATGGAAGGCCCACAAAATAGTTTCCGCATATTCCAATTCGAGAAGTGGGGCGCGTCATTTTTTTCGTGCCTGACAAAGTACCTGCACTCTAAATTAATTATGTTTAAAGCCATTTTTCGCATTACAAAGAAGGAAAAAAACTTGAATCCGTTGTGTATGAAATTAAGTTAGAAAATGGAACAAAAGACTTCCTAGCCCGCAGCTCCTATTAGCTTCCGCAGTACATGGAGGGTTAGTTCCTGGTCTGTGTACACAGGGCTTTCGGTCTGTTAACCAGCAGGAAGTTTCGCTATATGCAACACGTTATGAAACGCCCGCACAATGCATCCCGATAACCGTATCATATCGCGCGCAGAAACGAGCGGGAGAGCAGTTTCGCAGGCGTTTCGCTCTCGTTGCGGTCTACCTCTAAATCGTGGCGGAAGGGGTGGTCCGGGGGGTGCGGGGCAATCGCATTATCGAAAAACACGGAGCCCGCGAGCTCATCCTCCCCGGTAAGGGCTTCTAATCCCCAGAGAGGCGGGCGCCCTCACCCTCCAAGAACAGTATGGACAGACGGGGGAGTTTTAAACAGATGGGTTTTTTACTGATCAACCCAGGAGGCCAATCCCCTTTTCAAACTCACTACTTATTTCAAGTACTTATTTCGAAGTCTGTAGTACATTGATGCCTTTTACGGTATCGTATCACAAATCGTTCCGTGAAGCTATTCACCAATTTAATTATAGAGACTTCTGACACCTGATCTGCTGGTCGCGGTTCTTCAATCGAGCACTCCGTTTCGGCTTAAATTTTTGGTATTGAAATTCTCGATTGAATGATTCCGTCCCAGCTAATCGAATGTCAGAAGTCAAATTTTAATTTAATAATTTTATAATTTTCGCAGTTAAAAATATTCGTCAGGGTACTATTACCAAATTGATTTTTCAGGAATCCACGAAAGGTAGATTTTTATTTTAAAATCTAAAACTTAACAAAACAAAGTTTTGCAATAATAATTCAATCACAATGCTAGCATTTGAAATGTTCACTACTTTCTGAATTGGAATTTGTGAAGCAAATCCCCAGTCTCGACGGACTCGTACGCTACGAACACAGAAAGCACGCACGCCAGACAAAACACGGAAATCGATGTTCCTTCCTTTCCTCCGCACGACTGCTTGGTCGGCGGCGAAGCGTCCGTCTCTTAACCTCAAAAGGCGACGGGCATGCTCACGCGCCAACGGAAGACGGCGGCCACGTCGCTTCCTTTGTTTCGGGGTTCATTCGCTTTGCCCACGTCCCGATCCTGGTTTTGCCCGGGAACCATCTTGTCTATGTGTGGATATCGATATATTTTCCATATCGAAGTTTCTCGCTGAAGAATTAATTCTCTTAAGTGAAGGCGTTTATTAACAGCTTTCCCCGTAATTCCTCGAAAACAAAATCACTTTTAGATTAAAACAGCATCAATAAGAGTAGGATTTACAATCCATTTAAAAACTGAGTCCCGAAGTGACGGATCTCTATGAAATATTTTTTCAGCGAAGTATTCGGCTTGTGACGGTGAACTGTTTTAGATATCGTTGAACATAAGAGAAACGCAATTTTGGAACAAAATATTTGGCAACATGGAGAAGCGTCTTGGAAATACGAAAATCTAGAAAACAAACGAAAATTGAGATTCATAGTTTAATTGAAATCATTCAGCAATTACTATCGGGACATTGTATTGATCAGATGGAAAAAGGCAAGAATATTAAATGTTGCATTTCAGCTCTACCTGGCAAATAAAAGAGCACTGACGACTGAAGAAAGAAAAAAGAAAGAAAGAGAAAAAAAGAACGAAAAGGAAAATGAAGCAAATAAATGTTTAAAATGACAATTTTAGATAATTAAAAATATAATCACTTCGGTCAGTTACACTTGCTCTAATGGGGGCTTTTGTCAATTTTTTTTACGACACAGTTAAGTTAGCATTAAAAAAAGTTGTTGGATTTAACTACGCAGATCGTCAGGTGTAACTTTTTAAGCGCGCGCGCCCACGCACACACGCGCATGCACAAACCAACATCAAAAAATACAAATATATTACCATAGACACCATGTTTCGACACTGGAATAAATGCATTGTATCATTAAATATTTAATTGATAAACAATTTTTTCGTTCTTTTCTACCTAACGAAAGTTGTCTTTTCTCTCTTTTTAAAATATGATCTACTATAAGCGCATTGGCAGAATGAACCGAAACCAGGGACGCAGCTTCTAAGAGAAGAGAACCTTACGTAATTCGAGTTATCACTGGAATTTCATGAGCGACATGGCATTGTAATTGGCATTTGTTTTCGTTTAATATGAAGCGAATGGCAGGTGACGCCAGCTACGAAAATCATGGAAACCACATAATGCTCGTCCCCCAAGAGCTTTACGCGCACGGTGAGGCGATGGAACACCATTGCATGGCGACCGCCGCAACGAGCTACTCTGAACAGCGCACACCCATCATGAAGTCAACAAGCACTACCCACAAATCAATAACATCCAATTTCTTAAATATACATGGCGTACAATCCTAACCTTTCAATTTGCGAAGTTCGATTCATAAATTATGTAACTATACAATTAAACACAACGAAGTTTTAAACGTTTGACATCCACGAAAAGTAGGAAACCTCAAAGTAGTGTTTCACTTTTATATACATACAAAGTCCTGAAAGACTACTTCTAAATCATGAAGCGCATTTTATTTAAGAACTTCGAGTGACACTGGCATAACGGGGCACAAGAAAGCACAAATTATTCGTTTGGAAGAAAATTGCGAAGTTTGTATAAGTTCCATTAGCGACTTTGTAAGACACGCGTCCGACATTCTTTTAAGAAGTAGAGTTTGGAAAGAAAAACAATTATTCGGCAATTATGATTTCTAAACGCGTGCAATGGACTCCAATATTGGAATATTCAGAGCAACACCTTTCGTGCAAACGTACCTATCTACCTAGCATAGTCGGTGATAGACCCTCCCTTGAATACGTATTTCAGAAGCGCATATCTTTTTTCTCCAAGCAACTGCAGGTAAAGGTCAGCACTTTCAAGCTTGTGTCCTATGCCGGTCGTTCCTTCAGCTTGTTAACAGAACACAGCGACTGTGTCAGTTCCAGACACAATGTCTCTCCATAAAGACAACTCTTCCCCAAACGCTCACGTTCTATAATTGTATCGCCCCCTGACGTCAGCGCCTATCGCCGCAGCGCGCCGCAGGTGCGCGCCTGGGGGCCGTAAAGGTTGTGACCTTAAGCGCGCAGCCAGACGCGCTCTGTATAAAATGAAGTTCCACGATATTACGTGTCAACATAACAGTCACTTCAGTTCAAATACACACTTCCCAATTATTGAAATAACACCTACGCAGCGAGTAGAAATTGTAATGAACAATAAGCTATAAAGGCGCGGAAAATACTTAAGAAAGTACGCGGCACGTTTATTACTTAAACATTTTTTTAAAAAAATGTGGCTCGCGATCAATTTGTAGGATGTTCAGTATTTAATTAATAAAATACTAATAATCACTTAATGATATTACCTTACTTAATTTACTCCCATACCGAGACTAGTGAATGGACAGAATAGACCGTAGGATATCATAAGAAAATGAAAGGTATACTATGCCACCAGTTATGGTGATGCCAACACTATTTCTCCCTAAGAAAGGATTCTGCACTCTTTCGAGCAGAGGGTGACCTCTCGTTTCCTGAGACCAACTTCGCTGTTTCTGTGTTCTCTCCCAGTTTTCTTGGACACTTTATTCTGATAAAATTTGTGGAGTAGTTAAACGTATCTGTTGAAATTATTAAATAAAAGCCAAACTTAGGTCGATAAAAATCTTTCATCTGCGATTATTTTTGTTTGTTTTTGGTAGAGGTGTGTGTGTGTGTGTGTGTGTGTGTGTGTGTGTGTGTGTGTGTGTGTGTGTGTGTGTTTTCTTGCACTAACGAATGGTGGCAGAAACCGTACGATTCAAACCACTCATTATGTATTTGTCGCCTGTTTACACATTGCAAGAAGAGTAACTTTACAGCCTATTTACTTTACAAAAAACTGCGTCAAAAACGAGGGACGAATCTTATGCGAAGAGCAACTTCGAACTTCTTTACCAGCATCCAAAATTCCATTGGATTCTAACAAAATCCCCCATTCTTTCCACATCACTGAAATTCGTCCCCCCCCCCTGGAGAGAGTCACCACCCTGGTGCACCATCGCGTCGTGCGAGGGGGTCGTTCGCGGCGGAGCGAGCGTCGCCGCCGAGGGAGCTGTACGAGGCCCCGGGGGGCGGCGGCTGGGCAGCCGCCGAGCGCTGGAAGGGGCTGCGTCGCCGGGGAATCTGGAGCGCGCGCGAGAGCGAATGGGTCAATATCTGGCCCAGTGCGGACGGCGCGGCGCGGCGCGGGGCGGCACGGGCGGGGCGGGGCGACGCGGGTAGGGCCTGCGCGGGGGCGGCGCGGGCCGGGGCGGCGCCCACGCGCCCGCTAATCCCACGCGGCGCTTGCACACACCGAATGGATGGGGCGGGGCGGGGCAGGGGGGGGGGGGCATTCCTTACCACCAAGGGCGGAGGATATTCGCAGCAGGTGACGACGGAATTCGGAAAAACTCGTGAAAAATTATAATGACGTGCTTGAATTTGAATATCGGATTTTGCACTGTTTACGCGTTTCGTTGAACAGCCCGAACAGAAAGTTTTTTTTTAAATTCTTTATTTTAGGTCGCTTTACAGACATATAAGGTCATTAGCGACCACTGTTGATTTACACCAGATACATTTTATAAATCTGTATTACTTCAGAATTTCATAATAATTTACTATTTACTTCAGAACTCTTACACCCTCCTTGCTAATTTCGCGAACACAAAATTATATCGTAGTTCCATCATTCAGTCACATAAGGAGGTAACAATGCTCGAATACCGGAATCAGAAAGCAAGACACGAAAATGCTGCGTAATTTTTGAGTTTAATGTACGAGGAGTACGTCAGAATATAAACGTTCCGGAAAACAATGAAGAATACGCAATTTTTTAGTCTGTAATGTGCGAGGTGTACGTTAGAACCTTAACGTCCCGGAAAATAAATAACGTTAAAGAAAAGAAATTAGGAAACATCAATAACTCAAACCACTCCTTTTCTCAACACTTCAAACGAATCTAAAAAAGAGGTCACGAAAATTAAGAGTTGATCGCCTGACCATTACACCTTATCTATAGAGGAGTTACTTTAAGAAAGGACCAGTTTGACAGGTCTGTAAACAAATTAACGTTATGCAGGACGATGACAATGCAAGAGACAGTGATGAACCCATTTAAAAATGCGCTGACTGGAAACAAACGCACTGAAAATGAGTGCATGGACATAACCTGCTGTTATGTTGCCAACAGTGACCGAGCAGTAATGTCAAAGCGGCCCCTTCTTGGTCATCTCTCAAACTGCAACATCAACTTCACAAACTAAAATTTTCGATTACATCCCGAGATCATTCCAAAGCGACTGCACTTGAAACCGCTTATTCGGAAAGCGGAGAGCGAAACCGGCCGGCACCCAGCATTAGGCTGTCGCCGCCACTTCCATCTTCTTTTCAGGCCGTTCTTTTCACAGCGACCGTACACTGCCGCTTAATTCCTTTGAGGAAGTCTCCACACAGCGGGATACTGCTTTCTTTCTAGGCGGGCGGGCGGGCGGGCGGGCGGGCGGGCGGGCGGGCGGGCGGGCGGGCGGGCGGGCGGCGTCGCGCAAGGTACACGGCAGGGGAGCCGCTCGTTAAGCCCCTCGAATAACTAGACTTGAAACCGTGCGCGGGCACTTCCAAGAAGTACCTTGGACCGCAAGTTGAGACCAACGCGAGCAGTGAAACGCCCCTTCCGTCCCGGAAATTCACTACGGCTTACACATTAAATCCACACAATGCGCGTTAGTTTGGGGTACAGGTCTCTACCAGAAAGGTCACGTACGCGAAGAGATGTTGCGTCACGCATTTCATGAGTTAGAGAAATCGTCTTTACAATTTATTCGTTCCCAAATTTAGAAGGCGCTACGATGAGTAGAAACGTTCGTGAAAAATTGCCGACAAGGAGCATGCTGACGAGCCAAAATGTTTGCAGTTGAGAGACGTGTGATAGATTGCAAACCAAAGACGTAATCACGATTTTAAAACTCACTCAATGTATCAAATGCGGTTATGATAGAAACAAAAAAAGTTGAGTTTCTGATGTTTTCGCAGTAACAAAGAACCTAACGGAAAATTTAATAAGCCACAGCAGCATACGTAATGTTAGAATGTCTCATTAACACAATGGAACAATGAAATATTAGTCAAGTTTTGAACTCTACACCCTTGAATAAGAACCCTTCCTCCATCACGGCTACGAAGACCGCGAACAACGTTGGTGCCCGGAGAAATGGAACACGTTCCTGAACTGTCACTGCAATCCCGATTTCTCAGTTAAAGTGGCAGGAGGGTAACAATCAGGTGAAGTATGCAGGCAGGCCAAATCAGTCAGCAACGCGATGAACTAACACGCAAGTCCCATTCTATTTGCTAAACCCTACCGAAACAATGCGCAATTAAAACAGCATCCTAGTAGATAATTTAATATCCCCTTTCCAATATCACCTTTTCGAGCTTCAGTTTATTTTACAGCGAAATCTGTTTTTAGTGGTAGAAATTGCATGGAAAGAAAGTAATGGCACATGTTTGCATGTACTCGAAAGTTAGCAGTTTTTTGGAGAGAACGCTGACATTTCGGACTCCGAACGATCTCCCACAGTACAAGAGATTTAACAACGTGACCTATACCAGAAACGGAAGGAAGCACGACGATACAGTTCGGATAACGAAGTAAAGCGAACATCACCGTGTTACTTCAGTATATGGAATGTATCGACACAAATGCAGAATTTCTTGAACACTATTGGAAAGTGCTAAGTTAACAGTAACCAAGAAACGTGTGTTGTGTACGAGAAACGTCACAAGAAATTGAAGTTGTTCATTCACGCACTGGCGATTTAACGTGACAGGGCATTTATCACATTTTTATTAGCATGGAAATTAACAATTAATTTTTAACTTTATTAACTTAACGCGCAACAATTAGCAACGCCTTTCATTCAGACTCGTCAATTATAAATCATGATTTAACAAAGCTTACGACCCAAAACATTCCGTTTTACGACTGCGGCATCTACACGGCTTCTTTTCGCTAATTCGTGCCCTCGAATTCCGTCCCTTGAGACCTCTTTACCTCGCAACCAATGTTGCACCCGTAACATCCTTTTCCTCTGGATGCCTCAGACCTGAAATCGGAACGACGTCGCCGCGTAACAACAGCGGATACAATAAAATAGGATTTATAGTCGAGTTGGGGCAAAAGTGGGTAGACCCCCACAAAAAAGAAGGGAGCGAACGCCGCTTGCAGGAAGCGCACCGTGATTCCGACGAGTGTCAACAAAAAGCGGCCGGCGAGGTACGGAGCGGCGCTGCGCGATCATTACGGCGTCCGGTTATAACCGCGGCCGAGTGGCGGTGCGGCCATGACCGCGCGCCGTCGTCAGTGCACGGGCTTCGCACTCCGAAGGAATCAAATCGCATGCGCAATTCTCCGTATTAGGGCCCAGGTCACCTATGAATGCTTACAAATTCGAATTCCGAATAACGATAAAAGACAATAGTTTCGTCTCATTGGTAGGAAAGAGCAAACTGTCAGTAGAAATATAGTCGAATAAAGTTGTCAAGAATAATTACGGTTGCTATCATTCTGTAATGGTTCTTGATTAAATATATAATATCCTAAACTTAATGTTTACTGGATTGAATTCAAGAAAAAAATTCGGCAAGCTAAATACGCTGGTAAATCAAACATTACTACGTTATGCAAACACCCGATTCAAAAATGTATCTCTTTTAACTATGGTAAGAAGCAATAATTGAAAAATCAAAATAAAACGAGAAAAATTGCCGCCGAAATAATGAAACAAAATATGAAATAATACGGATTTTAACAACTGCGTATTGCTAGAGAAAAGCGACATGTTATACTGTTCATTAATCAGTGAGCCTCAATTAGGATTTGAGTAAAAGTCATCAGATACTGTATTAGTTGATTGGTAACGTGCGACTCGCTCGTTTCGTTTTGTTTGGACGTATGCACTAATTGTCCAATACTAAGACTGAACATATTGAAAATCATAATAGTTTCATGTAAAATAAAAAGAATGATTAATATACAGGTAACTTTCTTTCTATTTTCGGTATCGTTTATTTGCAATCTCTGAAAATGCTCATAATAATTCGGAGACGACAGACTACTCTCAGAATTACAAACTTACACCAGTACACTGTATTGCGCTCAGAACTAGACATTACAACCCCCCAGATATTTTGTTCTCTCGATGCAACTGCCCTGGCCCACACATCGCTCATTGCGGTCTCGCTTTTATCTCACAAAAGAGTTAAAGAGAGGACCCACAACCTCAAAGAGTACTCCCTTCAGAGCAGAGCGTGCCCCGCCCATTGGCCAAACCGGAATCAGTCACTTCAAAAGCACGACCTTCTCTGCTTGTGCAACCGGAGATTTCTAAAGAGCGCTCACAAACATATAACATCGACACTGAAACCCAATAGCATACGCTTAGGTCCGACCGAAGGAGCTCGCCGACTGCGCGGAGCTATCTCGTTACTGCGTCCTCTCAGAAGGCAACTGCGTCACGCCCAGGCGAAGCGATCAAGGCCGATGCAGAGCGGAGGCGACGTTGCAACAACGGCCGGCTCAGAAATGAAGGCGTATCTCACGAAGTAACAACGAACAGATCTGTATTCATGTGATTAATAATTCAATTACACAGACTCTGAATACACAGAACTCGTCATTATTGCTAACACTTAACGCAAGACATTCTTCAAAACTTTCACCACAAATAATTACTTTCTACGAACTTTTGCCAACTTCGGCAATAATTCGATGGAAAGAAATTAATCAGTGCCACAGCAAATCCTTATCTTTGTTTTAAAATACACGGATTCCCTCAGATTAAAACTATTCTGCAAAAATTACAATTGTTCTTTATGGGATTAGTATGAACGGGACGCTCCTACACGCCATTCAACTTTAAAATTTCCTCAATTTGGATAACCCCTCAGATGGTACATGTATCAGGATCGAAAACTGACAAACAAGAATATGTTTAGAAAAGCTACAAGTGCGATTAATCTTAAAAACAGAAATATAACGTACGTTAAACACGAAAATGTGAAATGTACTCCGAATGCATTGTGATGCGAATGCAACGTGAATGCAGTAAACTTACGAGTAGACGTCTGTAATATTTTGAAATGCTGTATTTTACTTAATGGCTCAATCTACAAGGCAGAACAAGATCATAAAAGTAACTGGATCCAGCTGTAGTAAAATCCCCCTCCCCCAAAAGGGATTTTACAACAGCATCCACTTCCAGATGCCATGTCGATAGCGGAAGTGAATTAGGTAAGGGGTACCAATGGTAGTCTAGTTCATCCTGCTACTGGTTTCTACGCGCCTGCGTGTATGAGGGTCTGCATCACAGCGCCGCTCACTTGTCTAAATCCCGGCGGGAAAGCGAACACCCGCCAGTAGGCGGCGGCCGGTGCAACGCGGCGCGGCGCCGGCGCAACCTCGTCCTACATGCGGCGGGGGCGCAGATGCAGATGCGCAGACTCTGCGACTGCGCGCCGGGAGGAGTCGGCCGGGCCCGAGGCGCGCACGCGTCGGGAGGCGCTTCATCGGGGAAACGTCCAGCCCGCGGGAAAGCTCGGCCCGGAGCGGCAGTCGCGGGCTGTGGCTGGCGCAGAAGCGAACAGCGCGGGGCGGAGCGTCGCGCTAGGCAGGCACCGGGCGTGGGCTGACTCACGCGCGGCGCGGCGCAGCGCCGGCCGCTCGGTCAGTGTCAAGTGCAGGGCGCCGCCGGAGGGCGAGCGGCGGCGGCGGTGGCGGTGGCGGACGAGCGGGCTGTCGTCGCTGCGCTGACCCACTTTTGTGGACCGCGCAGGCCTCGCCGGCGCACGGCATGCACCTTGCGACGGACGCGACAACAACCCTTACGGGAGGCGTGATTTCATCCGCTACTTAGAATCGTTACAATTAGCTTTGCCCACTGACAAAATAAAATCGGAGGTTCCAAAACAACAGTCACTTAACAATGGCTGATTCACACCTGTGGGCGGTTGAGTCAACATCATGACCGCGCATATACAACCTGTTGTGACTTTTATTTTTCTTTCTTTCAATGTTTACATATATTTTTAAGGTTCCATCACACACAATTGCTGCACATTGTTTATAGAATTAGACCATTCGCTGCTACCACCACTGAATTTCAAGCAAGTGCCTGACGAACTGCAGCGAGAATGAAGAAAAAACAAGGAACGTTAACCTAAGTCACCAACGAAGTACCGTCAGTCATGCCACGGTTCGGAAAGGCTTTTTCAACAGAGTAATACTTTATGTGGAGGGCGGTAGCCTCACCTATAACGTGTGAAAAAACAGCATCCAAGCCAAGGAGCACGCTCTGCGTTCTAAGGAAGCGGTCGACCCACATAACGCTCGCTCCTCGCCGCCGCGAGAGCGCTCCGCAATCGCTCCATCAGCGCGAATTAGCTGTGAGGGTTATGGACCCTCAGGAGAGCTCCCGGCGCGTTTTACTCAGAAATCTCTGGTCGCCGCTTAAGTGAAATGAAAGTTGTGCCTTGGGCGCAATAAAAAATAAAAAAGGCAGAGTGCATCGCCACACGGAAAAGGAGCTTCGAAGGTGAAGGCGAAATGATTCAGAACTTTTTGGCTTCTATATCGAAAACGCTGGATCACCACAGCAAGGGCACCCACTAAAAATCAAAATAAGAATTGCTGTGTCCCATCTTATCGCCGCGTCTAGCGATTCAAGATTTGCAGTTCTCTGCGTTGATGACTTGCTTTCTACTACATTTTTATTAACACCATAATTATGGTCAGAACGTTGAATTAGTTAACACAATGCCGAAACTATTGCATAACGGCAGGTTTCAACTGAAACGCTGGTTTTAAAAATACAATAAATAGAATATATCGGCAGAAGTACATCATGCGTATTTCAAGATTAAAGAAATCGCCGCAGGTAACAGCTTTGCAGTAAAATTTAACGAGCCATACGTTTTGCAACATAAAGTAGTTTTGCAACATATTGCATTGGAACCAAACCCTGTGCAAAACCGAAACCTCTAAGAAAACGAAATGACGGCGTCTCGTTATTGGCTGATTTGACCGTATATTGCATGTAACATTGAACACATTATCACGTTAGTATATAGCTTATGAAAATTTCGCCGAGTTGTCTAAGAAGGCGCACGTCTCAAAATGGCCTATGCTAACGACGTTTCCTATTTCCGCAGCGCTAGTGACGCTCGTGTGCCGCCAAGGCGATACGCGCGCGCTTTCCAGAGTGTAACGACAGAGGCAGCAAGTCAAGAGGAAGCGAGGGAAGCGAAAGTGCCCGGCAGCCTCTTGGCCGTCTCATCCATCATCGTCAGGCGGCGGCGGCGGCGCCGGGATGCAAATCCCGCTCCCGCAGCGGGCATCTCTCGGCGGACTCTGCCCGGCGGCGGCGGCGGCGGCAAGGAGGGGGGAGGGAGTAAAGTTTGGGGTGAAGGGAGCAAGGCGCGAGACAGTGGTTGAAGGCGGAGCGGGAGAGGGTGACGGGGAGGCTGCGGAGCCAACGAGGTCAGACGTAAAGCCAACTGAGCACCCGCCACGCGGCTGTGCCAAGCGGGTTGCGGGCAGCAGGGGCCTCTGTTCCGCATACGCAAACTCGCACAGCAGTCAGCCTTCAAATTCGAATTCCAACTCGAATTTGCATATCAGATCAGAAGTTCCCTTGCAAATATGCGGACTTCGCTGCGTTATCTTGCTCTCAGTTTGAAGTACATAATAGTTGAAAGGGATGATAATGAACACGAAATTGTCGAACATGCACGAGCACTATCTTCTCTACAGAATCTTAACAATACGAAGCAAATACTTAATGAAAACAAGAAAATACTCCATGAACTAACGAGGAAGTATCAATCTTATAATCTAGAAGTGTATTAGAAAATAAACCTTAATTCGTTCCCTAAGTAGGGATATAGAAATGTGACTAACCACGTAAAAATCGCCTTGGCAACTGTAGTTACTAAGCGAAACCTGAACTTGACATTTTGCGAGGGTTTTGGATATTGTCCCCCAATCTTGGGAGCTGCGGTGTCGCCGCCTGCCTTCCCCTGCGGCGACGGCTACCACGTCGATGGCGCCGCAGCGACGGGTCGATCCGGACTCGGGCTTCAACAACTCTCGATACAATGCGGCGGGAAGCAGACTTCACGGAGCGCCTGGGGCATGCCGAACAATGTGCAGACGTTCGCACAAACGAACTTTTTCGTTTTTCCTTTATGAAATGGTTCGCGTTTGCGTGCTCTTCAACTACCTGCCTACTCACGAAAACGATGACAGGATTAGCAGATAAAATTCTGACGCAGCACTTTCGAAAAGACAAAGGAAATAAAACGAAGGCTTTTACGAATTTATGATTGATTTATCAGCAAGTGCGACACAGGATACAATCTGAGAATATATGAATAATTACCAAAATCCTAGAATCTAATTTAGTTACGTGTTTTTATAAATAACATTCAAAGGACAAATAATGAGAGTTACCATGCCTCCAACCATTCTCGTCAAAACACACTAAGTCTAAAAAAATCGATACATTAAATCGAAATTTTCTATTATAATGGATCAGTATTGATACGCCAGCTGGATCCCCATGAACATTTCACAATGTTTAAAACAATCAATGAATCAAATCACTACTTCACAATTTCAAGTACCTTCATTCTGGGACAAAACTTCGAAAGTTTCGGACAACCCGAGCTATGGAGTAGATACTATTGAAAAATAAAATAGAACGCCCAAACGGGTCTCATTTTGTAAAATTCAACATAAGATCGTGGTCCTTCGGAGATGCTGGTCAAAAAGAAAATTTTCCACTAGGATCACGAAAAACGGATTTTTAGGACGTACGTGGCACTAATACTGATAAGACAAGGGATCTTTGAACGAAATGTTAAATAAACTCCATTCCCACCGAGATATTAAGTACCCATCACCTAGCACACGAGCAATTTCATTACGTTTTTCTCCGATCCGATACATGTGATTGTGTGGCGCACGGGCTGCCCACGAAGCCGAACTAAGACCGTAAACCTGAACGCAAAGACCTTCACTCTCGACACCCGAGTAACACGACCCAGAGGAAACGAGCACATGTTTGGACGCCACGACTGGAGATGGGAGAAGGTTTGTGCGGCGCCACAGTTGAGCACATGACTTCCAAATAGAACAGAAAAAGGTCCAACAACGGCAATAGTTCCGTCTATTCTTAACAGAATTATTTACATGATAGGAAGTTGTCGATTGATTTCTGCAAGATTAAATGTGTTTTATTCAATAATATTTATTGGTCGACAAATTCAATTTTTCGGTAATTCCATTTCATTTTTTAACGAAATTTAAGACGGTTTTGAGATATCCTTCCTTGCAATGACAGGGCTTATTGAGCTACTATCGGTAAACCACGGACAAAAAACTAAACAACTAACAATTTTCTTTTCATCCCATCTTTTCGAAAAACTCCGAAGACGAACATGGCGATGCTGGGAACAAAGAACCTTATTCGACGTGAATTCAATAATTATTAATTAAATTAAAAATCCTGAAATCCTTTGTTCTGGAGGAGACTTGCGACACACTGAAGGCAAAACAAATTCCAGTACAGTGCATGGATACTGGATAAACTACATCGATAAAAGAAGAAAAATAACTTCATATTTTTCATATTAGGGTTTTGAGAAAATGTGAGCAATGAAGATATGAAACATTACAATTTAACTTCCTATAACGCCATAAAATACTAAATAGTTGAGATAGACCAAACGACTCGAAAATGTAATGGGCGATACGGGCGATACGTTGTCTACAATAACACGGCGACTATCAATAGCTGGATTCTATGCGAACTTTACGTAAAAAGTAAAAATTTAATTATTTACCTAGGCAGTGAAAAAAAAAGATGTGAGACAAGAGATACCGCAATTAGCATAAGAGATTATAGGGCAAGGATTATTCCAAAAAGCGAAGACCTACAAGATCAACGCAACAATTCTAGCAATTCTCACAATACGTGTTCCAAAGCCGCCTGCAGTTGTAGAAAGTACATTTAAATGTTTCTACTATAAGTCAAATATGTCAAAATAAAGTGAACTTAATTTCGTGTTTTTAATACATTTTACTTCGAGTTAAAATTACCCTTTTTGTTCGTCGGTAAATTCACCGACGCTCCGAAGTGAATTTATATCGAAACGGTGCTCACTTTTTCGAAGGCGGGACAGAGTTGCCCGGAAGCTGCAAATTCGAAAAAAAAGACGTGCAGGGTTGAACAGAACAATAAAAGGGAAAGGGAAACAGTGGTTCCGTGTCCTGATTTCTGTCTAGATCGGAGCGGCTCGTTGCAGACGGAGGTAAGAAAAAGACCGGGAGAAAAGCAGCAAAGACAAAGGTCCATTCTGCTACCAAGGCGTGATGCCGCCTTTAACGGAAACCGATGCGGTCTGATATATGCAACGCGGCATCGCTCAACAAAAGAATGCCTAGGCAACGATCGGATTTCCAGAAGTTGGCCGGCATCACAAGCAAGAACATTGTAAACAACTTTCGCACGACATAACAAGAAAAACAACTTTTAGCCCATTTAAATTAAAAATCTATTTCTTACAAATATTTGTCGTTGTCAGGTTAACTACAACTTTCAATTAACATTGATGACGTATTGCCTTTTTGAATCCTGATATTTTTTAAATTTAATGTGACCGTTAACCACTCCCTTAATTTTAAAACAATTTACATCAGTAACGGAATTCGGTATAAGACTTTCATTTGCGTTTGAACACACTATACAAAGGAACAGGTACACAAGCATCTCACTTGTTTGCGTTTATAATTCGTAATTCGTTGATTCATTATTGCTTTGGATACCTTTTAAGTTTTTTCGCAGCATGAATAACTGTCAATGGCATATCAATAAGCGATTCAACATTGCACCGTGTGTAGGTAACTACTGTCACTTTTTTTAAATAGATTTTTCATAAGGATGAAATTATATAATCTTACAAATAAGTTATTAAAAATAAATTGTACTAACGGCATATTTTATTTTTATATTCAAGACGCCAAAGGGAGAGACAAACATGTGTAGAAACACATTTTTTGAATAACAAATATAGTAGAAATAAATTTTTGAATGTATTTTTGTTAGGAGGTGTTTCTAGGTGAACGGAACGAACTTTTAGATAGTCGAATTCATGTTAGAACTTTTAGATAGCCTTAAATTACTCTGCGGTTTTTACAGAGCTGCATTTGAAGTAAATTAGCTGTTACGGTGTCATCCAATCGGAAGGCTGAACGCCACTATTATGACGTGTAAGGTGCCGATTGGACGGCACCGTAAACAGCTGATCAGATGTCAGGCGCAGTCAAGTAAAATCCGCAGTATAAATGTTCGTGCCTAGTGTGCTATGATTGGTAATGAGTTTTACAAATGATGGTTGAGACGTGTTAATATGGACAGAATTTGCGATATAATTTTACGCACACGTAACCGTTGCGAAAAGAACGTGCTGTTGTAGCCCTAGGCGTTGTTCTCTAGACTACACAAACGCGTCAATTCGCCTTTCCATGTCGATGAAAAATCTCGATAAAGTGACCTCCATGCTGATTTCTGGATGTACCAAAGAATCTTTTATAGTGGCCTCTTCCATGCAAAGGACCATGCTAAACACGTATCGCATTTTTGGTTGGTGCAATATTACTTAAGCGTTCAAAGTCGATTTCAATATTTTTAAATACTTTTCCGTGATAACCTACTCCTTTTGCAATAGTACGAAAAAAAAAAAACACATTCAATTGTCGCAGCATCCCTTAACCGTAACCCCAAGTCACGGTTGAACACCGACTAGTAAGACCGGGAAAAATGGTAAGGTCATCACACTCCTAATGGTTTATGCAGGGCTGAAACCCACACGTTTACGCAATTTGCCTCCATACGAGATTTCTATGTGGACACATGAAAATTGTTTATTTTACTATCAATGTCTAAGAATGTCGCAATAAATCAATAAGACTGAACTACTGAGGAAGTGTAACGCCGAAGGACAGATATATCAATTAACATAGGTCTTCTAATTCTAATACGATCACGCGATAATAAACTTCGATGTTTTAAAACGTAAAACATACACCTCATCAAATTTGTGTTATAAAATTTCCACTGTATGGGTTCAATTTTCAAACAATTCCTCTTTGAACTTTTTCAAAATTCTGCTTTAGATGTCAGAAGTCTCTCAGGAAAGGCAACAGCATCGCCACGTCAACACTTTCTCTGGTAGTCACACGACTTTCCTAAATAAGGAACGAGCACGTCAAACATTCGTAAATTATGCACATTCCGAGCTTGCTTTTATAAGACAGGTCGCGGGTGGCAACCGTCGAATGCGACTGAACAAACACCCAGCGGCGCCGCAGCACGCCAATGCCTCCGACGCCTGTAATGGGGACGGCGACACGATGAAGCTGCGACTGCGCGTGGTAAGAAGAGAAAGGAAAAATGAAAAGAAAAATGGAAACTCAAATGAAGGGGAGATCAGAGAGGAGTCAGGGGGCAAACTATCCGAAAAAAATGCATTTATCTAACAGCAGGAGAACCCCCGAGAGGCCCAGAGAAGAACGACGGAAGAGGAAGGATGGCGGGTTAAGAAGGAACGCGAAAGAACCAGAGCCAGACGCCGGATCATGTGAGCGAGGTGGTGGAGGTGGCGGGCAGGGGGAGGGGAGGGGGAGGCGAGGAGGGAGGGGGAAGAGGCGGAGGAGTATGCGTTCCAGAAGCTCCATCCAGCGCGCGTGTGCGGCGCAGACGGCGCGGCGTGCACTTCCGGCTGGCGGTAACCGGAGCACGTCGAGGCGACGAAGCCGGACAGGGCGCGGCGGCGGCGGCGGCACGCTTGCCGCCCGCGCACGCGACGCGACCCCACTGCCCGCCCCGTCGAGAGGGGCGGGCGTGTGTTCGAGTAAACACGCACCCTCCTGCGCCCCACCGCCGCTCCCCTTCCGAAGCCTACCGCGCACGGGCCAGCGCCTCACAAAATACAGAGCAGCCGAGGGAACGGAGTATAATATACAGGACACGAAATTCTCGCAGTGAAGTAACGTCAGCTTCAAGAAAATGGAACGATAAAGATGGTAATTAGGGACGATAGCACCTGCTAGAACTTGGAGGTGGCCGGTGCATACAAACCAGATGGTCGAAAGTGGTACTTCGTAAGTGTGAATATAACGAGAAAAAAAATCGATTTCATTAATGCATCAAAGCATGACCTTTTTAACTTAAGTCTAGAATGTAAGACTTAGGTCCCGGTATGTAATTTATCACTGAAGAAAACAACCAGGCTCGATGAAACTTAATATTGATTCTGTGGCTTATTCAGCGAAACATGTCTTTAGTCATTTTACACTTTTTAATTCTTTAACAGTAAAAACATAACACGTCACAGCTTACATCTGATTAAAATACAACAACATTAATTAGACACCGAAATAGTGTCACTATCATGAAGCTTCTTACACAACCAATGCATTCCCAGTAGGCGGATCGTAATACGACCAAGCATGATTAATGAAGACCGAAGTCCACGAAAATAAAACGCATATCAATTAAAGTAAGTTTCTATAACGTCATTCATTTTCGTATGTGGTTTGTGCTGCTAAATGTAAAATGCGAATGCATACTTCACACTTTCACGTAGAGTGGTACCTCACATTATTTCTCATGTTCGTATCGTAAGTCATTTCGATAATTGAAAATTTAATTTACACTCTGCCTAAGCGTTTCAAGTTCACGTTGCATGTTTCATTAACAAATTCTGATACATTGAAAACAAATTGAGATTTATCAATGTCATCGACAATAACCATTTTTCTGTATTATTAGCAATGTATTGAAAACAAACGCGAATCTTCTAGGCTATCGAAGCCGAACCAAAGAGTTCTACTCCGCCAACAACTTTATTATCATTCCATTTCCATTCTTAGAGGGATCTAGAATCTGCACATAATAACAGAAATTTACAATTCAGTGCTCAGTGAAAGTATAAATATATTTAAACTCCAAGTCCCTGAGTGGCTCATGGACAACGTGCTCGTTCTCCTTAGTGCGATCCTGAGTTCGATTCCCGGTCAAGACAAAAAGTGCTGCAGTTTTCCCAATACAAAATAGTCTACTTCTATTGCTGTGGGACGAAAAAAATCCCTCACGCAAGCCGAGAAGTAGAGCATGCAGATGAAGATGAGCGTCTCTTTATTATTATTATTATTTATTATTATTATTATTATTATTATATTATTATTATTATTATTATTATTATTATTTTAGTAGCTAAACATCATGCATGCGTATGTCAGCGTTCAGAAAAAGGATATTCATATTTTCTATTCTAAATTAAACAAACGATACGATGCAGATGTTAGGCGTACCAAAATAAATTACAAAAAGTATAACATTTAAAATACAAAGAAGGCCGAGAGGACAATTGATATCAATGAAGGACTGTTCTCCCAAATGAAGGACGGTTGGCAACCCTACTCTGCCGTTGTCTCCAGGCGCAGCGCAGAGGCTTCTGGCACACGGCCGTCTCCCTTACGCGCAAAAAGCAGCGAAGCGCACAGCTAGGGCGTACGGCATCTGTAAGCGGAGTCGCCAAGAAAGCCGAGGGGCTATCAGCTACCGGAGGCGTCGTATGTCGACACTAACACGAAACGCAAAGCGCAGCCGACCACACATTATGATACGGTGGAGGCCAAGAGAAATCTAACACGTTGGCTACCATAATTACATCAAATTGATTTTGTAATTAGGCGACACGTTTATTTCTGATGAATTTGTGAGGGTTGAAAATCTCTCAAATAATGGTCGCTTCAATCGTGAATCAACGTTTCACCATTCGGTCTGAAAAATTAAAAACTGCATCTGGGGCCTTCTGATGAATCTGTAATTCGTAGCTAAGTTATCGAGAAATATTAGTAATGGTGGTTATTTTGAATTTGAATGTGCGCGCGTTGGTTTCTGGTGTCCGTGAGCGCGTTAGTTATTTAATGATCGAATTGTAACGTTTAGGGTATTGAGGACTGTTTTCGAAGACACGTTGAAGTTAACCGTGGGAACGTTCTTTAACCATAGAGTATATTACTCCATAACCACAGCATAGTAGTGTGCAGCATCGCAGTCTGAAAGATAATATTGGGTGAGCACCTTTGATTCAAATTGCTCAAGGACACGTTAAAGGAATGTGTAGAGCAAATAAAGACTTCAGGCACATCCTTTGGCGGGTGTCATCATTGTTACAATCGAAACCATGGATGCAATACGCATGATTGGGTACAATGACCAAAACAAGCCCTATGTACTTTTTTCTATGTCAATATATTCTCTATCAATATATTTTTTTCTATGGTTTCGCATTAACCTTACTTGAAGCACGTGATTACGACTAGCACAAGACACACAATGTTATTTTCTTACACGTTGGCGGAAAGGAATTATTCCCAATTTGATGCCTAAGCTCAGTAAATTGCAGAGAGCCTAGGTGAAATTGGTGTAAGTTAATCGATACTTTCCTAGGCTATCAGAGGCCCACGTGTACGAGAGCATGTCATTGTCGCATACGCATGTGGTTGATCGATTGGACGGAAGTGTTCTTCATGTAAAAGGCTCTAACGAGCGTAACTCGTTTTCTATGCAGCGTATTTGAATATTTGCTAAGTTCAAGGTCTTTGAAGAGTGAAGTACGGTCCTTCCGCCCGCATGACAAGACTGATATCGGAGTTGCGTGACAGACGACGATTACAAGCGGCCTCGAAATTTTCCATAGCAGCGTCAGAGACAGAAAGGTGGGGCGGGGTTTCCTTGTAACACACCTTTTCAATTATTCGTCACACTATTTTTATATCTTAATACATTGTATAACTTCTAGTGTTCTTAGGAAGAGATGAAAGACAAGTTATAAAACATTCAGGGCTAAGAACATGTCAGCCAATGGAAAAAAGAAAAATTATCTTCAAATCATTAAACTATTTTATATCGAATTATATTGATATATAATTCGATAAAAACAATAGTACTATTATCATTGCAAAAGCTATACCTAAGTAATTGAAGCACAAGAATAAAAGCACGCAAAAAGTTGAATTCATTCTATAACGTGATTGACTTTTCCGATTGTAGTTTATCTTTAATTTCGCAAGTATTAAAACAAATATGGCAGGTTTACACTTCATAATTAGATGATTAATCACACGAGTGTAGGAACGTTTTGAATTAAAACATTTAGTCTGAGCTGTAATTGCGAGTAAAAGGGAAAGGTATGATATGTTCGTATCATTACGACTAAAGACAAGAATTACTATGCACTCGTTCTTGACAATATGAATAACACCCGAACAATAAAAAACTCGAGTTTCCAGAAAAAAGGCTCTCTAGGCACGTGCAACAGTGGAATAAAGAACAGTGTTCGAATCGTACGTATCATCCTGCAGTGCGAAATAAACCGCGGGGCGATTTACAGACATTAAAATCGCACAGTTAATGCCATATTTGTTGTTTTTAACATTCCTTTGAATTTGAATTAGTCGGAATATGCAAAAATATTGACATTGTTGAAAACTAACCATTTCTTCCAGTGCCATGAACATTGGTGAATACTTAAATCTTGGCACTTCCTGGCTCATTCCATAAACTTTTTCACAACTAAAGATGCATGCGTCTAGGGAATTCAATTCCCAATAGTATTGCACCAGGAAGAGGCGAGTCCTTTCCGCTACAGAACATCCTTTCACCCTTTCAGAAGCGTAAAATAATGGGAGTTTTCATCGTTGTTTTTGTATTGCCGCCCGTTTTTTGCGAATGCTGACAAACGTGCAAAATGCGTAGCATATCTATCCCCTCGTCAAATGAATTTACGCTGGGCTGAAGATGGGCGTTTCATGCGGAAAAAATGTTTGGATTGCACCAGAGACTTTAAAAGAAAAATATTCTCCCTCCTCCCCCGCGTAAGTTTGTGCTTGGCTAGTTTCACTGTGCATAAACCGGAGACAATTCGTCATTCCGCAAAAGCCCAAATACCGCTGCATGTCTAAATATTTTAACGCTTCAACTAACTTCATTCCCGTGACATGCGTTTTTAAACTATCTGAATATAAAAAAAATCGATTTCTCCATTACATTCTCAGCAACAATAATTTTGAGAGTAGTTGACGTCGCATACAACATTACGGATAATTTAAATTGAATTTCATTACCTAAGTGTCAATGAAACTACTACGAATAGATTTATACAGCGCACAGGGTAATATTATAAAAATGGTCTGTACACAAAGAACTAAAAATTCAAGTTCTAAGAGCAAATTGAGAAAGCTTATTAATGGAAAGAAGTTAATAAATATGGGTTTTCGAACAAATTCAAAATTATCACGCCTCCGCATTTTAGATGTCGTGGACTCGTACAAGTAAATGTATAGGATGTCGAAGGTCTTCGAGGCTATTTTCGCCAATCTACGGAGCCCGGTGTCCTGGTGACGCTGCTTCGAAGGCTGCAATGCAGACGCTTCGACCACCTTAACATGGCACTTCAGCCCTGAGGAAGACCACGATATGAGGGTCGAAACATGACATCCCGGCTTTCGACGCGACGTCACCCACGTCTTTCGTACTAGTACGTATTCCCAATAAAACATCAAATCAGTATATTGACAGACGAAAAAGGTCATCAGTATCGTCATCTCAAACGTAAATACAGACGACAAAATGGTGAACGCATCGACTGGGAAGACCTCTTGCGTAAAAAAAATCAAAAAATCACAGGGACACAGGAATACACGAAGTTGTTGCGGTCGCCACACGCGTTCTATAACATTTCCTGAAATCGAATGGTTTAGTACACTTAAGATATCCTGCACACTTAAGATATCCTGCGAACTAAATGAGTCATCTTACAACAGCTGAAACAAATTTTGATCATAAAAGACGCAATAGTATCACAAAAAGCTAATTGTATCATCTCTTCAGTCAGAACGAAACAGAGACTACCCTTTACTGTCACTCTCCCCAGCTTTCCTGGCACACAACTAGAACATTCGTTCTATAGTTCTTTTGCATAAGCGGGCTCCGAAACAAGCGACAGGGAAAGTGCCTCTCGCCTTCACACCCGCGCAAAAAAAGCGTCGCAGGGGGCCTTGATGGCGTGGCCAACGCGCCCATTATCCCCCTCGGCCACCGTCGCCGCCTGCAATCGACACTGCCGCCGCGCCGCGCCGGTGGCCTTGCAACGGCGATGCTGCGGAATGTGGCGACGAGTGGGGGCGAGCGATAGAATTTTCGAAAAGGGATCCTAACAGCGGCGCAATGCCGCGCCCCGCGCAGCCCGCATGAATTACTGCAATGAGCACGCGACGCGCCGCCCGCCGATGAGAGGGCGATGATAGTGACGCGCCGTCACGAAAGGCCGCCCGCGCCAGCACGCCCGTGTATGTGTGTGTGAGTGTGCACAACCACGCGCTGTGCACACGGCGCATTATCGCCTTTCTGGATTCCTCCGGTGCATGTGTGCTCGTTAAACATTTTCAACGCTCCGTTTGTTTGTCGGTCATAATCCTCCGAGCGTAATTCGTACAAATGATTTAACGACTTGTTTCACAAATAACTGACTTTTTTTCAAGTGATGGTTGTGTGGGTCCGATTATACATTCCAGCATTATCAAGTGAAGACTAAGAAACCGATCGTGACAGAAAGAAGTAAATGTCTGAAATCCACAACAATTATACGAGTGAATTAATGTACATTTACATTGAAAGCATGCCTGCTCGATTTCAGTTTTTTTAAGCTACACCGATGTCACGGTATCGACGCTGAACTATCAGTAACGTGAAAACTGGATGATCGGGATAAAAAAATCTCTCTGTGGAACTTTTCGTGGAATGGCTTGAAGCTACAGGCTTCCCTGCGGAGTGGTTGAAGTTACTATTCTCCTCCCTCAGCGGAAAATGCTTACGCTGTTGGAAGTAAAAAGTAAAGTAAAATAAAATACTGAACTTAGAAAATATTTGAATGTTTAAGAAAAAGGTTTAAAATCATATATGAGTCGATACATTGGAAGTATATTTTGAAGTTCTATATTTTGTATCATCGTCTTTTCTTTTTGGTGGTTATACTCTATCATTTGTAATCCAAGTATCGCAACATCACTGTTGGGTCTCCCTTCCTTCGGGGCATGACGGTTGAAGCCGCGCCCGCAATATCCTTCGCGTGCTAATGAATCACGACGTAACATCAAAGTTAATTGCCGTCGGACGAGAAAATAAACCGTTTAACTCATTAAGACGCACACGCGCCCGTGGCAGACCCTTATTGCCAACGACAGTGTCAGCCACCCCACTACCAAACGATGTGCCACGCCCACGTAAATCAAGAGAGTACTCTATAGATAAGCTAAAAGGGTATGGCAGGTCATAAAATCTAGCGTTTCCTTCGATTAATCTAGGTTATTTAAATCCACGTTTATCCAGTAGAGTCAAACGAAAGATTACAATTACTGAGACTCAATGGCTCGCAGTCATTTGAATTCTACAAGCAGTTAATGATAATAATAATAATAATAAAAAATACATCTTTATTAACGGCGAGGCTTAGGCCAAAAGCATCTCGCTTTTCCACATACTGGTTTACTGGAATATATAAGGATGAATTATAAAAGCAGATGAATTGTTTTCTCGAGAGATGAGACTTGCACAATACAGAGTATCATAACATGTAGTTTGGGGGAGAGATTCAGTGACCATTATGAGATCAAAATGTTCGCCTGTTGAAACTACTCGTACATTCATTGAATATTGCGAATTTTTGAAAAAATACCCAATAATTAAAAATGTTACACACTATGAAATTTAGTTTACTCTATAAAGACAGTGACGCAATTAAGCAATATAATGTACAGATAGAATACCTAGAAACATACATGCTCAATCTCAAATCCTCATACATCGTCGAAAGTCAACAATTTATTAGTAACTGACAAGTTAAGCTACGATCATGTATATTCACACCATCTCCTTTCGATTAGTAACGTAAAAACATACTTAAACTAGATTTTGTGAAATGATCATGCTTCAACTCTAGAGTACTAATAGTTTCTTGCTTCCTCCACTGTCACGAAAGAATTATCAGATCATAAACACAAGTTTATCGCGAGTATAGTATTAAAATTTTACATGGAATTTTGAAGAAGTGTTATATTCATTCCATGAAAACTATATTTCGCTGATTCTAATATGATCGTCAGAACCATGAACCAACAACCGAAAGCCTCTATTTTAGTACGTATACCAAATTATAGTTCTTCACTTAACCCAACACACGTTTCACGTTACACTATTTTCTAAAGTCTGTTTACTTTTTTTCAACGTATTTATTATTTCAAAATGTAGCTGATAGATACTTTCTATCCCATTACAATTTTATGACAAAGAAGGAAGAGATGCTAAAAACGATGGGCTTTCATTATGCCGCGCTCCTCTCCGATACAGGATTTCACCCGCACGCTCCAGCAGCTTTCTCATCTTTTGTGCGCAATGAAGCTAATCGCTACGGCACACCAATGCGTCCGCACAACAGCTCGAGCGCCAACGGCGCGGCGGGCGGTGGCCCAGTTGGCAGGGCGCGCCCGAAGCCCCAGAGAACTCCCGAGGCAGATGAAAACGAAGCCCGAAGCGGGTGCAAAGTGGAGGAGGAAGAAGAGCATGTACAAGAGAGAGAACGGAGGGGGGGGGGGGCGAGCGCGCCATTTCACTTTCAAATGGGGCCGTTGGCGGCGGACGCTGACGCGCAAACTCCGACGCCAACCGCTGCCGCACATCGATCCCGGGCCCCCGCAGGCGCCGCCCCCGCAATCTCTAACCCCCACCCCCGCCCGTCGGTCTAGGAAACCCCGTCATCCTTTTTCCTCTACGACGGCGGAGTCAGATTGGGTGACCGTCAACTGAGATGGGCATCCCCTTGTATGAATCGTCAAGAGTAAAGAGGTTCGCACTACAGAATGGTAATTTACTCCGGTGAACAAATGTAATAAACACGGCGTATTTCCATAAATTTAAATACAAGATATGAATTCAAGTAGAAATTCTTGACCTGCACCCTGTTTTTCTGGGTCGCTTCCAGATGAAACACTATCACCCCTGTGTCTCCGCTTCCATTTGGAATTCTTGTCACTGGAAGTCCCCTTCGGCCTCCCACCCCACAATCCCCTTCGGCACCCAAGCTTTTTCATCGCTTCCGCAGACTCCACCACCCCAGACGCATTCACCACCCGTCTTCGCAGGCCTTTCCATCCCCGTCGCGTCGACCTCGCTTCCTCGACCGCCAACCCCAACCTCGCCGTCCCCCGCTGCGCCAAGAAGAAAAAAAAGGGCCGCATGCGCGGCCACTGACCTATTTTAGGGGTAATCCATGACTCATCACGTTCCTCCGGCCCCTCTTTTATCTCCTCTTCCTCTCTTTTATTGCAACGTCGGGCGTGCAAGCCGGCCAGGAACGTACAGAGCGGTGGCGAGAGTCTCGCAGGGCGCGGAGCGTCGACGCAGCTATCTCCGCAACTAGGTCATCGCCGCCCGCCGACGCGACACGGGGCGGAGTGGGGTTGGATGGAGCGGGTTGGGGCGGAGCGGAAGGCGCCCTTTTGTCTTGGATATTTGGCGAACGCTCTCTCTACCCGCAGGTCTCCACTACTCCGACACGAGATAACCAGAATCTTGCTCGCAATCTTTGCGACCATGTCTTTAGCGTTGCTTGTGGATTCAGAACAGCGAATTCTGGTCTCGAGACTATTTTCATTTTTATCCGAATTCTGATTTATCGACTAAATTACTTGAGGACTCGAGATTCCGACCTTTTCTTCAATTGGACTGTTATTTACAGCATTGTTTAAATTCTGTATGCTATCAAAATATACAACTGATTTCAAATTATAAATTTAATTTGGACACAATGGAGGAAGAAGAATGAGATTTTTCGATAGCACACGCTACTTCAGTAATTTTATAGTAACGACTATAGCATAGAGGAAGTACCCCAATGACCTTCACAATTTGTTTCTCAAACAAATACCTTACCTTTTCTAAAAGTGATTGAATAAGACTATTGTAACAACCATTGTCGATTCGAAGTGAAATGTTAAGTGCTATCAACGATTTGACACACAGATGAACATTCGCATTCTGATTACTACACTTTCGAAAAAAAGTGACATTAAAATCCTAGTCTAATAGTTTTATTAGTGTAGAATCAGACGGGAAAGAAAACTGCGATTCTTGAACACAAGAGGGCGCCATTTCAGTAAGCACCGTGTCAGGACACTTGAAAGAAAAGGAAGCTTTTAAGTCGGGAAACTGACCTGACCGATTTTTCAACGATGAATATCGACGGGGCTGTGGGAAAAGGAGTGAAACTATCGGACTTGAACAACAGAACAATGGATCTTAAATGAGGGAGGTTACAGAATGTTAGTCGCTTGCTGGTAGTTTACCGGACAGCAGCTGCTGAAGACTGACACCAATTGCTGTATTCACAGAGTTCCTAGGATTTTTTTAATAGACTGTTTCGCAAATCACTGCAAATATATAAAGATGCAAATGATTCCTTAGTTCATTCTTAAATGAATTAATTTATAAAAACACAAAGGAAACTGAGAAACTTAACATTACATCCGAAAATTTCATGCATTGGGGCTTTCGAAGATATAACTTACGAATTTTTAACGAACTCAGATTTATACTCATCTTTCACAGTTCATGAACAGGGGTTTACAAATTCCAATAGATAGTAAGTTAAATCGATTTCCTGAGAAAAATTGGGGCGCGCCTCTAAAATTCGCCTAGTAAAAATTCCATGAAAACTCAAAACGGCAGTCGGTATGGAAAAAAAGTGTCTTTGGAAAACACACACACACACAAACAAACCTAGAGATTAAAATCGTTTTCCTGCAAAAGGACGTTTTAATCGTGTCACTTCTCTCGCGCACAGACATCAAACGAAAAACGGGAGAAATTTACAAAACGAAATTTCAAAAAAATCCCAAATTAATTACCAGCGAGTTCCCTTGAGTTACGCGCACTTATCAAGCGTCTCCGTCACGAAGAAGTCCTGGAATTGGCTGTCTTCCGAAGCAACGAGAGCTCCGCCAATCACGCCGTGCCACAAGGGGTCGCAGCCTCTTTAAGTGGCACGCGAGGCACTCCGCGCGGCACCTGCTGCTTTTACCCCAACGGTAAATCTTAATACTCGACTGAACGCAAGTACTGTGTTCCCTTCCACTTCACGCGCCGCTGAACACTTTTCGGTATATCGCACGCCCCTCAGCAGTCCGCGCAATTTTACTTTCTCCTCGCATCTACTTGGAGAAAGCCCTCGGAGGAAATAATTCTGGCGAGATTTGTTGAGGGCACCTTTTATCCTCTTGAATATCAACAGGGTCTCGCGTAATTCTAGCGCACGTGAAAAATCAGAGGATGGGGTAAGTACGCTAGACGTATGTTGTAGGGTACGCTAAGTATGTTTAGAAGGTAAGAACGTAAGAGACAAAAATATTGAGAAGTGAACCAATGTTTGTACTTAAGTAATAAATAGTCTTCGCTTCAATTATAAATACGGAAGAACTGGAAACGAATGCAACGAGTTTATTAAATAAAACAACGAACCCCACACAACATGTTATGTAATATGGCCACTTCTTAAAACCGAATCAAGTGCAAGGCATAGAGAACTTTTTTTTTCTTGCATCTCTTGGCAATGTAAGAAAATAATGCAATCCTCCTACGACGTACTTTAGTTAGTACTTCTCATCCACGATTTACCATAGTAAGCTCAAAGAGAAGTAATCGGCGCGCGGCGGCGGCGATTACGCACGGCCAGCCAGGCGCCACATGCGCTCGGAGGAGGGGGTAGAGGTACACGGTCGGTGGGTCATGGAGCCACCGAGTCACACCGCACGGCAGCAGTAACACTCTACTTCGGGAGCGTCTCCCATTAGCGGTCCTGCACGCAACTCCGCACCGCACCGAGGGCCACACGCACGGCGCGCCTCCTGCGAGCACCCGTGAATTTGCTACTCTATTTTCTCGCAATTTTGTTTACAGCTTTCATTCTCGGAACACGTACAAATCAAAAACAAATCTTACACGTGCCTTAACCGTACAGAAGGAAAGGGAAATCTTAAAAAGTCTCTCAATAAGCGTCGCTCTGACATTCAAAGCGCCCAATGCATTTTATTTCAGATACACCTTTTAAATAAACTTTTTCAATGTCGCGTGTATTTTAACCACGTTAATAACAAAATACGTCACGCACCTAATACATCCAGAAAATATGATTCGATAAAAATTACGAAATCCATTTTAAAATTTCTAACTTAATACACACACACACACACACACACACACACACACACACACACACACACACACACACACACACACACACACACACACACACCATTATTATCCTACGAGTGGCAGAATAACAAAAGCTTTTGTAGGTTTTCCAAGAAAGAAATCCCACCGCTAATATTGAGGAGGATTATTGAAATAATGCATGATCGACGTATTCATAGTCAATCCTAACTAATTGCACTTAAAAAAACCTTCTTACATGAAGCACAAATGGTCTCTATACATCTTTAAAAAAAACTAGCGGGAAAGCGAAGTACGTAGGTGTGCATCTTGCAAATCGTATTTAACATTCCTTCCTCATGACCTCTTCACAATACTTGCATTTTGTATTTACTTTTTGAAACAACTGTTACTCCTAACTGGAGAGGCACATACAGTACGTGTTTTCACATTAGAAACTTTTATTTGCGCTTTGCATGCTCTCAATAAATTATATTTTAAATATACTAAAGTTACCCAGCTTGACCATTTTCGAGCATAGAAAGCAACAAAAGCGACAAAGTATCGGCTAAAATACTTCTTTAAATTTTTTGCGTCATAAAATTAGTGGGATTAGCCCGTCTGAGAGATGGAGTCCTAACAATTCATGTAAATGCTGGAAAGAGTACAGTATTTCACAGCGCTCCGCCAATATACTCGTTGGTGCACTAAAACCATCAAAAACACATTTCTTTTCCTGAATTCTTTCAGCGAGTCCTCCAGGGAACCGGTTACGAATTTGGCGAACAGATGTGTGGTGCAGAGCGTTGATCACCTCTGTACGTGCTGTTTTTAAGAAGCCCACAACACGTTTTAGTTGCCTAAAAATCAGAAATATTTTCGTCGAAAAATTCTTACAATCTTCTGAGTGGATAAAAAAAACTAGAAGGCCGAGACGCGTCGAACGACACTTCACCTTCGTCTCGAATAGTGGACCGGAAGGTGTCTAACCGCGAGTGACGAACATTAAAGATATTAAGATGCTAGTACTAACACTGACTAATGGCAAACAAAATTTAACAGCAAAAAGCCTGGTTATTTTACTAAAAGTGGAAGAAGAAAACTTAAATTAAGCTTCCTTTTGGATTGCACTGTAATGTTGCATTCAATAAATAAAATAACGTCTTTAATACGAAGGTGGTGCATAGTATATTACATCAAACGCTATTCCTCAATAAGTTTCATTTCCAAAACCCAATGTTCACATTAGATGTTAAAGAAAGTGGAGATACATTCCTAACGATGGGTGAAACTTATCAAGTCATCAACAATGGATCATTATAAAGAAGGACGAATGCTTTACAGTAAGTTGTCTTCTTGTATCGGTATTTTTATTCCAAAATGTTGCCTTTTCTGTAAACTACTTCCCGGAACAAGCAGAGGGCATAAAGACCAACCTGACATGTAAATACTAGCTTCCTTTCAATGCAATGAAGTGGAGCGCCCTCTTTAAAATGAACCTTATATTTTGCATATATTCGAAGTGTACTCCTTGGTTCTAGTTTTATGATAAAATTTAGACAAAAGAGACTGAAAGCCATTTTAACTTCTAGGGAATTATAGTAAAACAACCGTTTCAAAATTAAACCACTAGAATTTAACTACATAAGCGCATAATGATCACGCATGAGTCCTGTAAATTGACGAAGGAACTCAAAATTCACTTTTACCTGGCAGTCGCGATACATCACAATCTACCAGGATGCCATATTGCCATCATATTCGTGTTTTTTACTTAATTATATTAAAATTACGAAATATGAGTGAACAAATACTGTATACAACCAAATAAATATTTCCCTTGGATTTTCGAAAATTTACATGCGTACGAATGCTTCTTCTCAGGAAATTTCAACAAACCCTTCCTTTTCTTCATAGAGTCGTCCACAGGTGGCAGGTGGGTAAACAAGTGAGACGTGATGTATGTAGTGTATGCACGATTTAGGCGAGCAAACGAGGTCCACGAACGAAACGTGAGATTTTGGAAGAAAAATGCTTTTTTTAATTTTCCTACTTTTCGACACTTTCTAAAAGCGTAATTCGTTGTTTATTAACCTAAAAACTCAGTTATTGTAAAATCAAAATGGACTAATAAAAACATAAGAACAGAATTGTGTGACAACTAACGGCCGGTTTGGCACCGAACTTCAACAAAGGAAATGACCCGGAACTGCAAGTGCGTCCATCGCCCTTAATATATTTTGTTTTCAGTGATGTTTGTGCGTTTTTATCTTATAGTTCGGTCGACTTTCCAACATTTTTAGTGGACAAGTAGTAAGAGATGTTATAACAAATGTAGGAAATAATGCCGGTCATGACATCCCATATTTAGGAAACAAATACTTTTCAAACATTGTTGATACTTCGACATTACTAGATTACATATCAGAACACTAGCGTTAACGTCGTAATCCCACATGTATAGAGTATGGCAAGCAATGGACCTCCCAGACGTCACGTGGCCACGTAAGGGAGGGTTGCCAACCGTCCTCCATTTGGGAGGACACTCCGCCATTGACGTCAATTGTCCTCTCGTCCTAAGTATTTTAACTGTCCTCCATTCAGTAAATTTTTGTAACATTTTATTTTTATCACATGACTAACATCTGTTACGTTGTATCATTTATTGTTTAATTTAGAATAGAAAACATGAATATCCTCTTTTTGAACACTGGCACACGCATGCATTATAGTGACTGTTTAGCGACTAAAATAAAGAAACGCTCAGACCATCTTCCTCTGCATTTTGTGGACGAATCTTTTCACTTCAATCGCAAATGAAGAGAAGAAAGAATGTAATTAAATATTTATAAAAGGAAATGTGTCGATGCGTTTTTTTTTGCTTATCGAGTGTCCTCCCTTTTACACGAACATTGTTGGCAACCGCGAGGCGGCATGTCAGCAGGAGGCAAGGGCCACGAGGCGGGCGCACAGCGCGTTGCAGGGGCGATCTGCCTGCCGCCCGCCGGCGCGGCGGCAGAGTCGTAAATTCCCATCCGTCGCCACAGCCTGGAGCGGCTCCTCCGCTCGTAAACCACGTGGTATTCCGCCGGCGGCAGATAAAAAGGTACTGTGCCGTGAGGGGAATTGCTCTTCATCCAGTGATTTTTCCTTCGTCGTTCTCTTTCTCGAGGCGCCTCCCTGGATAACCAGCGCGCTTATTCACTTCTCGTTTCTGAATTTACATATTCAAAAACATATTTTCAATACTAATTCGTATTATCATCAAACAAAGCAGCTATCACAGTAAAGAAATAACCATTGCGTCGGAAATAACAACAAGAGAAACCTGTATTTGCAGCCTCAACATATATGTGAAAATTTAGTGTAAATACAATGAGATTTGTATTAATGATCACGTTCACTATTTCAGCGAGAGGCGGCGTCTTAACATACCACCATTTCATCCCGTTCAATTCAATACCACAAAAACATCCGCAATAGTTAATAAAATCCAAACAAATATTATGGGCTATTTTCAACGATGGCAATTCATCTGCCAGAACGTACTGGAACGTAAAAGGAGTCATAATTTTTTAGACAACAAATAAGGGGGTATTTTACTTGTACTGGTTCACTCACGTTTCGATTATCGTTCAAGCTACTTTCAAACCTTGCTGTACTTAAAACAGCTGAAGAAATAGCGAGTTTAGTAATAACATGCGGCATGCCGTACATCACGCAAGTAACAGATTCGAAAGTAATACAAGAACCATGACAAAAGCACTTTCGATGGTTCGCTTATTACTGAATCTTACAACTCCAAACTCCATTACGCATTCCATAATCTCAAATGAAAGCGCTCACACTTAAAAATTGAACAATTCCACATTTAACGAAAACAAAAAACCCAAATCCCTGCCACTCATCCTTGTCGGAAAGTTTTGATTAGCAGCGAAATGCGTGAGTGAAGGTATCCGCTCTTCTGCCTAAGGGGAGAAATCGCCCGGCGCCGCCTGGAAATGGAGCCCGAGGGTCATGTCACCACGCGCGTTTCCGGCAGCTGCGTGCATGGGCGCCGCGGCGGCGACGTGACCCGCGAGAGCGGCGGCGTGGGCGCGGTGCGTGACCCCGGGACCCGTTCGTTCCACGCCGGCTCGTACTCAGGCGATTCGGCCGCGCGTAAAAATATTCAAATGAGCCAGGCCTCCCATTACGCGCCGGGATGAGTCAGGCGGTGCGCGCCGGGCGCCGGGCTAGCCATTCAAACGGCTTAATTCGTGGGAGTGGCAGCGGCGCGGAGGCCGTTTAACGAGATGTGACACTCCAGGGAGCACACGTGCCCGCGCCATATATGAACGACGGAGACCGCGCAGCTCTAATATATCCTTTTATACTCTGTAATTATCGTAACTGTAAACTACAGGAGTAATAATTCACTAACGCCGTACCGCTTCAAGAAACCGTGAAGTTACATTTAGAAACGAACTCATGGCACCGCCTTTCCTAGCTCGGGTAAACAAAGTGGATGCACGATCTTGTATGGAACCGACTCGCCGTGAATCACAGAACCGCCTAGGATGCTTTAAAAAGCCATGTCCCCAGGGGTCTACGAAGTAAACTAAAAGCCAACCCCCCTTCGGCCCGGACGTGAGGAGTTCCGAGGAAGCCTCTCACCGCTCAAGGCCTCCTGAACAGCTACCTATGTCAAGGCAATGCAATTGATGGGAACTGTTACCACAGATTAGAGACATCCAGCCACCTTTTATAATTCCCCAGGCGAAACAAGCTTGTAGAAATGAATTTGCAAATCGGTTCGTCTCGTCTACCAGTTTGGGAGAGTGTACTAAATAAAAATTTTCTTTTCAAAAGCTGACTACTTATTTTCACGTAAACTGTACTTACTACTGTACTTTCTATTGACTTGTAAAACAGCTTGCAGAGGTAAAAACAAAAATGACCAAATAATATTTCCAACATGTTTGCGAAAAAAAAACCTGTGTAATTCATTGCTGATATTCGTGACTTTAATGTCAAATCCGACAATATTAATAAACAGTTCGTCACTAAAGATGTATCACAAGAGAAAATAGAATATTTTTCGAGAAAAAAACCTACCACAAATGAAACTTAGAAGACGCTACGTTTTTCAATAGAGGTATGGATCATTGATAATTTCTTTCGTGTATTAATTGATATCCTGAAAAGGCGAAGAAGTAAGTATATACTCTCGAATACTCGGCATGAATTCACAATACAGGCAGAGGATAAACATGTTCTCGATTCTGGACCAGAGCTCTTCGGGAACGTTGCTTTGACACCCAGAACCACTTCCTAACATCTCCAATGTCATCGTTCATTGAATTTACAATCCATTCCAATCGCGGTCTCGACGAATCGAACATACAAAGTGATTCATTATACCAGATAACTGTTGTAGAAACAGAAAACCTCCAACCAACCGCCGGCACGGAAACTGCATTGCTGTTCGCGGAAGTGAGCCCTACCGGCTCGCAGCCAGGTTCCGTTGGACGCAAAGTGATTCAGTCGTGAACCGACAGTGTCCAGCGAGGCATGACTCGCTGGGGCCCACGCGGTGACATTCCGACGACCCCCCCCCTCAGACACCGCGACAAGCGGTCGGTTGCCCGGCCCTCCCTTTCCTTGCCACCCCCTCGTTCTCACAGCCCGGCTCCCGAGTCGCGCTCCCGTTACGGGGTATCGTTTCTCCGGAAAGCGCCTATAACTCCTTCAAGAAAATCGTTGTAAAGGGCAGACGAACAGCATTTTTTTACTCCGAAACTCCCAGGTCGCAGCCTTTGGAGTATCGGCATAAAATGAGAAACGGCGATGATAGCACTTAACTGAAAAATGAGGTCTCCCATTCGGCCTCCTTTAGTGACTCGCTCGCTCACCGTTTTCATTATCTCTCTCTCCAGGGAACGTTTGTTGATATTCTACATTTACTACATCACTCGACACACATGGTCTTGTATGGAGGAGGTGTACGCCGCCGCGGCTTCTAGAGTTGAGAATCTGGACTCTTTCTCTCCGAGCAGCCGCTGTCGAAAACAATTACAAATGAACTTCACCCTGCGGAGAAAGTATTCGCTTAATGCGCAGTCATGAACAATAACCGCAATTAAAAATTACGCGGAAAGTTCTTTTTCGAAGCGCTCTACAAAAATGGGCGAAAGGCGAAGCTCCGAACGCGTGTATTCAAACCAATGGGGCGTGAGGCTGGGGCTGCTGTAAACATGCGGCGGATGTGATGTGGAGGCGGAAGTGATTAACGATTACGGTAGTAGTTACTGATAATGTCAGCGATGCAGAGATACAATGCAAGACTACAGAAGTGGGCGGAGACGCTGTTACGGAAATAACGAACGTGAATTGTAAGAGTTTGAAAGCAAAGGTAAACGCGAAAAAGAGAAAAAAAATAGCAAAAAAAAAAGAAGCAGTGAACGAAGTATGAAGTCGACCAAAGCCTGAAAAGGAATGCTCCTCGTAGAACGAACGCACAGAAAACTCTGTAACAGTCCGTGAAATCATGGAAGATAAGTGAAGTCCACTTTTAGGGCACTACACTTTGATCTTAGCCAAAAGGCCGAGAAGCGATTCCTCGAGGGCAGTGAAATGCGCGACGTCCGGACCGTTGGCAGAGATGACAATGTCAGATTCGCGGTCGGAAGAACACCGCTAAGTGAAAGAAAGCGCCTCCTGTTGATAGGCGGCCTCTCCCACACACGAAAGACCTATCTAAAGGAGGCGAGCCCAAAATATTCTCCCCGGCGGCGGCTCCATGTGATGACTGACGGAGTCCGTCACAAGCAGAAGAAAGCAGAACAGCCAATGTCACGCACGAGCACACCGCACGATCGGCCATGACACCTCTCTCGGAGAAGGAGCAGGTAGCGAACGGAGTTACGCGCCTGACGTATCCATCAGATAAACAAGCCCTCGCCCACTTTCACCCGACAACGCTCAGCGGAATTAGCACTTCGGAAACGATTCAGCCCAATTAAGAAATTCTCATGATCCGCAGCAACAGACGGAACAAAAATAGAGCCCAAATATCAGGAAGTCGCTATTTCCAATAGAGCAAATCTGGAATAATTGAACAATATTTTCTCTGGCCAACCTTCAAAGAACTTAAAATGATTTTTTGTAAAAATTATTTATTTAAGGTCGCCTTAATGCTCCCCGGAAAAACGCGGCATTTGGTTTACCGAATAGATAAGTCTTAGTTTAGTAGGCTCGCTGGTTTAAATTTTAAGGATCGGTAGTTATATGTAGATCCGCCCCCTGACTGTTCCAACCCACTATCAGTGAAACCAGCATTCCATCCACATGGCTTTAATCATGGAGAGAATTCGAAATTTCTTCGCTTCAAGCGAATTACAAGCTATCCCGTATGAAGTGAAATACATGCAACCAACGATATTATTTTGCATTCGAGATATCATGCAATTGGACCTTCAAGTATCTGAAAATCATAACCGTTTCGTGTGATATGATTTCTTTCATAATATTTTATAACAAGTAATGTTTCGTAACACAAATTATGAAAGAAAGCATATGAAGAGGATTAATTGCTTTAGAAAATTGGCTAGAGACAACATATTAAATCAACAGAATTAAGAAACGTAAAGCACATGTTGAAATACTTGAACAAACTATTGAATCTGAAAACTCGTCGACCCTCTCGTTTTTTTGAAAATACAACACGCATCTTAGATTTTTTTTCTTTTCTTTCATTTTTGCTCTACAATTCGCATGCACAAGAACGTCGAAAGATGAAACTATTGGTGCTACAACACATACCTTCTCATTATTTGTTGCGGTAACGTAATTTGTTTCCTACTAATGCTTTAGCCAGTTTCTCACTTCAAGGACTTCGCAAACGAGCATGTCCATAAAAATCGACGATTTTTTATTACTTTTAATTTTTAGCATTACCTCACTTTCGATATTCTTACTCGTACGAAGAAGTTAACATGTAGATGTAAGTCTCACTCACCGTATAGAATCAGCAAGGCTAGTCAAACGGAACAAGTCCCTACCTCCTGTGCAAGAAACTTACGACTGTGTGTGTTCAAAATGTAATATAGGATTTTTAAACGAAATATTTTAGAGTTGCAGTTTAAGCAATTTAACGATTTCTCTACCACCAAAGAGGAATGACATGCTATTCTTGTCACTCCCTTTAGGACACATTTTTTACCCATCTAATACAATTTTGGATATGGTGTTTCCAGGTCGTCTACGGAAGCGATGGGGTGACCAGAAGCGTTAACAGAGACGATATACATGAAGCAGAACATGGTATGCATAAAATTATTTATCAATGCTTCTGTAGTAAAAAACAGCCAGTTTTCACAATCGCACGTCTTCCTTTCCAAGCGAAAAAACGGACACTAATTCAACGTGAACTGCTCAGTCCCTCTGAAGCGCCAACGAATTTCCCAAATTCACTGCGTGAACGCTGTGTTTGGGCACCCCTCCAGTAGAAAGTAACAATGCACGCTCGCCAGCGGCGATCGCCACCGCAGCGAATCGCCGAAGTCATCGGCCCCAGCGAACGGCGAAGCGGTGGAGGCTGCGGTGGGAGGGCGGGGCGGGGCGGGGCGGGATATGCGTCGTGCGTGCCACGCCCACGCGCCCGCCCTACGCCTCCCCGTCCTACTTCCCTCAAACGTTTAATTCCGTCTCCAGCACGCACCGGAGTTGATTTACGAGTCGGAAAGCTGCGTTTCCAGGAGGTTCATTTCCGAAGAGACGCTTGAAGTACTGGTGAATGTAACTACGATTTATTGCTATAAAACTCCGAGTAAAGAACATTTCTTCTTTCCGCAACGATCTTTTCTCCGCTTCTTTCTATCGGCTCTCTCCCAACAGAGTTAAGAGTAATTGCTGCTACTAAACCAGAAAGTATTTTAATACCATGAATATTTACCTTCTGTTTGAGAAAATATTATACAAATCTTAAATAATGGAAAATTAGTCCTTCCGGATAACTTTTCACTACGAATGTCACAAGTCGCTCAGCACTATAGTGTAATGGAAATTAACAAGTTCAAACCAAAGCAACGGTGAAAGAATGGGGCTCCTTTCGTGAGGTCCGCTAGGCCTCCTTTCGTGAGTTTACAACAGTCGCAACTGAAAGAGAAACGGACTACCACAACTTGGATAAAGTAAGATGTTCCCACGACGCTTCTGAAAAGTTTGTAAACAAGTCTCCCAAATGCAAATACACATGTGCTTTGGAGAAGCGTTTTTCTGTCCTCCTTTCCGTCAAAGCGAATACGTAACGTTTAATCTCCCTTCGGAAAATGCCAAAACAGTACAATTGAGAATGTTTCAAGTGAACCTACAACTAGATGATACCTTGAACACCTAATCTCTCTTCAGTTTATAATCACACAATCTAATGGTTCTAAAATGCCTCAACTAAACATTCCCGACAATTATTTTAAATAAGCTCAGTACAAAGATTCGGGGCTAATCCCATAACAAGATTATTTTTTTATTATGCTCATTTTTAAGAAATGTAGTTCGTAAATGTCTCAAAGATTTCAAGAATTGCTAATAGAGATCAATTTCATTTTGCTCGTGACTATTGAACATTATCCTCCAGAGGAGCAGGCTTAATAAGATATAAAATAAAAACGACTTATTAATAAATAAATTATAATTTACGTTTATTTGTTGCATTAAGTTTTGAATATTTTCAGTCCATTGTTAAGAATGTTCTCTTCTCGATCGATACCATCGCAGATAACGCGTTCGTTCTAATGCTGTATACTTCCCAAGATCTACTTGCCACTTGATAAACTGCATACACCACTGCTCCTCAGATTTTCCTGCGTTGTCTTTCGTCGTGTGTTGCTTAGTATATCTTATGTGGCACACGCTTTGTGGGCAGGACACGAAAGAACTTGGCCCTTGTATTGGCTGTTTACAATGATGGCCAATCGGTAGATTTTTCTAAGAACCATTCCACAGGGTAGAAAAACGACATGACCTTGTTAAAAATGGACAGGAACTAACGTATTCAACATTTAGCATTAGCATTAACATTTAACATTAGCATGACGAACGGCACATATACAACGAATTGATTCTGTTATGAGGTAACATAATTCCAATCAAAATTTCGTAATCACACAACAGAACTTCACAAAATGACAGTGTCAAATATTTTCATAAAAACCTAATTTCAATTTACATAAAAACCGAATACAAGTAAGTCCAACCGCTATCTCCCAGTCGATTCAACAGATTTTAATAGTTTTTGAGATGGAGGTTTTCTCTGCACATTGTGGTCATTTGGAACATACATCTTAAGAAACAATAGTTCCTAACAGTTTATCCAGAATATTGTACCTGTAACGAATCAATATCCACGACGCAAAAAGTCCCTTCAAAAGGTTAAATGAAATACTTTGAACATTTAATTGACCTCAGCGAACGGATGGTGCTAGTTCAAGATATAAGTAAATAGTACTACGAAATACAAATAGACGCGTGAGAAAACTATACCATTGTCTTAAGTTCACCTTTAATATCCATCATAAAAACAATGCATAAACGAGAACTATGTATTAAAACATTTCAGCGAAGTTTACGGACGAGACTACGAACAGATGTGTAAACAAGAATCCCACGGACGTTCGAACCGAGGTCCACATCGGGAGATCGTGAGTCAGCCAACTCCATCATTGCTTAGTACCAGTACTCATATTAAATAAGGTCTGTCGGTCGGAAACCAAATGTTTACAGCCCGCGTGACGAAGATTGCACGTGGTGACTCCCCCCCCTCCCTGAACCTCGTTTCTCGCCCTACTTGCGGGACCCATACGGTCCGTGACCCCCCAAGTAGGTGAGAGCAGCGACACGTCAAAACGAACGATACCAGTAAACATTTCTAGCTATACACAATCTAATTATGTCACATACCTAGGACATCTTAATGAATTGGCGTTAACGTACTCGTATTTCAGCATTTCAGGAAACCCATCTAATGGGTCGTTCTAATAGAAAAAGAGCAACGTGTTATCAAGACTACACGGTTATAAAAAAAAGAGTAAATATGAATAACTTAATGGTTGAGAATGTCTCGGGACCAGCCTCGTCTCGAGGCACTGCGGATTGCGGACGGTCCCCAACGAGAAGTTCAGGTTGCCGTGACTCGCTGGCGCTACGCCTTTCCCTAACACCAGTCGGAGGCGCTAGCGTTCAAGTGCAATTATTCCAACAACACAGCCTCTCGTTAACCTCGCAATTACTCCACTGACTTTCCAAATGAGACGACTAGGCTATTAGTTGGAATCCACTCTTTCGCTTCTTCCTTCCGTGAAGCAAGCGGTGTACTACTAATAAAAACCTCTAAGTTGATATTGAGTCCCGTTGCGTTTAAGATTAGATGAGCTTTCTAATCACAGTATCAAAACAGAATCGATTCATGTGGTGTCTTTAGGTATACGAGAAAAAAGGTAATGAGGGGTGGTGTAATTCATAATTTTTTTTATGAACTCCACTGCTTTTCGCAGGCTGTTTCACAAGTTAATGTGGATGGGACCGTGAAGAAAAAAGGGAGAATTCAAATGTGCGGCATAATTGTTGTCATTTAGACTATCACTTAATGTGAACGGTTTCCTTTTTTGTAGAACTTCCGAGCTACACACGCATTCACCATCAGAAAAAAAGGTATTAAGGTTCTTCCATCATCAATGGGTCACAAATTATCGGACACTCCTGCAAAATAAAATATCACATCAATGCTAGAGCTCCTCGTTTTAAGTTGTGGTCTACAACAACCTCGTATTTTAAAACACATACTTTGCAACAAGTAGGTCAGGGAAATAAAAACAGGAAGCTGATACGGCAACTATAGCTTGTTCTTCCGATAACAAGTTCCGTCGTATATAGAACGAAGTCCAGAAAGAAGTACACAATACAATGGGAAATTATTTTTGAGGAATAGTAATAATTAATTTTTCATAAATGAGGGAGTCTAAGATCGAGAGCGACGAAATAATAAACTCTGCATGATGGAATGCGCGCTAATAACCATGCAAATGTATCTGGCCACCACCTACAAATATACGTGAAGTTGTAGATATCCACAGTAAAAACACAGAAGCCCTAGTTGTAACTTATGCATTACCAAAAAAAAGTGTGTTTAAGGAATTATGAATGAAAAGTACTGCAACATTTACTTACAATGCAGTATATGTAAACGTCAGATTCAATTTTAGAATATACTCTCGGTAAAGCCACGTACTCGCGAAGTTCGAATATAATTACTGACGTCAGTAGGCCGATAAACAACAATTAATTCGCAACAGAAATTTTAATCAACCGAGCTGGTATCGGTGGTATGTGGTTTAATACTTTTCGTACTACAAATTCTTACAAGAAAAATAAAAAAAATATGTATGTTCTATAATAAGGGTACTCATACGCCATCTTGAGCTCACATGTGTTTCCATTGATCGAAAAGGAAGGCGAACTGTTAATATTTTAACGGGCGCCGGCTGTAGAGACTGGCTTTTCATTCCTCAGTTTGCGTTAAGAACAGTAGATTAGGTAAAAATAATTTTGAACAATGAAGAGAGAGACCAGCTAGGTCGAATTCAGTCGTTGCCTGGGGGAGAATTCTAGCGGCCGGCTGCTCTGATCGGTTTTCCGTGGTTTCTCCGATCAACACCAGGCGAATGCCGGAGCAGTACCCTACCAATCGGGCCACGGACCGCGCGCGATCTG
Source organism: Teleogryllus occipitalis (assembly GCA_011170035.1). Classification (NCBI taxonomy): domain Eukaryota; kingdom Metazoa; phylum Arthropoda; class Insecta; order Orthoptera; family Gryllidae; genus Teleogryllus; species Teleogryllus occipitalis. The sequence continues at coordinate 291,338 of BLKR01000845.1, read as the reverse complement.
TCCTTCCTCTTCCTTGACCTATCCTCTCCCCTTACAAACACACACTAACACGCACTACACTACCACATATTGCGGGAGACCGGTCGGGAGCTACAGCTTGTCCCGGCTGTGGCGGTGCCCCGCTGGTGGGAGAGTCCTGGTTAGGGGGAAACCTCACTAACCGACGGTAGGTCGGCGCCGGACCTCGCCATACAGCGGGGAAAGATCACCGCCATCTACCGAGAAAATGCAATGCACTACACGAACGGGACTAATGACCAAAGCAGTTGAAGTGCCCGGAAACACGAAAAATCAATCAATCAAGGGAGAGGGAAATAGTAAAGAAGACGTTTGTTCGGGTGTGTGTTCCAGCTGTAACGGTTTACTCCTGCTTGGGCCTTCCGAGAAGCGCGCCTCGAAGCTGTTTCTCGATAGTGCGGGCGGCGCTCTCGGGCGTATCGGACGGACGCAGATGGAGCGTCGCTGCGCCCCAACGCTTAGAGGAGGAGAGGCGAGGCGAGGCGAGCGGGCTATCGCGGACAAAGGAAGCGCGGGCGGCGCGGCGACCGCAGAAGGCAGGCAGTCTTTCTGGGGAGCCCTGACCGCAACCCTGGACCCGCTCGGCCGTGAGCTGCGGCTGGCGGAGAGAGTGGACGAGTCAGCGTTAACGCAGTCACTCCACTCCTAGGAGGATATGCAAGCAGGCGTATATGACCTGGACAATCACCGAGAAAAGTAGAACTTGCGAGTTTCCTCTCAACAAAGAAAGAGCTTAGAGTGTAAATGGATACTGAAACAGAAAAGAAATGACATAGAAACTGCACGAGAGAACTAAAGCTACCGTTTCAAAAGGAGAAGATTCGCACTAACTTTTGTTGGATAAGATTCAACTTTTTGAGAAACTTTAGTTTATAGTTTTCGACGATTTAGGAGTAAGGTTCACACAAATTTGTTTTTTCGAATCCATCGTGTCCCATCTGACATGCAGCGCGTTATCAGTCGATATAATTTATTAAACTAAAGTTTCACAATGATCTTAAAATTACCGTACAATATGTTCAACACACGTCCAAACAAATTCGCTAAAAAATGACATTTAAGAGATCCAGGAAGCTCATTCAACATAAATACGAGCCGAAGTAATGATATAACCCCACATGTTATCATTTTTACTCGTTATTACTTCACAACAGCATCCCTTTACTATTAACAATCGAAGAGAACTATTATTAGAAGACCTAATTCATACACTAATATGCAATAAAGCCAAACATTTAAAATTCACACGGAATCCACCATGCCGTGGAGTGGAATATCATTCTTCTGACAACGCCCCAAAAAAAGGAACTGGATTTTACTATTCAAAGGAACTTCCCACACCACTTTTGGGAAATCACAGACTTTTCAAATCTTCTGTGGAGGCAACGCCCTCTCTGACCCCAAACCAACACCAATCAGAATCTACAGCTCCTTTCGCGCCCCGCCCCGGGTGAAGGGGTCGCAGGACCCGGCGGAATCTTTTCTCAATCATCCAGATCGCAATCTTCTCTACAAAAAAAATTAGCTTTCGCTCCAAAGATTACGGTATTTTTTATTGAGCACGTCGAACAACTTTTCTCCGTTTTTCAGATTCGTTACTTTGGCCAATTGCAGCCCAGTGTTCTATAATTTGAACGTCGGGGCGGCTTTTTCTTGCGGTGGATGCAGCCCAGTCACGGCGAGGTGAAACGGTCAGTGAAGCGCATCCCTACTAACCGATCGGATGTGGAGGAGGCTTTCAAGCGCGTCTAGTTTCCACCGGACTGCATCTTTCGTTTCTCCACGTACTCACCACGAACACCGAGCTGGCTCCCGTTTTTACCACACATTCTTTTACCTGTATGTGGCTGGTGTTTCTTTTGCGACTTTTTTTATTGCAAATCATCTGTTACACTTTCTTTGCGTCACCAGGTTCGATTTGTTCGGATTTGCCCAGTTCAAAATTTTCAGCAAAAAGACTTGAAATCAACCAATTTACAAACTTTAAGGCTTTGATCCTGAAAAAAGACCAGAGGCAGGCTCCCAAATGAGAAAATATCCCATTTCCTGAGAGGAAAAGAAACCTCTGACACTAAGGACTGTCCAGAGAGCCATTCTCCGCGACACAAATGACCCTCCTCCACACCTTAGTGAACACGCATGCCGCAGAAACAAAAACTGAGGTTACGATGAACTTTTTTCTTGTGCTTGGATTTGTAAAAGGTCATGATGGATGAAACTTAAATTCCGCAAATACGTTCAAATTTTAATTTTAACTCCAGGCAGGTTTCCGTTAACATCAAAATAATCCAACATCACATTCTGGTCGTCCTACAAAACAAAAACAGTACTGAACGAATAAGGCACGCACTGAGAGTCAAATTCACACAACGAAGAGCATCATAATGAGCTAGTACTATTAATCTTGCAATAACACCATTTTCGCTTGAAATTTTACAAATACATACACATATGTTAAACTGTCATTATAGTATGTGATACTTCAACTCCCAACAGTTAAGTTTCAGTAATCTTACACTCCTAAAATTTTTCAAGCCCTGGCCTACAAGAGAACGACGCACGTCACGAGAACGCTCGTGTACGCGTACATACAAGCTGGGCCGCGAGTCAACACGCCAGAGAAAGTATTCGAAGCCGAGGACACAACGCGGCTTTGGCAAAACGGGAAACGCGCGCTCTGGGAAGCTGCATGTCACGCGCGGCTCGCTCGCTCCGCAAACAAGCGCCGGCGAATCGACAGCGAAACGCACTCGCGAGACCGCCATGACGGGTGCGAAACGCTCGCCCATCCATGAGATTCCAAATATGTTTACTTTATCTCGTGGCTGAATCATCGTGGGTGGCAAGCGACGGCCCCTCCGGTTGCTGAGAAATCAAGGCCAATATTAATTTTCGAAAAGCCTTTGTCGGATGCATAGCCTGATTCTCACATGTCTACTCGTTCTCGTATTTTATTTAAGTCCATCCTGAAAGTGCTCGATTCTTCAACCGCCCTACTACTCACCTCTTTTACAAAACGCGCGAATAAATATTCGGAATTCTTGAAAGGCTGTGGAAAGAAAATACGCTCCGAACATTCTCGACTATTATCCTAAATGAGACCCCTATTCTTTCAGAAACATTAAGAAAATTAAACAATTTAACGATTTTTTCCACATCATGGAGTTACTTGATACACGACATAATTAAAAATGCATTCATGTTAAGTCAACATACGTTTTTGTAATTCCGTGTTATTAAAACGCTAGGGAAATCTGAAAGTAAACAGAAAGTGTGACAGATGAAGCCAAGGTGGTTCTCTGCGCCAAATGTGACATTGTCTAAAAAGAATGTAAAAAACTAGCTTCATTCTGCCTCTGTTCCAAACCAGGGCGCGGAAGGAGAAAACATGTGGTAAACGTCCAAAGAACAGCAAATGAGTGGAGAAACCACCAAGAGTATTTAGTTGAAAGCAGCCTTTATCGTTCGAGGGGGACATTCCTTGTAGTACGCCGTCTGACATCTACTTTCTACAAGCAGTAGTGCAATTCGGGAAACATTTAAGATGCGCAACTTCTGCAGCGTATGTCGTAGAGAACAGTGTCGCGGAATTAAGCATGTGCAATTTGTTCTCGGAAAAGGTTTTAATATGTAGCATGCAGGATTTCTGGAAAGCTTTCACACATTGAGTGATGAGAAACAGCTTTACGGCCGGGATCCAAGGGACACTGTGTACCTTGGATGACAAACAAAATTACAGTTTACTAACGGAAAACGCTTAACGGCATTTGACTAATTTAAGCTCGTTTAACGAATCTTACCCTCTCGTTATTAATAATTCGTTTAACTCATTTCCGGGCAAAAAAATAAAATTCACCCCGGATTACGATTCCCCGTACCGCATGTAAGAGCTTTCACACAAATCGATGATTTTTACTGGACCGTATACCAGTACTTCTGGGATTATTTCTTAAAAACTATTATAGAAGACGAAGAATTTTCACAAGCTTATTATTTATTAGAAGCAACTCTTTGGTATTTATATGAAGAATTTCGTAACGACAAAATATAAATTTCATATTTTAATACACATTTGCTTTGAATATTGCCTCTTTGACGTGCATTAGTTTTCTTTCGGGAATGCGTCTGAGAAGAAAAGTATCCAAAGTTACGAGTTGAAAGAACGTTTACTTCATGTTTGAACTTCAATACACCTTTCTTGCTAAACCTTCCGAAAAAGCTCTCGTATTCTCAGTACAGGATTCGAATAAAACAATGCGAACTTAATCCAAACGCACTAACCACCGCGAAATAAATTACTAGATTTTTAAATTCATGGCATTTCTTGAGATGGCTCTTTAAGAAAAGTAACAAGTTCTCGAACACGTTTCAATACCAGCAGAAAACAAACAGGAGCTCCGGCTCCAGAATTGAAGGGCTCAGTAGAACAAGGGGCTATCCCACATTTTTTTGTGGAACTGAGTCATTAGAATTAAATAAAACCTTAACTAATATTATTTTAATGTAATATATTTAAATCTAAAATACGCAAGTGTAGTGGGTTTAAAGTTTTATAAGTGTATTGGCTTATATTAGAAAGGACTGATGAAACCCTCGGTATCTCAGAAATGAATGAGAGAGAGAGAGACAGAGAGAGAGAGAGAGAGAGAGAGAGAGAGAGAGAGAGAGAGAGAGACCCAAAACACACACACACATCTTGTTCTACAGAGCCTTTCAATTCATATCGAAGGGAAAAACACTTAAATACTAATATCACAAGATGTTCAATTAAGTATAAATACCAACGGGCTAAGAACTCTGAATCCAGAATCCACATAGAGTGCTTCGGTGGGGCTTTTAAATGCGCAGCAAGGAGAGGCAAGCCGGGAGGCCGGTTCCTCCACGGGCGCTTCCGTATCTGTCTGCTGAGCGGCGCAGCGCGGCGTGGGCGGAGAGCGTCTGGGAGCAGCTCTACCGCCGGGGCGGGGCGGGGGCGAGCGGCAGGAGGCACAATGACAGCGCGCCCGACCCGTCCGGCCTTTGTTCGGCCGGGCGCGGCGCCTGCTGAGGGAGCCGCGTGCTGCCGCCGGCCGCCGCCTCCCCCACACGACCGAGCGACGGCAGGTGCGTCGCAACACGCAGACCCCGACGCCCGCCTCAGCACGCGTCTCGCCGTGCTTGTCGCTCCGGACGCTTTGTCCCGGCGCGCGAAATGTGACGATCGGATGAAACGTGCACATTTTTCGAACACTTTTGCCTTGACATCGGATTTAATTACGTACACATTTTTTGTCGTTCTAAGGTCAGTTCCCTAAATCGTGGTCTTTGCGAATCAGGATAATCCTAACACAATATGCAAACTTTTCGTTACATATTTGTACACATTTTGGTCTACTTTATATATTTTATAATTTTATTATTCTATCAATTTTCTTAAAATTTATTTCGCAAAAGGTTTTGAATGAATTTTCAGAAATGTTTGCTTTAAAAAAAACGGCTTTATTATTTTTATTTATTACACATTCAGAATTGCTTTGTGACGAAGCGAGGTGCCCCATATGAAGACACAGACCGATGCACGCGGTGTGTCTGCGTCTGCACTGAATTTGTTGTGAAAAGAACGAGTAACACAGTATTAGCGTTAGTTGCCGAAAGAAAGAAAGAAAGTTGTTGTAAGTTCAGTAGAGCAAACATTATTTATTTTAAAAACTGGTTTAATAAATATTTCATTAATGTAATTTCAAATTTTCTAAATTTATTTTCATTACATATTTATGCACATATTTCACTGACTTCATTTGTCTGTTACGCACAGAAATATTTTCTGATTTTTTTTTAAAAATTAAGCGTATCAAAGGATATATGCAAATTTCACGAAATCTATTTTGCACTCGATAAATTTCCGAGTTATATATAAATAAATAAAGGAAATCGAACATGTCCTATTTTCATCAAAACATTTTTCGCAAGAACCAATCAACACTCCCCAATATCGATGCGAGCAACACCAATGGTGAGAGCACAGGAATGCTCAAACGACAACTGTGTCTATTTTTTAAAAAAAATACTGTTGTTTGTGCTTAGGTTCTTCGAAAGAGGACACTAAACTAACATCGTAATGATGAAAGTGTTTGGCTGTGGATAGTTGAGGAAAGAGCATTTTCAGATGAGTATCACATTCTCATACGTATATTGCCCCACACTAATTACAATCGTAATCCAAGACGGGAAACCGAAATATTAGCAAACTATTTCCCACACGTGTCGGTACAATTTTACGAAAAATTTAACACCGTATAACACTTGTTTCATGAAACGCTTCATCGAATGTTTTATGAACATTTAATAAATAAATAAAAGTAGGTTTTAAAACGTGAGACCATGTGCTGGCGTTAGTCACCAAATTGTGTTCGGTTTTATCGAGATATAATAATAATAATAATAATAATAATAATAATAATAATAATAATAATAATAATAATAATAATTCTAGGTTTTATAAACACGTGACCATGTGTAATAGGCGTTAGTCACCAAATTGTGTACGTTTTTATCCCCGAGGCACGAACACGAATGGTAATGGAAGCTTGCCATTTCTAAATATATAAGAATATAAGAAAGAAACGTTTATAACTTTACTCAACACATTACTGACACAAATGAAAATCGTACATCGTGAATCAACAGCCATATAACTGTTAAATGAAAATTATCTGAATCTATCTACATTACCCATCAGTACAACCATATAAGTGTCGCTCATATGAGTTACAGAAATATTCAATATTTTTCGAAGATTTTTCTTTGACATTCATCTCGAAGACAATGCAATGAATGCAACGATATTTTTCTTAAATACTGGTTTCGAAATAGTTCATGTTGAAGTCACACGTTTCCGAGTTGATGAAACATTTTGGTACCAGCGAAGTAGTTGCCAATTCACAATTAATTAATCAAACGAATATATAATAAAGTAATGTATAGTTTTATAAAGATGTTAAAGCTACTTCGTAAACCAAGTTCACAAAAAGAAAACACTATTTTTTGTATCGTCTCTAAAAACCTAATTTTGACCCATGCCTGAAAACCCGTATAGTTTCTTAAATAGTCCAGAAAGCAGGAAAACTGCAAAGGGTCACCCGATGCCCCAGTTGGTCTCCATAAAAAATTCTACGCGCTCCAAAGAGCACACTATAAAAAGGCGCAACCACTCAATTGGCAAATCAGCGACGATCTCAGATATATAGCCCATTTCGATGTAGGGCCCAAACAGTCCGCAGACCTCGTGTTAATCTGTTTGAAGTCCGCATTCGATCCTCGAAAGCGCTCATTGCAGCAGGAATAACTTCGCTTGCCGTGTACTCGTTGGAAAAGCACGCACACGGGGATATTTATTCGAAGTGAAGAGGCAGAACACCTCCAGTCACGCCACGTTTAGTGCTCTCCGAAACTCTCCACAGCTGTTTGTTCTGCACTCTGCAAAAGGGCGTGTCCGGCAGCGATCCCACGAAATGTTTCGAGATCTCTGAATGAGCATATTAAAAAATAACAACATAAGAATACACAAATTTATCGACAATTCTCGCTAGGTTAAAATATGGCTATCAAAGCATCTTTCAGATATGGTCTCATTGAGATTTGCGGTCAGAGCGTAGCTAAAGCCCGGTTTAGCTTCAATGACAAAATTACCAGTCCAAACGTAACTGCAGCCCACTATCTTATTCGAAATATTTGCCTAAGATTCAATGCAAAGCAGTTCCTTTGAAGTTCAGTGCGAAATGATTAATCCTTTTCCTTGATGGAACCACTTTTTTTTAAATCTTTATTCTGTTCACTTGCACCGTAGTATCCCCATGGAAAAACGTTCGCAATGTGAATAATGTCTAGCGCTATTAGCAGAACGGCGAAATAACTGTTTAGTGCTGCTGTAAACAAGTTCTTTGTGACAAAGGAAAGTTGATTTATTTAAATGTTTTATGGTATGTAATAAGACTTTATAAATCTTTAAGTAAAATTAGAGTAGAATATTAATAGTAGTGAAAACGTGGATTGAAAATAACGGTGGTGCCGTGTGCAACCACTGTGCATTATCTAAAATTCGGATATTTTTGTTTATATTAAATTTATCATAGCCGATCTTCTGATATTAATTCTTTCTTTTATTATTCTAAATGTCTAAGGCACAAGGAAAAACTATTTTGCAGGTCAATTCTTTATTATTGGAAGAATACTAATATTAAGCTTTATTATTGTTATTATTATTGCTGTTTTTTAAGACATTCTAAATGACGGTCAATCAAATGATCTTTTAGATGAAGACATGGAGGAAGAACAGCGTCGTTCTTGCTTGTCTTACAAAACGTGCAAAGTTGCACTTTGTTTAAATGTCAAGAAAAAATGTTTTAAAACAGTTTCACCAAAAATAAAATAAATGTTTCAATTTTTTTATTTTACTATTAAGTGTGATTTACACTTCCATATTTCTTCATTCCAGGCCGTTTGATAATTGTAACTTTAAACAAAAAATAATATAATTTATTTTACTCTTTAATTTTTTTTACCTTGTCCGCAACAAAGAATATATAATACTTTTATATGCACAATGGTCCTCTGGTGGATCCACCAACATAACCTTGAATGTGTAATATTGAATTGAAAAAAGAGATAGGAGATTTTAGCACTGAAGAAAGAAATTTTCGCAAAAGAGTTCCAAAACTTTTCCATAATCATAATGCACTTCGCAAAATGTATTCAGCAATAATAAAAGTTCCACACCATTGTTCACGTTTTTATCCGTTACCTTAGTTTACTTTCTACAATATGTAAAAACGAATTTTATTTCTTTGCACAAGTTTCTTCACCTATACATGTACCTACACACCTCTGCCTGTTATTCGTTTAAGCTATCTGAGAGGGAATGATAAATGCATGGAAAAAACAAATCAATGGCTCGATTACTGTGCTCCGTATATAATGGCGAAATTATGAAATACAAAGCCCAATTTTGGCTGATGTGAGACCGCTGAGAATGGATTTTTGTCTCGCTGGAGAGTTCCGCTTTTCCGATAGGCTATGATGATACGTTATCATTTCTTCATTCTTTCGGAAGCCTGTCACAAAAAGGATTCAAGGTTCGAAGCGTGGAATCGAAAAAAAACAACAACAAAAAAACATGCGATTCAGAGCCACTAATGACGTGGAACCAATCGCAAGAAGCCCAGCCATCTCCGGGACGTCGGCAACAGAAACACGACCGCTCCCGAGAACGGCTTTCTGGCCAGGCACCGCCTACCCAGAATACTTAGGGAACGATCCATCTTGCGTGAGTGGAACTTCAGGTCCGGATTTGTCCAAACAGAGAATAGATCCACCCACACGTCGACCTTGTGAACTCCGGTATCACGTGAAACCTGAATCAATCAAATTTTTTAGCAAACGCTCATTCCCGTAGTTTTACAAATGTGAAACCACCCTGAAGAAATATCACAACTTCAATGTGATTCTAAATTCGAGTTTCTTAATATTGGTTGTTTTAGTAAGAAAACATCAAGCAGTTTTGTATTTTGGGATGGATAACCATTCCACAACTATTTCATTATAGTCAAGTATAACAAAAATTGTTTACACACGGCAGAGCTTTAATAGTTCTAAAATAAAAAAGAGTCGCTTTCATCAAAAGATGTCAATACTCGAACCTCAGCCGATCGAGCTCAGACTGTGTAATTCACAGAAGTGCTATTCCGATACTGCTTATCACATACATGAATCTCACGAATACACGTATCTAAACCTTGAGCCATTAACAAATTCGCAAAGGAATGCATCGACCCATGAAAAACCGGCGAGGCGGAAGCGCAGGCGATGCTGGATATAGCGCGCACGTGAATCGGCCCCGTGTTGAGCACGTTCGGGCGGCGCGCGCACGCCACGGGGGCTGGCGAGCTCTCTCCACGGAATTTTCTGGAAGGCGAGGGTGGCCGGGCGCGCGCGTGCCGCCGCGCCGCCGGCACCGGCACCGCAGCCATTGACATGCAAATCACCGCCGCGCCCTCCCTCCTCCGCACACGCGCGCGCGCCCCCGCCCGCCCGCCGCTGGGTCAGCCGATGGCTCCCGACGAAGAAGAAACGCTCGCGCACGTCGCACCACGCCTCTCAACTTGGCTCGGCAGCGGACGCTTGACACGTTTGCCGCTTGTCCACGCGACAGTCGAAGGAAATGAATGACTACAATCTAAATATACCGCGCGCGTCAATTATACAGGCCATTAAACCCGTAAGAGAAGCGAATGTTACATTCCCGGAGGGAAGGGTTCCTCCCCTCCGGGAACGTGGGATTCTACCTGCACATGTACTTGGAGAATTTCCCTCTCTCCAGATGTCTTAATCCAGTGGGCACCTCCCCAGATAGAGCAAGTTCTAATTCGAACGTGCACTGAGATAAATGTTGTAGTACAATGAACTAAATATGTTCAGTAAGCGATCATAGAGTAAATACAATTATTTGTGTATGATTTACTAAACACGATTTAGTTTCGTTTAGTAAATCAGACAGTTGTATAATGTAAGTGAATGAACAAAGAATTGTCAGTAGCACTATACTAGTTTCGTAAATAAAATCATTCGGTGAGATCTACGTTTCATGTCACGCTTACTAAACACTGCTTAGTAAGCGCTTTTACTAAACCTGCCTTAAGGGATAGAAAGAAAATATTCCCTTTCACGTTTCTGCTTAACAGGGCTTACTCAGCAGCGTTTTGTAATTTATGAAAAGCAACTATTAGTTTAGTAAATATTACTGAATGCAGTAGCCACCGTGCATTTCTCTCCGTGTAAGCTCTCGATATGAATATTTTGGCGTATTAAGTGGGTGAATAAGGAGCGAGAGGCAGGATGAGGAAGGAAAGATCGCGGACGAGGCTTAGAAGGTTGGGAAACATTACGAGCACAATGTGCAACACACTGGGCTGAAAACTTTAAAGATAAACGACAATAATCACATCAGCGGGTACTGCACGAGAATTTATCTTTACCATTTTATTCATTACATTCAATATGATACGTAACCCTGCCACGAAATTGATCCAGTAAATGAAGGGGGATTGTGGAAGAACTTAAGCTTTGACTTAAACTCGGTGTTCAAATTATGGGCAATTTGAGACCACGGGTAAAAAATTCCTTTCTTTGGTTTTGCCCTCAAAAATTTGTATAATAATAATTTTTATTATGTTTACATTAGATTTTTCAGCAGAATCAAGTTTTTGCCTACATTATTTAATTGTTGCGGGCTTTTTTACATATAAGCAAGGAACCACCAATATTTTTTTCGCTAAAAAGACCATGGTTTAAAAGCTTACTTCCTAATTTTTGTTCGATTTAAATACCGTGACAGCTCTGAGGTGGTTACCCATTCAGGAGCTTCAATTGCAAAACTTGAAGTCCCTCCTGATGGGATAATCGCGTCCGGCAGATTATCTATGACATGGCACTATATTTATATCGGGCAATATTTTGATTCTACGAGCAGCGGGCAATACATAATAAATTTCGACTTTCATGTGTCTACACATTAAAATGTTAATCTTTAATATTTGCATTAACGTAGGAATTTCACGTGATTCTTTCATGTTTCTTAGCAACACTTTTACCCACTTATAAGCAAAAGCATAGTGTTCGTTTTTATAACGCATTTTAGATGCATTCCAATGATTACGTAAATTTATTGACGCATATGAAATATTTGATGCGAAAGAAGTTGCAATATTTATCACCAGTTATTTTAATTCTGTACGACAAACAGGAACACTTGTCATTAGAACGTGAACCCCATCGAAGGCACCTCTCAGTCTGTCAGCACGGGCATCGGCGCTAATTGCCTTGGAGTTGACTCATCCACACGCGGAGGCGGTACAGCAGCAGCGTAACGGTTCCGCTGCGCTTCGAGGGACCTCAGGCCGCGCGGTGCTTGTTTACGAGCGGCGCCGCGCGGTGGGGGGGGGGCGTTCCGTGGTGTGGCGTGCGGCGAGGGGTCCGCGGGTTCATTGCCCACGCGGGGCGCCCACGCACGCACGCACACACACACACACACACACACGCGCGCGCGAGCCCCCGCGAGGCCCCGGGCAATGCGGCGCCGGCGCAGCCCTGGCGGCCGTTGCTCGTACCTGCAAACTTTATGAACGAACGGACAGAAGGACGTGATCGATTCGCAACTTGGAGACGATCCACCCAGCGGTGTAGCAATAGGGGACGGGTTGTTCCACGCGGGGAAAAAACACTGGGACTCGATTTCAGAATTCTGGATTTCTCCTCGTGTTATGTAATTTAGGAATTCCCAAAAGTGCAGGAAGTGAAGACCGTCCGAGGCTGCACAAACAAGCTCTGGTGGGCTGCATCTGATATTCCCGCATTCAGCCTCAACTCTGTTAGCAACTTACAGAGTTGCAAAAGAGGTGAAAAAAGTTTGCATAGCTTGGCCAAGATATAGGGCTGGGCTGCGCGTAGCCCCAGGATGCTCAGAGACGCTGAGGTACTGACAATTCAAGAGTATGCAGCAAGAGAATAATTTGTATATGATGAAGTTTTGAAATAAAACAAAAATGTTAATAAAAAAGTAGCGAACGAGTAAAAATGTCTAAATAAATTAACTGAAACATTTTATTACGTATTACGAATTGCTTCATAGAGACACGCTTCTTTTAATCAACGAGAATCTTTTCAAACGGAAACGCGAAATCAACAATGAATAAAACTGATCTCTATATTCATCTATTGTCATTTCGATGTCCATTTTATGGCTCAATCGCGAATTTATTTATAAACAAGTAATAAAATCTGGACTCCGAAAGAGACTCCGGCAAAATCGTGCATTGTTTATGTATAAAGAGTACCCCAAGGTAAATTAGAATAATTCATCGTGCAAAGAGCGTACCGTAGCAAAGCCGTCCATTCTGAGATTCGCTCCTACCCACCGCTTCATTAAACTTTTCACAATGAAGTGGGAGGAACGTTACTACGGACACGAAACGCGGCAGCAGGAGAGTGAGGGCTGGGTTGCCGGGGGGGGGGTCAGCGTAGCAGTAAAAGATGCGAGAGCGGGAGAGGTGGCTGCCACGGGGCGGCAGGGATCGGGGTAAGAGGCGATGGCGGCTGGCCCAAGAGGCCGTGAGTCGAGCACGCAAAGCCCGAACACGCACAGAAGGGGGGGGGGGGGCGCCCGCCGCTCCGAAATCCTCCTTTAAAGCTGCACTTAGTCTTAAATCCCGATCATGATGTTGAACGGGATTGCCCGCATTATGAGGTTTTCGTGGGCGTGCCCGCAATTTAGAAGCAATAATAGAAGTTACGATGGAGTCCCGCTTCTTGAGAGAAAGGAAAACGATCAAGCTTACGCATTCCGGGTCAGCGCGGTGAAAGGAACAGATTTTGGTCGTGCGCGTCCACGAAGTTCAAGTTCTTTTCTAGACATTTTTATTTAGCCGACACGTCCAGCGCTCAGAAGTGTAAACTGACGTTGTCCCCTTCTTTAACCCGAATAGGTTCATTGACGCATTTAATTAAGTCATTTCATTGCAGAAAATTATAAATTCATCAACATTGATTAAGACATAAATAGTCTATAAACCTACATAAAACTTAAGAAACATCATTCATGTTATCTCAATAGTTCTCATTTTACTACAAAATTAGTAGCGAATCATGAAATTTAGTAGTAATAAACAAACGCTAAAAGTACAAACAAAAACGATGGGCTCGTCTGTTTTCATACTTGCGCACTGAATGAAGTCCGCTAGCGCAAGACGTGCAACGGCGCTCCCTCACGCGCTGCCCTCCACCTGCTTTCACCGAGTGCACTCACCCACCGCCATCGCGCTCCATTTGCAGCGCTCGCAATTGGGGCGCGGGCAGCGCCCGAGCACCCACGACGACTCCCACCCGCCCGCTTTTTTCATTGGGGGCGATCTCCCACAGACCCATTGCGGGCCGCGGGGCCGGTTCATTACGGGCGCCGATGTGTCCCAATTGACGCGACAGTCTTCCCGCGGGCGGCGCCGCGCGACAATCAAATTAGAGCTTTTATCGCGCCGCTGAACATGTGGTCACGCTTCGGCCATGTTTCACGTCGCGTTACGAGCCCATACTCCGTCTTTCATTCGATTGAGAACGCTCTCACCGCCTGCAACGGGTGTCGCGATGGCTCTTCCACTTAAGATTCGGATGGTACCGGTTTTAGAGACCACTGGAAGGGAATGTTCCCACTCAACGGAGTCGTGCTAACCTTCCGCAAACATCTTATCCAATAGCGGTACACGAAAACTGTCTCTCAGAGAAGTAATAAGTTAAATTATTGCGGCCACTTCTTTTAATGTCAATTGAATTAATTCCAAAGAAAACAAATTTAATATTTCATTTTTATGTTCGCTAATATTATCCATTATTAATAATGTATGTCAGCTTTGCGAATAGAATTTGTAACAGGAAAAAAAAAATTGTGATACTGACTACTATTTGAAATCGACGAAAGCTCTTACGAGAGAAATAGCTTCAAAATAAAACACGGTAAACAGCTTTAGATGAACGCCGATGGAACTGGACGTACATGAAACCTGAATGAAATAATACACTCGATTGCAAGGGAGGTAGACCGAGAAAATTGTCGTCGTGCAGCGTATCTTAACCCAGGATAAGTCGCGTGGGAAGATTTGGTCCCCAGGTAATATCACTACTACACAGTTTTGGTTCAGGTTTCTTTTTTAACCTCCCGTTTCTCAGTACCTGTCGATTACCTTAAAACTGGAAACTTCACTGTTTGTTCATTTCACAAACGATTTGTCGACGTTAGTATTTTTTTATCTCGCCTGTGACTCGGGGTCGCAAAGCTCGCGCGCACCCCATTAGGTTATCCCCACAATGGCAAGGAGATACGACTCACAACGATTAGAAAATCCGATCTCACCCACAACGCCCACCGAGCCCTTGCAATGGCCTTCATTTCCGCTAATGTATTCCAAGGCATGATTAACTTCCAGCAGGAGAAAACTTCTGAACCAAGTAGGAATAAACGATTCGATTAAGGTGGTAATCGTATTTCGTTACAAGTCTGCAACGAGAGATATCCTACTTACGTATAGAAGCACAAGCTGATGGCAAAAAAGAGAATCCAGTTGTGAAATTAGCCCAGGAGATTTGGACAGGAAAACATCGGAGAAGACTAGTAAACCATGTGCAAATCACATTTATTGTTTAATAATAGACAATGAGACAGTTATTGGTATTGGCTTCAACATACGCATTGTGAAATCAACGTAGTTCTTACGAAGGAGTTCAAACATATTTGTTTGCATTCAATAGCTGACAAATTATCTGGCATGGTCATATACATCATATTGTTTTCCTAATTTGTTTCAAAAGATTGAAATAAATGATCGATAAATGACATTAAAGTTGTAACTAAGTACACAACTACATTTCTAGCATATTTCATGTTAGAACACCTCTATTCAGACTTTTTGGGCGGGGGGAAGAGGAGTAAGGGATACCTTTCCTTCCTCGCAACCTGTTACGTTCGTTAAAAAAGACGCGGCCTCCCGAGGTAGGTGTCACAGGGCGAGGGCGATCTCGAAGAAGGAAGATGGCCTTTCAATGGCGGGCGCGTGCTGTAAGCTGAGGTGCGGTCAGTAGCAGCGCGTCGAGGGTGTGTGGGTGGGTGGGAGACCGGCGTAACCGGTGGCGCGCGCCGCGTCGCGGGGAAGAAGGCTGTCGTTTGATGACGGGAGGGCGCGCGCGTTCCGCTCCGCCGCAAGGTGGTTCCAGCGCCCGCCGAGGCGCGGCGCGCGAGAGCTGTGTCGCTCCCGTGGGCGCGCACAGGCATTTCAGCCAGGGACGCAAGGTGTGTGTGTGGGGGGGGGGGAGGTTCATGTGTGTGGGGGGGAGGTTCATGTGTGTGTGTGTGTGTGTGTGTGTGTGTGTGTGTGTGTGTGCGCGCGCGCGCGTGCGCGCGCGTGGGGGGTGGGTCGCGTGTATGTGCGTGTGCACGGGGGGGGGGGGGCGTGTTTTCACACCATTAGCGGATTAAGTTATTTACAATAATAAGTACTGTCACTAATCGAAGACGGCAATGGAGAGCATTCATTCAACGAACCTGCTGCGACAGCTCAGCGCCAACTCCGTCTTTACGGAGTTGTTGACCTGGAACCTTAAGAGACCCAGCAACGTCGGCGGATTTTCGAAACTAGCTACATAGATCGAAATCAACGAATTGGAACAAATTCACTGTCTGGAAAGAATTTTCCAGCGGCCGGTTGCTCTGATCGGCGGTTTTCGTGGTTTCTCCGGCCAATACCAGGCGAATGAGTAAGCAGTTCCGGACCGCACGCGATACATCCTTCCTCATCTTTGTGTAAGAGGAGACGATGGGACAGAGACACACATGCGACACTGACGTCGGGAGCTTAGAGCGTGTACCTGTTGCAGCGATGCCTCCTTGGGAGAGATAAGGTGAAAATTCTGAAAAGGTAAAATCCTAGCAGGCCAACGTGTATTTCGCCGCTGGATCTTACAGGGGGGGTGTCAGCGAGAGAGGAACCTCGCTACCTGCCAGGAGGTATGACAGGCGGAACTAACGAGTAATAGCTGACGTGCCAGGATCAACTTGCGCCAGAATGAATATTTAAAAAAACTACTTGTCTAATTGGATAAAAAAGTCGCCATTTTTAAACGAGATGGTACGTTATAATATATGAACGTCTATTAATTAAAACGAAACGCGACCAATTATACAATACTAAACGCACACCAACATGATTCATCTCATGTTGCATATCCACGTGTTTTTTTTTACCTCGATCTCTAAACAAAATATTTCACTTTCGTTAATACCAACATTATTGCAATTCAGCAAATTGTGGATACAAAGATGCCAATTATTAGCGACGACACACAGATTAGCGGAGGAACAAAATTACTCCAAGCGAAAACTCGCCATGCGCCATGATTACGCTACCTCAGGGAAAAGAGAACTGCAGTGGCGCTGTGCAACGACCACTTTCCAAGCCCCCGAAAGCAGCGGGGGCGGAGGCGGCGCGAGGGCGGCGACCCTCGCCAACGGTGTCAGGGCTTCGCGGCGCGCGTTGGGGGCAATTGAACGCCTCGTCGTCGCTACAATCAGGTCTCGTCCAAGTACTTTGCCCCACGACCAAAACAAGCATCTTCATACATCGCACCCTTACGACTTGTCGCACTGAACACGAGACTGAGTTTACATCATTTCTTTATTACGTTTTATTGTAAATGCTTTATTAACAAAATAACGAATGGATAATTCGCGAAGATACAAGCAGACTTTGATTGGGGGATGCCGTTTGATTAATCTATAGGGTGGCAACTCACTTCTTGAAACAAATTTCCCTCACTTTTCAGTTGTTTTTTTTTTACAGGGCATTTTACTCTTTTTACTGATAACATTTTTTTGTGTACTTCACACTATTCCAAGAAAATATTAAAGCAAGCCTGAAGCTAATTGACCTCAGATTGAAATCAGACCTCTGATTTCGCCGTAATAAACTACAACAAAGAAGAAGACGATAAAATACTTGATAAAAATTGAGCAAATAA
Organism: Teleogryllus occipitalis; assembly: GCA_011170035.1. Classification (NCBI taxonomy): domain Eukaryota; kingdom Metazoa; phylum Arthropoda; class Insecta; order Orthoptera; family Gryllidae; genus Teleogryllus; species Teleogryllus occipitalis. The sequence continues at coordinate 273,731 of BLKR01000845.1, read as the reverse complement.
TATTTTTTAAGGGAATAATATCTGATTTTATAACCCTCTCAAAATTTTCCTTGACTTCTAACGATTATTCCACGAATTCCCTCGCATTTCCAGAGCAATGAGATTCCCGATTTTTTCAAGAAAGTGGCCACCCTGGGTCCATTTATCAAACGTCACTAAAACCTACTTCTACAGTTTTTTTGGTTGTGATTCCTAAAGAATAACTTACTTCGCTAAATAGTGCAACAACGTACTAAATTTCCAAATGCCGACACAGAAAAAAAAGACTGCTGTCTGTCCGCAAAAGAAGAAAACTGCACGAGGGGCTCCACTGAGAACGCGGACGCAGGGTATTTGCCGAACGTTTTGCTCTCACCCCGTCAGGAACACAAAAGCCTCATTTTCACCTTTACGCTGAATGGTACCGTAAGGAACTGTACACGTACCCAACCTTCCTGAAAAGAAAGCCACACAAAAACCGTCCCTCCTATGTACAAATAGCATTGTACATGAGCATTGCGAATGAGGACACAAAACTAATGGAATATTTACGAGTATTTGAACTACGGTGTTTGCGTTGATATAATTAATGACGTGCAGTGGATTTCATAGATCTACGATCTGCTTCCTAAATAATACTGACCATGTACAAATCATAGAAAGTCCTTTCATATTGTTCTTACGCAAGTAATTTAATAAGTACGAAGATAATATTTACCTCGTTGAAATAATCTAATTTATTACCACACAGGAGTAAGGAAATTTCACACGCATCAAGCCGAATATTATGACCTTGAATCTTGCTAATATGCTAGGTAAAAAAATAGCTTAATACATATTTTTGTATCACTGAGGAGGAGCGTTTTAACAAAGCACAAACCAATTTTCATGGTCTTTTATTGTTTTTTCCTGGATTCAGATTAAGTTTAATGGCTGAATTGAAGGTTTTACATGACGTTCAATCTCCAACTTTTGTTACAGGTAAACGTTGAATACAATCAACAAATATTATCTTAATCCAGGTTGTCAGCCGTGAAAAATCGCATAAAATTTTAAGACTGACAGTTACAACAATTGAAAATAATTCAATAACATGTAATGCTCACAACTCTTTTAAAAAGAGCTATCATTGTAAAAAATCGTAGAATTCGGTCAGTAACACACCTGTCGGCATTGTGAAGATCGCAAGATGTCTCTCTCTAAACTTTCACACGCGAATGCTGATTTACAAATGTCAGTCACTTCCTATTCTCACTCTATCCAGTCCCAAATCCGAGGGCAGAACGCAGTAACTGGGGGGCTCTCGCGAAACTAGGACTTGCTATACGTGTCACGTTCAATAGTTGTCATGGCAGCTCACCTGACGCGGTAGGGACGTTTCGGACGTGATATCTCATCCATGGAGAAAAAAAAGTGGCGAAACCCGCCATCAACAAAGTGGGTCTCAAGTAAAAGGCTTTTCCTACCATCAAATCCCCAAAACCCTACGGAGGACGAACTTAATGCTGATGTACTTTACACGCAGATTCGTTCCGAATACAAACAGAAAAAACATTTGATTACGGATTTACATTTAGCATATTATACGCAAAATTAAATAGCATTCTTTACGTTTCACCTGAAACCACGAATGTTAATTTGTGAATTCTCGAGAAATTCAGTCAGTAATGATAGTACTCGCTAAGGTAACACGATAGGAGCGAAAAACTACCATTAGTTTAGATAACCATATAATTTGCTTGTTCCTTACACTATCGTTACTCTCACTGGTATTAAAACATAACGGGTTTCCTGCAGTGTCATCTTTCATGCCTCCATGGTTTTCCTGGCCACGCACATCAGCGTGCTCGCGGAACCCAGTTCTAAATGAATGTTCTTGGGCGACAGTGTCACGACGGCGACACCTCGCGTGCGAGTCGCACGACGCGACCGCCACGTCAAGCCGCCCCGGTGTCTGGCTCCGCCAGCACGCGAGGGCGTGACGCTTCATTTACCAGCAGCGGCAGAAAACGCGCGGAGTAAGCGAACGCCTCGTTTGCTCGCGCGACAGAGGCGCCTTGTCTCAGGCGACGGCGGATGTGGAGGTCACATGGAAGAGGCGAGGGAGCTGACCGAAGAGACGTCAAGCATAGGACGATGACGGAAGAACGAAAAACGAATTTAGGCCTCCGAGGACAACTGGGTCGAACCTCCATACAACACCTAAGCTAAGTGGATTTCGTTCTGACGGTGACTGAAACAATCGTGAGAATAGTGACAAACTCATCGATAACCTGAGCAACGCGGTGAATTCAGTGAGGGGATTCAAGACACGGTGGCATTCCACGAACACAGTGACAGGCGTAGACGTAGCGAAGAGGCAAGGGAGCTGACGGAAGACACGAAGCAAGGACAATGGAAGAACGAAAAACGAATTTGGGCCTCTGAGATAACAGGTCGATCCACCCAGTGGATTTTGTACGGACTCTGACAAACAATCGTGAGTCTGGTGACAAACGCGTGAAAACATGAGCAAAGTAGCGATTTCAGTGAAAGCATTCAACACGGTGACAGGCGTAAACGCAGCGAAGAGGCAAGGAAGCTGGCCGAAGAGACGTGAAGCACAGGACGATGACGGAAGAACGAAAAACGAATTTACTCGTAGGTCTCCGAAGACAACTGGGTCGAACCACCTTACAAAACTGATGCTAAGTGATTTTGTACTGACGGAGACAAGACAATCGTGAGAATGGTGACAAACTCAGTGATAACATGAGCGGCGAATTCAATGAAGGCATTCACGACAAACTAACACGGTGACGAGAGTAAAACGCAGCGAAAGAGCCGCTGGCTTCCCAACTGGTGTGGTGTGGTATGAAGGTGACGAAGACGGTAACGACGGCGACGACACTGCACAAGAAAATGTGCAACGCCTGCGAGAGCAAACTAAGAGCGACGGCCACGTGGGAACGAACACACGGCGTCGCGCGCTAAGTGGACAAAGGCTCGAAAGGCGGCTGCGGCCACAAAGCAGCCCTCGCAGCCGCCCGACGCGACGTCACGTGACGCGACGCGACGTGGCGCTTCCCCTGGGAGCGCATGAAGCGAGGCTTGACAAGTGGAAGCGTATGACGCTGCGCCAGCAAGAGCTGTCCCGCGGAGAACGATGATCGGCACGAACGCGCTGACGAGGCAAATGCAGCTGTGGGTCACGAGGTGAAAGACCCACCGCCCTCTGCTGCAGCTGACCTAATCTAAATACCTAACATAGCGGAACAAACTAGGACAATTAACAATGACGGAACCCTCTTGACGTCTAACAGGAAAACGCCATTTATTTATACCGAGATTTATCATTTACATACGATGTATCACTGATGATAACGTATAACGTACCACTACTGTAAGAAGATGTAAACAGGATTCGTCGTTTAATATAAAAAACGACAAAAAAAGTGCGCAAACAATGAACAAATTGGATTATTTCTGGCTGAATGCGAAGTTCACTTTAAGACAAACGAGGGCCTTTCATTGAGTCGAAGCGTTTCACGTGTCCTTTAAAGATGGTGCGTGTGCCGATCACCGTTCGCAACAAAGAGCAGCCCCGGTGCCATAGTTACATGAGTGAGCGGGAACGCGCTGAGCGCCTGCGGCTCGTGAATCAGTAGGCGAACTCGCCGTGTGGCGCCGGCGGCGGCAAGGAATCCTCCTCGTCTGGGCGTCTGCGGCGGGAGCTCCTGGAGCGGTGCTGGCGGCGGGGCGGCGGCGCGTGCGTCAACTGGAGGGTCCTGTCCCGTCGCGTCGCGTTCCGTCCCGTCCCGGCGGCGGCGGCGGCGATGGCGATGGCGACGCAAGGCAAGGCGAGGCCAGGCGACCCGCGGGCACGCCGAGACCTCCGCTGCCGCCACCGCCCCGCCGCCCAGCCCTGCCCAACTACGGAGCACACGTGGGAAGACCGCCAGGGTTGCCACGTACCCGCGTGCGGGCACGGCGCTGCAGCCGCAGCCGCCGCCGGGGACCCCGCGCCGGCCACGCCGCCGACACTAGCCGCCGCGCGGCGCCCAGCGCGCCCCTGCCCGGCCCAGCCCACCGCCTTATACGGGACTCGAACCCGTTCGCCAACACAAACAAGGTTCGAGGACGGCCGAGCGGGCATTTTATGAGTCACAAGGGAAAGTGGAAAAAAAGCGCGCAGGAGATGCGACGGATACAAGAAGCGTGATAAGTTGTTGCCACTTCATTTTCCTGAGGCGTTGCCTCACACCCGTGCGATGGGGGCGAAGGCACGCGCGTCAACGGAAATAGCTCGAGTCAGACGACGCTGCACAGCACCGTGAGAATCCGTACAATTCTCTCGTACAAATCAGACGCTACTGTGCACTAGCTGCGACTCACTAACAGCAGGACCGACACCCATTATTTTTATAATCATATCACGCGAGAAAACTATTCCTCGTTTAGTCAAGTTAATTTGATAATTCAGGCGTTCTAATTAAGCAAAAACTACTGCGGTAGTTTTATTTCATTCCTCGTCTAAGTATCTGACGAATCTGTCATTATTTATATCTGGTTCGCTCATTACAGCTGTTTCGAAATCATAAGTTTGGCACTGATGGTGGGAGATCCTCGGAACACTTTCTCACCAACCATGAATACAGTGCTAAACATTAACTTGAGATAAATTCGTTTATAACAGCAATGGCGCACAATGTATTGATATTTGCAACGGAATTAATAACTTCTAGTTCGCTAATGCTATTCCCTCACGTGCGGAAAACTAATAGTCTTTTCAAAATCATTTACATAAAGAACCGTATTTTACGAGAAAAAATAAAACAATTTCATTCATTTCCGAGGCGGACAAGTGGTCTATCATAAATTCAGAAAAAAAATTGCTAAATCAACACGTCATAATTGAGGCACGTTCATCTAGTAATAAAAACTTTGTCGATGACAACTGAAGGAGGTTGAACCCCACCCCCAAGCCGCCGCGCCCCTGATTCTACCATTTCTAACTTTACAGTGTCAGAACAAAAAGTTGTAATATTACCGTCTGACAAGCATCTGTATCTCAAACGCTGACTCCCTGGGTTAATACGACTAAAGAAGTAATTTTCGAATAGGAAGGTTTGTTTACGAAAATGTTCAAACATTTATACTACCGCAGTTCTTGAAACTGGCACCTCGCCACCACTTTCCTCTTCGAAGATGAATAAAAAACGATCTAGCAAACCCACCCTATTTCATTATGTATTGGATGAACTCCAACTCAACTTGGAATTGCGGACTGAAATTCCAACTTTCACTCAAGAGTTCCTATGAATGGCTTTTCATGAAATACAGACCCAAACGCGTTCACATCCCCTGAGGAAGACATTCGGGTGAGAAGAAGAGTCTTTCTCTAATTACAGCGCTTGTCCATGGAGACGACTTCATCGATTACAACTATTCCCACATTCTGAAGCTTAGAGTGCATAAATTTCCAAGATATTCATTGCAACCTCTCTTCTGAACAAACTGACATTTAATTAAGGGATAATTTAGTAATCCCTCTTCTTTTACAAAGATTTACTCATGTAATAATTACTTCGATACACGTGAGTGGATGGAGGAACAATCGTCTCCAACCTTTTACTTCATTAACACGACAAAGGCGATAAATCGACGTTCCCTCCCCCCTCTCGCCAAGACCATCTAATCGAGGCGGGCGCTACGTACGGGACTTGAGACGATGTTGAGAGAATGAGAATCGACGTGGCCCGCTGGGGGGTGCCGCTCTTCAAGTAATTCTCTTCTGATTTAATCATGTTCTGTGGAAGAACACTAGGTGATTATCTAATTTTGGGATGTCACACTATTCATTTTGTGTTAAATACGCATTTTTAATTTCGAACAAAACTTTCAATAATTGTGTTCAAAATCGTGTTAACCTCATTCTAAGAAAGGTCGAAACGATTCGTAATGCAATACCGTACAAAATAATAAAATCTGTCATCAACTTTCTTCTTTTGATAGGTGATATTTGAACACTAGAAATTCTACTTGTCATTCACATTAAACCATTCTGGAACAAGTCTCCAGCGAAGACGCGATTTTCCAAGTTCTAGCGAAAAGATCAAATGAACCTACAAAACATGAGAAAGAATTATGAATTGCAATTACATTAAATACGACGATTTAAATACATATACATGGAAATCATTTAACCAACGTTATAAAAGTTATTTCTATTAGTCTACATTTAGTCTTTTTTTAAAAAATAAAACACTGCAGACATTAAAAATTCAATTCACTCCGCGTATACAGGCATGGGAAAAATTCAGTAGGTCACAGTTAAAAAAATAAAAAATGCACACCCTGCGCGCGCTTGTGTTAGGACGCCGATTCGGAGCTCTGCGGGCGGCGCGGCGCGGCGTCTAGGCGGTGCGGGTGGCTCCAGCAGCGGCGCGGCGCCCCGCCCCGCCCGCCAGCGCACGCCCGTGGATTTACCGAAGCGGCGCGGGCTATCATTACCGCCCGGGACGCTTCGACAATGGCGGCCGGAAGCGAGGCGATACGCCGCTAATAATAGAGGCCTTCGCTCGCGCGGGCCCCGTGGCTTAAACGGCGCCTTTAAAAAGGGCGGCGCCCCGGAATATCGTCGACGTCGCCGCCGCGCCGGGAGGAGATTTACTGCCGTGGAGTGGCCCGCTGCGGACGAGCGATAAGTCAAAAACGGTTCCGTCCTCCCGGTGCTGGCCTGAGCCGTGATTTTCCCAGAAGATGCATTGTTGAAGGCCCGCTCCCTACTCGATTAGGGATGGGGCATAACGAACGTAGGTATTGTATTAATTCGGAAAACCAACGAAAACGCCAGTGCTTCTTGTATTCACCCGTTCTGTACTTCTAAAAACTACTTGAAAATCATCACTCCATTAATGCTGATTAACATTTGTTTTCGTAGATTTTGCCATCTCTGATAGGCACGACACATTGTACGGCCGTATTTCTCATCTGAGAAAATCCCCATTATCGCCAAAATTAACTCGTCCTACTCGTAGCTCAAACGTTTCTTCGTCTGCCATCCGGACAGAAGCAACAATGCACAAAGGCACACACACAAATCATCCTCTACAGGCCTCAATAGACACAATAGCATTTATGAATGATAAAGGAACACGACACAAAACGGATGCTCAAATAAGCAAAAAATACCTTTTTACAGAGTATTGACAAAAATAACTAATTCGAGTGAAAGTATTCTGTCCCAAAAGGTTCTCAAGAAATATCCTTTCTCTGCAGTAACAGTCTTTTACGCCGTGATTTGGTGAAGGTAAGTATTCAGGAGAACCAGCGTGAGTAAATGGCACGTTCCACACGTGGGAACTATTGTCGCGAGGGAAAACGACTCTTTAAACAGCGCGTGCGTCGGAAATTTATAGCGCGTGCCAGTCGCCGTCGACAATTAGGGAGCAGCGCCGCGGCGCCCGGCGTCGCCAGAGGGATAATTAGGCGCATTTACAGCGGCATCCATCTCAATATGGCTGACATCCCCCGGCGAAATTCAATTAGCGCTTCTTCATCTACGTTGGCAGCGTAACAAGCGGTGACCCCAGCCGAAGAACGCACTTCTAGAAGAGGTTAAAGTATTGAAAGGTTTTTTCGTGATAGATTCACTGAAGTTAGGTTTGAGCTAACGCTCAGTGCCAAACGAATTCGCATCCACTAAAATCAATATATAGTTGGTTTTTTTCTTATATTACATATTTATACGAATCAGAAGTGACTTGTATTTATATATTTCTAGGAATCATTTCTTTATACGCGGGATTACCTTTTCGGTATTACCAGACTCAACCAATTTCCTTCTTGGCGCCCAAGAGATCTTTCCGGTTCACTCTCCGGCGTAGAACCGCGTAACTAGATCGAACCAAGCAACTGAGCCTAGTTTACTCCTTGAATCTGAGGCCGAAGTAGCCCTTGAGCGAAATAGAGATAATTCGTTGCAACTTGAAACATTAGTGAACACTCTGTACTTGAACTAAGGCACTTCTATTACCGCTCGATACCGATACATAGAAAATGAAACCTGTTGAAAATTGGATGCCTCACAGCGAGGATTAGAAAATATTAGTAAGTGCTAATGCAATGTTCACGTAGATTAGAAAACTAACATATTAAGCATGGGATTGGTATGGTTGGCTTTGTTACAAACCACCTTGTAAAATAAAATGATAAGCAAGTTCTTGGATGTTACTTAGGACATCGTGCTCAATTAAACTGAATTTAAGTTTAATTTTCCTGGTTATTCTCGACTAATTACGTACTGAATTATTAAACAATAACAAATGATACAACACGAGAAAACACATTTCGATTTTTAAAGCATTTTAAAATTATTTAAAATGAAACGTGATTTGAGTAAGTCCATAACAAAAGAATGAAAGCGCATGTGTAATACGTAGCCGAAAAAAAAATGTTTTTATTGGCATTATAGAATGGGATCAAAACTAAATCTTACTCTAAGAACGATAACAAAGATAATTTTAAATTGATGTAAAGAATTTTCTTTGAGATCCGGTGCCGTTTTAGCAGCTCGCCCGAGATCTCGCCCCGCCGGCAACAACGCGCGTGGCCAGCAAATCCCGGACGCGCAGTGGGCGTTGAGTGGGAGCGAAACACGTTCCATCAAAGGTCCCGGGGCCAATAGCTCGTCAACTGACCGCCCAGACCGAGGTCGCCCACGAAGTCAATTCGTTATTAGTACGGAGATTGGCGATTCTCTAATACTAAAAACACACGCACAAAAGAAAATTGGATGTAACGAGCGCGCAAACGAAGGAGCGCAGCCACTTCATTAGCAGCAACGCCCGTCAGCGGCCGCCGGCTAAAAGAAACGAGAACCTCCGTTTCTCTATGCAAATAAAGCAGTCTGACGACCGGCGGAAAAAAAAAAAAAAAAAAAAAAAAAAAAAAAAAAAAAAAAAAAAAAAAGAAAGAAGCAATACAAAAATCATTAACGCTAATATTTGAATGCAAACCCAACGGGTCGGAGGGTTGGCGAGGGCGGCATTATCTTCTCCGCTTTGTGTAGCGCGACAAAGATTCTCCAGCGTCACTGGGCGTCGTAACGAGGACGGAGCTGACTCACCGCTCGCGGGTTCGCTTCGCGCGGCCGCCCGCCCGACCGCACGCGCCCATCGCGTCGGCCGATGCGCTGCTCATTGAGCTAATGAGCAGACGCGTAACAAGGAGCGACGGCGAGATGGTGGGAGGGGGCGCACGGCCCACTGCGTCGCTCCACTCTCGGAAGCATTTTTGTTTCAAAAAACGAACTCCGGGGGGAGAGGAAGCGTGAAAGAGGAGTATAGTGAAAACCTCACTTACCTTTGCATATAGTTTTTAAGGCACGAGAGCGAATGGTTATACACATACTCTTGCCAAAAACGCTCGTTGCTACTTGTATTTGTAATTCAACTTAATACGAATGAGTAAAGGCAAAGTTACCAGAACTCAAGGAATCTTACAAACATTGCACCACACCCCCGAAATACGTCATACTGTTTTTCAACGTTAAAATAAATCTCTACTTCGTACAGTGCACCGGTGCATTTGATTTGCAACATTTGCAACGAAACATTCTTACGATTCCACAAGAAGCGAGTTTGTCTACGGAAAATCCATTAGTCACAATCAAACCGACTTAAACGATTGTTCTAGCAACTTTTAACCTCAACACGCTAGAGAAACTTCTACACAGATGTGAGAGCGAAATTTGCCGCAACAGGTATTGCGGGGTAAAATGTAAAGACTAAAATGCGCTCTGCTGCGCTTGGCTTAGTTCATGTGCAATGACGAAAATAAATTATAAGTCTATTCCACTCATCCGTGAAGTAATGTAGTTACGTCAATAAGAACCTTAAATCTGCGCTGTTAAAAACGTGTCAAGCACTGAATACGCCAACACAATGATTCATCGGTTCCACAAGTTCAACCATTTTGTGAAATCAGTGGAGTGGACAGCTACAACGCAGCCCACACACCACTTGCAAATAAAATACCTTTGTTCACGCGGACAATCCACTCCTCCGAAAAACGTGTCGAACTTAAAACAACTCCTCCGTTAACTCATAGATTCATTCGCTTCCAAAGCCGCACAAAGTTCGTGCACCAAGTGCGAGTGGCAAGGTCTGCCCAATCTCTCTTTCTCCACAACGAGGTATTGAAAAGCGGTGACACAGCTAGAGCTTGACACACCCGAGGTGAACTTTATCTCTGGCGAGCACCCTTTTTAAATTAAATAAAGTTGAAATAGGTCTTGGCAGAAATCCACTTACGCCACGACATCGGGAAATAAATCCGTGAGAGGGTGGCGAAGAGTCCACTGAATTAGTGAACCTATGACGAAATAGAGTCCGTTGAAAGTAAAAGTTGGGATCATTAAGTGAAAATTTTTTCCGCTATCAGTACGAAACTAACTCGTGTTACGTAAACAATTGTTGAATAATGAAATAACAGTGAAATAGCATGTAACAATGAAATAGTAATATCTCAGGTATCCATAATGAAAAATTGATGGTAATTTCACGAGGCTACGTTATTTGAAATTAAAAAATAATAACGAATATAATCCGTGTTACGGAATTCCATCACCATACAGAGAACATGTATGTATACGAGACGCAGAGTGATGTATGAGATACGCAGAACATGTATACGAGATGCGTGCGTAAGCGGTAGCGAGAAAGTAAAAAATGATAGGAAATAACGCGACTGTGTTATTTGAAATTTAAAAAGGATAACGACAATAATTCATGTTATGGAATTATGCCGCACCTTACACGGGAACATGTATGTACACGAGATGCAGACGAACTTCACAATCTTTTTCCTTCAATCGCTTAAAACCACCAAAATTCCGCAGATCCGCGGCAGTGCTTATACCATCTGTAAGAAGCTCGAACGATGTGTGTGGTGATTGTGGTCTATACCGGGGGGGGGGGGTGTCTTAAGGAAAAGGCTACGGTAGTCTCAGATATGTTTCAAGGCCTTTTTAATGATGGAAGAAAGCAGGATTTGAATGCGGTTCCCGGCCCAATTGAATGGAAAGTTTTAACCGGGAAGGATCCTTTGCCATCATCAATAGCTGTAAGTCACGATAAGGCCCTAAGAACTCCTTCGCCATCCCAGGCGGCGCCGCTGCCCTCCGCTGAGTCAGCGGCGGTTCGAAGAAGCGAGTGCTCTCCGGGCGCGAGGCGGCGCGAGGCGGCGCGAGGCGGCGCGAGGCGGCGCGAGGCTGCGCGGAGGCCGCGCGCGGGACGTGGCAACAGCGACACCGCTCCGCAGCAACCCACGCACCTCAACGCACCTGCGACCCGTTAGCCTCGCCCGGCGCAGCGCCGCTGCACTGCCCTGCACTGCACTGCTCCAGTACATTCCATTCTTTATCTATCCTTTTAATCGTTTCGAGATCTTCTAATATTTGGCAAAAGTGACGCGACACCGATAACTAAATATCGATGTTAATACATCAACCAAAAACCATCGATGTTTTTCAACGGTGTTTTACAGCTGGTTTATTAATCTCTAACATCAATTCATGTGCAATTTTAATTTGGCAGTGGCCCAGTTTATTAATTTATAATTAAAATTTAAGTCAAAACAAAGTTGAAAAAATGCCTCCGTGAGCGAAATATGAGGAAAAACATGAAATATAATGATGTTGGGGTAATCTCGGGCTAGAGTCTGCTCGATGAACAAATAGCTTCCGTTTGGATCGAACACAAACCGACAGTGATATCGTTAATTATCATTTCATATTTTAACTTCTGCAAAATTCTGACTGAAACATTGAATTTTTCATTCCGAAATAATCGAGTATAAACATCGACGTTAAAAAAATATCGGCCTTAACATATCGATGTCACATTCCTATTTCGCAATAGTGAATTGAAATTCCGTATTTTACGATCGTTAAATAAATTCCAACAAATCGAACGACGATTTATTGTCTCGTAACCTGCTGACCATAAAGAATGTCATAATTTAACCAGTTCCTCGCGAACAATATAATATCCATCTCACTCCGTTATCCATCTCTTGAGTTTCACCAAGTGGAGTATTCTCGAGATTAAAAGAAAAAAACAGCGCTTTCTCAAGGTAGCATGTTCCTCATTCGATTCCCTCATTTTCTTGACAAGACTTTCCGAAACGAATTAGAGGCAATCGGCTATATATATATATATATATATATATATATATATATATATATATATATATATATATTGCGATGAAATATGTTGAACTATCAACAAACTGTTGAGATTCACCGATATCTTCTAGTCTCACTGGCAGAAGAAAAAATGCCGTGAATCTATGTACAAAGGCGAAGGTTCTAAATTTAGGATCTCATATTACTCGTAAGCTGGAACATCCACATACTGGACAATTCGGAAGAAAAACATTTCAAAGAACACACTGTACTACTTTAAACAGTTTCCTGACATCGTTTAGCGATTCAAACCAAGTGCAGGATGATATGTTACTTTTAATATACCAGTAATCTGTTAGGTACAAATTATTGGCAAGTAATGCACTAGAACTGTCATATTACTTATAACATTCTTGACGGATTCAGGTAATGCTCATTTCCTAACATACCCGAATAGCAGGTAACTGAAGCAAAACAGGTTGTCTGCAACAGAGTTTATGTTGCCACGTGCTATCTTAAACTTCCAAATTAAGAAGAATCTGAGGAACATATTACCCTTACCTAAACTTTCACACACTTCATTGGCAACCTCAGATTTCCGAAGAATGAGAAACTATGCGCTTGGCTAGTGACAGTTTTAGAAGTGACATAAAAAGCAAGGCCATGCCACCAGTCTCCATCCATCAAAAGTGGGGGTCCAATACGTTACGGTCCCCCAGCTCAGAATTCCCTAATGTCACGTGCAATAGAGGCCGAGAATAACCCAACAGCCCATACCAAGGGACGATTTAAACGCTCAATCGAGCGAGCACGGAAAACGAACGTTACGCCCACCGGTGGGTTTTACTTCCATTTCGATCGGGCGCTCGGCGATAACCTTCAATTACACGAGGACGTTGGAGGCGGCGAAATCGCAACCAGCGGCGCCCGCAGCGCCCCCGCGTGGCCGCGGGTGGAACCGCTGGTAATTAGGCCACGGCGCCCCTCGGCGCAGACCCATCCGGCAGCGCTTGCTTGCTTCTCCCGCGGCCTTTAAACCTGTGCGATGGGGAGGGGGGCGACAAGGTTCTGCGATCGGTCAACCATTTATAGGTGCAATTTAGGCACGATCCCAAGGGCAAAATCTGGAGACCGAAAGAAGTTGTGTGGGACGCTGAAAACCACGATAGACGAGGGTCAAATGAATACAGGATATTCGAAATAAATATTAGGATTTTGGCAGAATGCCTTGAGAATTGCCAATAACGTTACTCCTAATAATGAGGAAACGTCTTGTAGAGAGGGAGAAGCGTTCAGATGATACCATTCTGCGATTGGTCATACACGCAATGAAGGCACGATCGCAGGGACAAAATCTGGAGACCGAAAGAAGTAGTCTGCTGAAATAATTATTCGAATTTAGGCGGAATGCCTTATAAATTGTCGATATCGTTACACGAAATACTGCAACAAATGTCTCGTAGAGCGTTCAGATGAGAAGATACCACTTATAATGCAATTTAAAGGGCGCTGTCCATACTGGGAGACGTATTGCAGAGAACTGAGTTGTGCCATAATTTTTGGCCAGTGAAGATGTAAACCCATTTTAAGTTAATTGCAGAATGAATCCACGACGGAGAAGCGTATCTCTTACAAGCGTTTCATTGGCGTGAAAAATTTGCACAAGGTGTGATAGCTGAGGACTCCTCGACGACGAGAGGCAAATCGCGTGCTGCCGCTCACACGTTGACAACGGAAAATCGTCCAATTGAAAGTCCAATAGGTGCCTCACTGCTCCCGATCCACAGGTAACCCATATAGGTTTCCTATTTTTATTTCCCCTATTTATCGCAAGGAATAAATATATGGTAATCATTAGTGAAAACGAAGCAGACCCATATGCAACAATTCATCTTACGCTCATCTTCGTTTGCAAAACTACACCCAAATTCAGGCTAATACATGTAGTTGACCCGTGAAATATTTTAACACGTTTTTTCTCAAGGATATTTAACAAATCTCTTTTACTGAGAAACACGTCTCTTTCATATTTCAAACAACCAGAACAGAGCGACATGACCGTTGTCTCAGGGATCATTTTCCGGCTCGATGGACTTAATTCTGCGCGTACAATAATTTTTAATGAAGACTCGGTTTGAATGTTTGATACTTCCACGTTACTCTCAGAATCTCGCTCCCAAGTGATGATCACGTTTCAACAACTGGAGAAAAGTTCCAACCGGTTGAAGATTTTTAAATTCCGTTCGGTTGAAGACTAAATCATTGATGGAGCAGTCAACTTTTTCCTCGCAAATATTCAACGGCATGTGGTTAAAAACTTTATTTAGCATAGAGGTGAATATATTCAAGAACGAATGGAGTGAATACCCGTTTGCTCTGTGCATTTATGTTTTACTCTGCTTTTGAACTTTTCATTTTTCTTGGCTACGGTAATATCAGTTTAAAAAAATTGTCATTATTTTTTACATCTAACTCGAAACGTGAAATTAGAAGGCAAGACACAATGTATATACATCCAGGTTCCCATCTTGACGAATTGGCGTCAGAGAAAATGACTACACCCAAAAGATGAATTGTCACTGAAAAGGAACTAGAAAAGATGAATTTAATATCGCATCAGGCGATATTTTCCCCTTCTGATGACAAAGGCATCGGTTTTCAAATATTACAGTTATATAACCTACAAAAACAAGTATTAAAGACTTAAGAATTGAGAAGACGCAGAGAGATTGAGAAAATCTTGTCTGTGGATATTAAAAAATCACTAGTCTCGTCAAACACAAAATAATATTCGCGTTATCTCAAAAACAAATGAATCAATGTTTTCTCACAGGTAAAAACTATTATTAGTACAGAAGGCCTTCGTTGCAAACCATTCAAAATGTACGCATTTTCTTCCATGATTTTAGTGTTTCTTTTAAACACAACTGAGTGCATTTGTTCATGATGAAGATCGTCAGCAGAAATCAGGTCACATTGAATAACCATAAAACTTTGCAGAATTTGTACATAGAAATTTAAGAGATTTGGTTCCTCACTCTCTTCCCAAAATTCGTGCACGTCTTTAACATGCCACGCACTTCGGTAAATATGATTCATTCGGCTGAAAACTCCAAACTATGTAACATATTTTATGATACCAGGAACTGATATTTTGATGTCACTTAGAATCTGTATAGCAGGACCATCCTGAACGCATATAAAAACGTAACCCTATGCCTGGAGCAGATACCACCAATAGGGAACGAACTTATTTCTTTCATTGGCTCCATGAATCAGCAGACGATTCGTATCTGTCCACGTCACAGCTGCGAGAACTATTAGTCAATCAATGCACACCAAAAGCAGGACGAAAACATAATTATAGCTCACAGAGAAACATCTGATTCCATTGAATGAACTCGTTTTGCGGATGCGCATGGAAGCAGACTGAAGTTCACCCACATCATTTGATTATCAACATTGCCCAATCTAATAATATGTCATTGAAAAAAAAAAACGCACTCCTCATGTCTGGGTTCTCTGGTACTTCTTGTCATTAGCACGGAACACTGCTTCAATGTGTGTCTACTTGTAAGTTCAGCAATTTAAACCTGCAAAATTGAGGCAGGTCTAATTTTCCTTCTCGAGTATAATCATGAACAAAATTACCTCCCCGACATATGAAAACATACCGAAACGGTACATATTGAGGAAGTTAAAAGATGCATTATCTTTGCAACCAATTAACCCAGATATCGCCAATGTTCTTTTAAAAGGACAAGGAATTTTTAAGCATTTAAGAATTATTTCAAATTTATTTTGAATGTTGGCATCACTGATGTGATGCACAGTGAAAGATTAGGGTTGAAGTTTAGAACACCTGTCATTATTGTATGAGCGCAGTGTGAGGTCTGACGTGCTTCAGCTTCAGAGAAATATTTGGAGATGAGCATCCTCAAAAAAATAGAGGTAAATCCTCATTGTTGTACCAGATCATAACTGAATTGAAACAAATAAAGTTAATTCAAAACAGTCTCAGGATTGTACTTTGCAAGAATGGTTAACATTTGTAATGCACATTATCAGCTATTCATGAAACATTTTGTGCGTACTTTATAAAGGATAGTGGCCAAAATATGATACGGTTGGGTGCAATGTTTCTTCTTACAGACACTGGAAGAAACATAACTCTGTATGAACTTTTACAATAGGTAGAGAATAAAGACGTGATTCAATCGTCCAGGAAAACTTTACTAGTAATTACTGTCTTCATACCTAACAATGATGGTGATAACACTGATGAATATTGCGGAGAAGAGCAAAATGTCATCAGAAGTAACTGCCTGGCAGCTCAGGGATGAGGCAGAATTATTTTTAGATATACAAATGAATAAATCGTAAATTCTGGGGATGGTCATGATGAACATGGCGTTTCTCCTTGTTCTGATGAAAAAAGAAAGAAGAGTTATCAATTAGAGGAAATAACAGAAAATCTGGATGGAGAAGGAATGATATTATTACGCATTTGCCATCATGGCAAAATGTTATTGGACCTAAGAATCAGTTATTTCCTGTAGAAGCATTCTTATTGTTGATTGATGATGAAGTTATTGATCTGATAGTAGACTACTCTAATAGATACGCTGCTTCTCGTAATCGGGAAGGTGATATTCACTCAACATAATGAAATTACTTTTTTTTTTGACATATTTATCTTGAGTGGCTATGTCAGCGTTCTTCGGCACGAGATGGGAAAATGCTCATAATTCCAACAATATTTTGATTTGTAATGTAATATCCGGAAATCGTGTTAGGTGTATTATGCAGAACATTCACTGCATTGATAAAAGCAACCCAAATAAAGACAAATTCGCGAAGGTCAGCCCATTGTTTGAAATCTTTAATAAGAGATTCGTAACTTCCCTCCGTGCGAAATTCATGGTGATGAGACTATGGTGCCATATTCTGGGCGACAAGCGCAAAACAATTCCTAAAAGTTAAGCCCAACAGATTATATATATATATATATATATATATATATATATATATATATATATATATATATATATATATATAATGGTGTAATCCTTATCAAGGCGCTTCTCATAAATCATCCGAACAGTACAGAAAATTAAGTTCCATAAAATTCATTGAAAAACTAAAATATATATATTTCGAATACAACGTTAAATGCTATGTAAATGAGATAGTTTCGTCCGTTTAAATATTTTCCTGAAAACCATTCGAGTTTCGACCAGGGTTGCTCCTGAAATTAAAAAAACCGACTTTAATACCCTGTCAAACTTTTGGGCTGCATTGCACTTACAGTGTACTTCATGATTTCAGAAGAATCGTTGCTCTACAATATGAAAAAGTCGGGCAATAGAATTCCATTTACTTTGTGAATCGATGTTTACTTTCTAAACTGAAAGACTTGAGTCCTACCGCAACTAATAGATTTTGAACACTATGACGATGCACAAGATAAAGTGTTTATGAACAAGACAGTAGGTAGTAATATTTGCTCTTACCAAACGAAATTGTCACTATTATCGATTTTTTTCTTCGGAATATAATATTGAAATTAAAAGAAGACAAATCAATAAATGCCGACAACATTAAGGCCAACAGTGAAATCTCGTGTTTTCAAGCAATGAAAAATGACCCGTTAAGACGATTGTGTGATCGTTTCAGCGTATGACTATGAGGTCACAGACGCATCTGCCACGAACTTTTCGAACTTTAAGAGATTTTAAATTCCGATAGAGATCTTTCGATGACCCCTAAATAGACCAAGGCGAACATCCATGAATCAATGCTGCAATCAATCAATCACTGCCTAGAAAGAAGTGAAGTAACTTCCAATTAAGTCGCATTTAACACTTTCAGAAAAAAATATCACATCCCCGGAATAATTACATCCTCTAAATGCAAGTTTTCCCAGAAGTTTTTCCCACCAATCTGGAGCAATCCAAGAAAAGAACAAATGAAATATCTCAATTTAGGAATGAACCCAGTAGAAAGATTAAAAGCGACGTTGCAAAAACTAAATATAACGTGAAACAAATCCCAAGTTTATGCAGTTGTTTTGTGGTTTTGGAAGTAAACGAAAGTAAACGGAAGTAAACGAAACCGAGTCATTCTGAAGAGTTGTTGGAAGATGTCACGCATATGAACGCAGGTTTGCAGAGTGAAGAACATGAAACATAGTTACTAGGTGTAATCGACAAATAATTTGCATGTTCTACAAATAATTTGCATGTAAACAAGGCAAAGTTATCAAATTTTTGTAGTGCTCATCTTTTAGACAAGTATAAACACCTATACATCACTTTCAAACATTTCAACAGTATTTAAATTATTCTTATTTTTCGTTTCTAAAGTGCAAAACTTTAATTTTTGCCACATCAACACACATTTTACTGTGCTAAAGCACGATAGGAAACAATCCGAAATTAATTCCTTTAACACTTATTTTCATCGTCATTACGTATGCTGGAGTAAACACTCAAGAAAATCAACTTTCTTTATTCCAAAATTCTTTTTCCACGCTATCAAAATCCACTTCCACGCCATTCAAATGAGTAAGCGCGAGCGGAAACGCGTCCGAAGCTCCCATTGTCTCGCATTCCGCCCAACGTCGCAGGTCGATGATATGCAGCTTTCCTCCGTCGCGCAAGACCGCACTTTTCCCGGTGGCGCAGGAAGGCCGATACGGGACCGCGCCTCCGGTGGCAGCCAGAAATCCCACACCGCAAAACGCCTCTAAAACGCTGCCAACATAATGCCCACAGTCGTCTCCAGTAAGTTAGCGCGCTGAATGGGCTCGTAGGAGGTTCTCGAAAGGAAAAGCGTGGGCTCGATTCTCGTTGCAAAACACATTCCACCTTGTAACGCTCAATGCGCATAAGTGAATTCAGCGGCGCAGATGTG
Organism: Teleogryllus occipitalis; assembly: GCA_011170035.1. Classification (NCBI taxonomy): domain Eukaryota; kingdom Metazoa; phylum Arthropoda; class Insecta; order Orthoptera; family Gryllidae; genus Teleogryllus; species Teleogryllus occipitalis. The sequence continues at coordinate 254,668 of BLKR01000845.1, read as the reverse complement.
CTAGAAAATCACGTAACAACAAGGCTCGCGTCTTGCGACATCAACAACCAAGCAATTTGTCGCCATGCTCAGTGTGTCCGTGTTTTCAACATTTGTTCTCTTTTGCGAGTAGACGGGCGATACTGCCAAAAGCCATCAGTTATATAGCTTTTCGTCAAAGTCATATAACTGATGAGTTTATGGCATTATGTTTTGCTACAACGTGGTCGCCCGCAAAAGAATCAGTTTATGACTCGCCCCAGAATGATTCAGAGAAAACGTGCCCCATTTGCAGATTTGCCGGAAGGGGCTGAGCCTTGACTCTAATTACATTAGCAATACACCGCACATCACAGAAACAGACTGTGTCTGTAACATGCGTAAGTGCATCTACGCACACCATAAATCGTAACGCAACATTCAGTTCCAAGAGATCGTAAATTTGAAGTACACTACGAACACTGTTTGGCGTGGATTGAAAATTTATGTCACTCTTCGATTTGTGGGTCATGATGTGAGTTCGTATCAACATCACCTTAAACAGAAATCTCGTTTGTGAATATATGTTTGAACTCTCAAACTTCACATGAGGAAACAAAGAAAATTGATTTTATTACACAAGATTAAAAAAATGTTTTGAGAAAGAAATGGAAATAGAAAACTTCAATGTTCTCCAACATCACTGAGAGGTATTGTTTCACAATGTCTCTAGCTTCAAAATTGTCAGTTCTCAAAAGAAATAAACGCAAATACCATTTGAAAATTGTGGAGAAATAATGTATAGTATTCATGTTCATAATTACTAACTTGCCAGTAGGCCAGTAGTTTGCCGTGCAAATTCTTGAAATCAACTGAATGGTTTTATATTCTTTGTGAAACTTAGTCGATGGGAATGTTAAGCAAATTTTGAGAAAAAACTCCACAAAGACATTCTTGGATGAACGTAGATGGGTTTCAATAAAAATTACTTTTATGAACCACACAATAAGTGGGTTTTCTCAAGATTCCGAAATCTTGAGGATTCTTTGGACAAATTTTGATGAATAATGTGCATATAACCAAAGCTGTGATGCATGAATCAACCAATCGTGAAAACGAAATGCTGTTATAGAAGAAATCTAGCCAATAACCTCATGTAGCCAAACCATTACTATGAACGATTCATGAATAAGATGGTACGATACAAAACAAATCGCCAGAGACCACCTCTTCAGGATATACATTAACTGGAGAGCGAGAAATCAATAACGATCAGGTCGCTCCATTGCTTAGATAATCTAAGTGGATCCCACCTGTGTGAGAAAACCTGAAAACGCTTGTCAGGGGAAACTGTCTTGCAAACTGCAATGTACGCTCAAGAGAATTGTCTTCAAAGGAGTGCATTTCGGTAGCATCAGCTTTGTCACATGAGAATCCCTTAGAACTCTCGCGTAAAAGTTGAACACTACAACCGGGTCAAATAACGAAGAAAAGCAACCCAGATACGAGTGAAAAACCTTTTTTGAATTGGTCTTACAGAAACTTAATTCAGTAGCTACGCATTTGCTTCTCGAGCGGCAGTCAGCTAATTAGTTAATGTCTAATTTTACGTGGCGAGACTCGAGCCATCAGGCCAACTATTCGGTGCGACCACGCCAATTTCGCTACGCTCCTGTCATCATCTAGCGGAACAAAGGTATTATCTTAGGCGACGAAAGATATTTTAATTTTGCTGAGAGGCTTCTTTTAGACTTGATCTTTTACATGCAGTAAATCTACTACATGGGACAGCCGACTTTACTTCCCCTCCAAAGGAAGGCATACGACGGTTTTTTTCGCCCATAAAATCCATGGCTTCGATCGGGTTTGAACCTGCAAACTTGGGTACAACAGCTCGGTACGCTAACCGTTATAGCACCGATTCCGCCACTTCAAAGATCCTGGGTCTGTCTATCCGGAGGCGCAGGACGTCCCGTGACCGCGCTGTGCCGTGTCGCGCCGCGCCCTCGCACATTAGCATCGAAAGAGCCTCCGGGCCACACGTCCGGACGCCCGCCCGCGTCAAACGGCGCAGCCTCGAGGATGTCGTCCGTCTCCGCCAAACAACATGCCATTACCTCCGACATGCGGGCGGGGCGCGTCCGCGTCCGCTGCAAGAAGCCGTCAAGCGGCTCACGCTCGGGGATGATGATGATGATGATGGTGCTGCATCAAACTGGGGTCCACGTATTATCGTAAGAACATATCCATTGAGACAGTGTCAAGGTGAAATCTTTTTAAGGCGTAGTAAAAATTTATAAAGAAAACCAACGGAGTATAATCATGTAGAGTGACAAAATGAAAGATCTGACAAAAGAAGGAAAGCCAGAAAACTTACAAATTGATAAACCAAATTCATGTTAATTAAGCATACCCCTCTCCCAATTTGGCAATAAATTTCGTTTCCCACAGAAAGCAAAAAGGCGTATAAAGGACTCCTCGTTGGTATTTGTAACGATCTCTATTATGAAGAGAAACGTCCCTATCTTCCCCTTGTTAATTTTATCGTTTTTAATGTACACAAACCTCAAAACTATTTTACTTACAGGGTTGATTTTTTTTACATTTAAACCTTTGTTAATACAAATCAGCTCAATAATCTGATGTACAATCATTCGTTTTTGAACAGGAAATTTTAGTAAATTACGGAGAATATATATATATTAGCATTTTCCTCATTTTTTCATTTAATTGGCTGACCTTTTGGTAGTTTTGTTGCTGATTATGTAGTATTTTCCCATTCCACATCACTTCGTGGGTTACCATAATCATCTGGGAGGCAAACCCCTGGCTACTGCATAGACTATAAATCAGCATGTTAAGCGGGAGATAGAGAATGAAATGACCCAAATTATGAAAAATCCGTTTTTCCTGTGTCCTCTTAACGAGGAAGCAAGGCGCTGGCTTCGGAGGTTGTCTCATATTACAGTGCACGAGAGCGCTCCACAGTAAAGTCCGTTTGCATTTATCACAGGTAGGCGGGTCACCGCAGCGAAGATATCAGAGGGACAGGAGATGACAACGATCATAGACATGTAAGAAAGTCTCCTCGCGCCAGTTTAAAACTAGAGACTGCAGTACACTCAGATGATGGGCACTTTCATTAGCAAACACTGTAACGATGTGTAACTCAAAAGTCCTTTTGAGGAAATAAAAACAAATTCCGCCCGCGCGTTAAACGCAGCTCAAGATTTTTAACAATTCATTTAAGCATTCCAACGATCATTCAATCACAAATTAGGTATCCATAAATGCTTCCAAGGCATAGCATCCAATCAAATTTATAAAAATTCTTACAATTGTCACAGAAATTTCCTGATGAATACTGTTAAAGGCGATGGCAATGAAGTTGTGATAACGTGAAACGAATAAGTACACTATTAAAACAGGACAAGTAAATTATCAAACATACGGGGAAAATACATCCAAACTTAAATTATCAGCGTCATACGATAACTCTTTGAGTAAAAACATCCGTGTGTGCATAAAAATCTGCCTCCCAGTTTGCTCTCGTATTCGCAGGAATTAATAGAAACAGAATTCTGCGATTATTACATTCTGACGTTGAGAAGAAAAACAATGTAAGCCGTTCACTTTATATCATATTCCGAATAAAATTCAAAAGCTAATAAATAGATTGAGGCTGTTGAAATAGAATACGAGTTGTTTATAAAGCACGAACATACGAAAACTCCGTAACAGTATGTGTTTTAGCATGATGTTCCTATTACCCAACAATGCCATGCCGTCGCAGAGGCAGAATATCAGTAGGAAAGCCTCTTGTTTACATAAAGGTAAAATATATTTTGATAAATATTAACGAATGATGACAATATTCAGAGAGAAAGAAAAATGAGACCTTTGGAATTTATTGCAGACAAAAATAATTCAAATCGAAAAAGAAAAATTTCTCCATTCAGAGAAAAAATACTTCTGTAATATGCAGGAGTCTTACAAAAAGTAAACAAAACAAATTACAGTCCACTTACTTAAAAATAGTTAAATTTTCTTTTGGGCGAAGAAAAATACCACTCTGCAAGTACAAGTGATAAGACATGAACTCTTTACGTTGAATCATATATACAACGAAATCCATACACAATTGAAAAGGGGGAAGTATGTCTACGCATAAAACAAAAATACTATGAGCCACCCTACAATCGGTGGCACTCACTGGGAAGTCCCTGCTGCTAACTTTCCCAAGCCAGTCCACTCCGTCGGTCAATACACAACACAGCTGACAACGAAACCCGCATGAGGTTTTCAGTTTTTTTATACCTTTGCAGGATTGTTAATTCTTTTCCAAATGTTACAACAGTAAAAAATCCTTTATGCATGTCAATGTAAACAAATGCAAGAGCAATTTGCAATAATTTTTTTTCATTCACAAGCTTAATGGTGAATTAACCATTCAGAAAATCTTAAAACGTGGCTAAATGACTAACATTCAACACAATTTCTACGAGTCGCACTTACACACTTATTGGTCGTACTAAATTTTCCAATAGTTTCAAATGTCTATATCTTTTCACACGTATTGATCCGATATATGAGAAGACTTAGTGACCCTACAATCTTAAGTGCCAAAATATTCTGTATTTACATATTCTGTCATTTTCTCAGGTAGGTCATTCGATAAGCCATTCGATTTGCCAATTCATTTCAAAAGAAAAGTCTTAGTTATAATAAGCTAATTACTCGCCTCTGGCAGGAAAAAACATTGCCTATCCGTTTGTGAAATGACACTTGCCCGGTAGTAACATTAAAAACAGGAAGAAACGGCCACAAAAATCCGGTTGGCAGTTTCAACAGACGGAAGCCCGTGTTTCACAAACTGAACAGAAATTAAACGAAACGAGGTAACCACATAATTATTCTCGAAAGCAATTCGACTTCATTCTGGATAGTACTGTAAATGATATTTCGAAATTGTTCATAAAATACGAAACAAGTGGTCTCGCCACATGCCTTACAAGTTTTTGTTTGCGGTATCAAAATGAATATTTTACTCCAGTTTTGTCGAAGACAAGTATTGTCCATTGCCCCGGACATTTTACGAGGAAAAACGTTCGAAATGTACATCCTAGCGTCTAGTGGAAATTGCGCAATGTACGTCCGTGGTGCTCATAACCAGATAAAAAATTACTCTCGTCACGCACGTAATTTATCCTCGCATTGAATCAGCAACGCGTGCCTGAGCACCATCAGCCGCATAATTACGTTTTAATCAAGTGAACGATGCGGCCCCTTCACAGGAGTTGCTGCCCCACAGGTAACCACGAAGGCACCCATGCCCAAATACAGCCCTTCAGATTCCGTCAACAGGTTAATTAAGCAGCTCAACAGAGGTAAGGCTTAGTTTTCATCTCAATAAGAAAATAAATAATGAAAAAAAATTTTAAAAATTGACCAACATAAGTTTCAAATGCTGAACAGCAAAAACAGTGTTCCGAGATCGAAAACTGAAGAAGGCTTCCGTAAAATTGTTTTCTTTGAACACATATTCATCATCAAAGATCTGAAAGAAAGAAAGAAAGAAAAGAAAATTCACTCATGGTGTAAAGTGTTGAAGGCCAAAGCGATTTTGTATCTGAAGAATTCTAAGATTTACATAATCATGATGACAATTAAGTTAATTATTAACAAGAAAGAAACGAAAGGTATTCAATGAAATGTCCACGGCTCTCAAAACCTAATCAAAAATATTCACGAAGTTTTAATGGTAAATGCTGTACTCAAATTTGAGATCCTGAGATATGAGTAGATTATTCGAATTTCTGAAGTGGCTTAGGAAGCAAGACACTTCTCAGGAATAGTAGTTTTTATGGAATAAAATAACTTTGATAGAGTTAAATTAATCCAAAATCCTGTTACATTTCCCCCCTTTAATACATATTATTTGTAGATCTATTCAATGAATCTCCTTGGTAAATGATAGGTTAGTAAATCGCTTCTCGAACAATTCCATCCACATACGCACACCCCGGCTGTAAGGGCCGTCTCCCTTTGTCAATTCGGCAGGGAGGTGACCATCTGTAGTGGAGCTCGACCATGGAAGGGAAATTGAAGCCTGCGAGTCAGTTTACGCCAAATGAAATACATTCTTATTTACATAATCTGATTGAGATATCTGAAAGATTATTTCAATCTGATTTGTAAGATTTGCAGAGTGCTGTCCAAGAAGAATGTGAAGCTGATCTTCAATCATTAAACTTTAATACAAAAAGGCATAACAAAGTCTGGCGATCAGCAATTTGATTGCAATGCGAGAATGGTCAAGATCGTAATGCATTCATAGCGCGGGTCGCTGTCAGGGAATTTCGTGTAACTTCGCAAGTCTCTAGTTCCAAACGTATGCCCATACGAGCGCATGGCATCAATTTCCAAGACAAACTGGCAAGAGAAATTTGATTACCTAAAAGAGTAAACTGCACCTTTGTAGTAATTTGGAAATAACGGAATCTAAAAATACAAGGTTAAATAACTAATCACCAATAACACACTATGGAAGCAATGGGACATCAACTTTAAGTGTGCTAAATTAAAAAATGGTCACTGGCACATATCTTTGTAAAGGAAATTATCAATAAATGCAGAAAGTTGACAAAAATAACGCGTCAACTGACCTCACCCCCAACTCAATATCCACTGAATTGAGGGGAGTCAAACTCAAATGTGAAATATTATTCAAAACAAAGGGTTTACGGCAGGCGAGTTCGATCCAAGTTCTCTAACATTTAGGGTGAGTGGGTGAAACGAAGTTCTGAACCACTTGCTCGTGGATTGAAAAGAGAAAACCAAAACTTTATATTGAGAACTAAGAAAACTTAGTTCTAATGTAGATTGAACTACAGTACATAAAATTGCATATATCAGAAGTTCTAATTCGGATTGATACAAAGAAAAATAATATGTTCGATGACAAAAATCAGTAGCATTTTCCATACTTGCTACTTATTCTACCAAACGTATGAAGGTAACCATTCTGAAGCTCATATTTCATTCGATTTGAACGTAATAGGACACGTATAAGCAAGCTCATATTTCGTACGATTTGAACGTAATAGGACATGCGTTCGCAAGCGCCCAAAACACATAGGGAAGGGGGTGAAGTAGAGTTTCATACTCGTCTGATCAAAGCACTGCATGCACGTCCGCAGGGGGTGGCACTGGTGATGATCGAATGCGCGTCCGTAGGGCGGTGGCGGTGGCACTGGCCACGCCTCGTCTCTCGCGACCGTCAGCCCTAACGGGCGTGGCAGGCGCGCGGCTGCTCCTGGAAGCGCGGCGCAGGGAACGGACGGGTCGGACTGGTCGCCGGCGCGCCGCGAGGGCTCCGCAGGGTACCGATACCTAACTGTACCTAGTGCGGCGACAGCCCCACACGCTGGAACGATCAGGCGATAACAGGTTGGCAATACGTGGCTATAGTGCCGATGGCGTCAACAATAAGAACGACGACCGATGCGAAGTGACGACTGCGGGTTAATGAGCTCCCACGACCCGCGTCCCGCTGCTTCCACCGTTCAATTCCGGGTACGGAGGCTAGTGTCTATAGCATCCTTTCAGGGCGCACCACAAACAGCTTCCTCTTTGATTTGTGCGGAGACAATACAAAGATAGCCTTGCACAAGCAAAGAAGAGAAATCATTCAAGTCTCGGCGTTCCACAGGGTTTACATCCATCAGTTATTTTAGAACAAACCTAAGTGACAGAAATAATGTCACTACTTCCAGAAAGGAAACTAAGCAACGTACACACGAATTACGAATACGATACTTTGAAACTATTACATTGCATTTCCATTGTTATTAACAAGCACGGAATCGCACTACTCTCTTGCAGTTCATTGATTACAAAGTCGCATTGTTTTTAATTATATTATAGTATATATATATTTAAGTAAAAATTATTATAAATTCATTCAGTTTTTCGAAACAGCAGTAATCTTCATATTCATCCGAATGTTAATGAATGAACTTTTTATGACCACAAATTCTCTTAAGAATAGGAATCCTAAGAGTAGAAGATAGTACATTATCTTAAGAGAACGAAGTTCCACATCAACTGGACCAGAGGATGGCGATATTGGTAAATTCAACACTTTGGTGTAGATAGATTATTCAGGAAACTACAAATATCACCAAATTTGGTCACATCACGAAAAATCTTTCAGGGCGAACTGTCCTTGACCACTTGCAAGGTTAACCCAACAAAATCCAGAAATAGCCAAGCATTCGCCTTTTTAATCAGACAGAAGGTAAGAAATGCGTGTTCTTGCAGTAATTCTCATACAGTCGAGATGCTTATTTTACAAGTAATTACATTTTTAACTGTTCTTCCGAACAAAAGAAACCCATCCTAAGTTGATTGGATGAATAATACAGGAGATGAAGTCGAAGCAACCAATATAAATCGCAATAAAAGTCAACTCAGGACCAAAACCCCAGAAGATAATTCTCAGCTACACTTCAGGCCAGCCTAATAACTCTCCCGTTTACAACTAACGACACCCCTTCCTCACGCCAGGGTACCCAGCCTGCAAAATCTGCAAGCCCACGTCCAGCCTCCACGAGGCTAATAACGTGCACGAACGACTCTCCAACAACAAAAAATTAACATTCCGAACGCGGTCCTTTTACGCTGGCGGCGAATCGCCGCGGGACCGAAAGAGTGCGCACACTGCACGCGCCAACGCACCCCTCGAGCAGGGGACGAAAAACAAACAGCGGCCTCGTGCACGCGTGTGCGCCCGCTCGCACGGCGCGGCTGAGTCACGCAGAGCCCGCGGCGCGGCGGAGAAACCACCCTGCGTTATTGTGCTCGGCTGCGTCGCCTCGCGCTTCACGCGACACGTGGGGGCCGAGGTAGGCGCTGGGGGCCTTGGGAAGGTAACGCCTCGCCCATCACCAACTGCCTGCTGGCCGTTGCCCAGAGCGGATTGCTCGTAGTGTGTACGTGTTGTGACGCGTCGGGAAATCAAAATGCCACGATTCACCTAGATTCGATCCACGCACAACTTCTGTGGGTACCGGAACCCCTATAAAAGGAATTTTAATCTCCCTTTCGCACGATCCACAAAGATAATCTGTAACATAATTGAAGACCTTTTTTGGACCTCTTTTACTTCAACAAGATGGTTTACATTACTGAGCAGCATTCTGTCACCTTTAAATAGGGAATTAATCACGGAATGAAATATATTAGAATCCTGTAGGGACTTCATATACATGAAAAAATTACGTAAACTTTCCCTTTAAATACACGAGCGGCAGCTCTAAAAATGCACATTTTACCATTTCAAATTAATAGTTCCATTCCGTGATGTTTCCACTTGGTTTTTACTCTCCGAATTTTCTCATTTTGATGTAATGTCTTATTCCCAGTTTGACGTTGCCGTTTGAGCATGATGGGTGCGGCGTGCACATAACATACTAGGTAATTCAGAAACGATGTAGTAGTTTGGCGGTGGGTCAAGGTTTAGTTGATCTGACGAAATCCTTCACTTATCCAATGAGTGCAAATCCAAGTGATCCACGTCCATTCACCCAATCAAAACAAAGTACACATGAACGAATTTCTTTACTTACGTTCGTGTACTTCGTTACGAACGTTGACGTAATATTTGACGATACTTTTCTGGGTGGAATCTAAAATAACAAGCAAAGACAACTATTTCTTATTCTACATCCAGCGGTTCAATAGTTCGCAACAGGTTTGGTTACCACAACCAAATCAATAATTATTTTAAGGCCAAACGAAACACACGGAGAATACAACACTGTGAGAAGTAATTTAAGATAATCATATTAATCGTGAAGATAAACGTTAATGATAGTCACGAAACACACGTGAATTACAAGATATAACAGCGAAATGAGCAAGCCACAAAGGGCAATCATAATTATTGTTTTTTAACTTTTGTTACTACTACACATTTCCATTTTCAAAAACTTATTTCAACAAACTGGCTTGTGTCAACTTATGTAAAGAAGTCAAAACAAGGCAGAAAACGAACCCTGAAAAGACACTATTTCCAGTCTAAAACTTCCATTTGTGACGACGTAAATGAATAAGCAAGCTGTAGATAGCACAGTAGACTGGATTCTGTAGGGCTCTGAACTTTTACGCGAAGCCCACCCGGATGCTCCGTGGCGTGGACGACCCGTCTGGGCACTGTTCTTTCGGCGCGCTCGCCCAAGGCTGATTTCCGCAATTACACGAGTACTCCACGGAGAACGGTCGCTACGCTCCGAGACGTTTGCTTTTTCACGATCATTGGAAGATTTACAGCTGCCTTTACAGCCTGCACTAAAAGTAAATGAGGAAAAGAAAGAACCGCAAGAGAAATTCTAGATGACACACTGGGCCTTCGACTCCGTCAGAAACAACCGATCGCAGTCAGGCTGAACTGGATATTAAGAATATGTTCAGCTTTTCAGGTCGACGTTCACATAATACAAACTATCTGAGAAGTTGGAAGTTCCATTGTCAACGTTTAAGCACGAATCGCCAGTTGACTTCAGTCTTATTCTTCGGGTCCATTTCCTTTGCTTCTATGATCACAAAACAACAAACCAATCCCTTATTGTCGTTTTACAGTCGACCACTGTAAGTTTAAGTAGAGAACGCCCCCCACAAAAATCTTCCACAAAAGCAGACGCAAATGAGGTCTCATTTTTCTTCAAACCGCAGCACGGGAACGACGGCCAAGAGATGAAGGTGACCAACCGAGGCTAGCTCTCCACACGACGGAAAATAGTACGCTTGCGCTCCAGAAGGAACAAGCCTCCTTTTTTTACAAATGCACCCACATCCTCTCTGAGGAAGAGTCGCGCTTATGGAGGAGAGGGCTGTTGTGGTCGCGGAGCGAAACGGCCACAAGGCACGGAGTTATTGCGAATGTCACGCCCCGTGGTCGTCGCCGCAAAAAGACAACGGCGGGTGGGCGCGAGGCGCGGCGCGGCGCCGACGTCGGAGGCGAGCGGGAGGTGGCAATGGGGGCTGGCGGGCGAGAGAGGGTGGCGGATGTGGCCACTGCGGCTGTTCCGCTGGGCTGCGCATGGCCGGCGCTGCCCGGAGACGCGCGGCCACAGCATCTTCGTCGACGGAAAAGCCAGAGAGCACTTCTCCTCATCATGCGACGGATTTTCGAACGCTACTTATACTCAAGACGTTGCTCAAGAAAAAAAAAACGATTGGTGGTAATGATCCGCGTTTCAACGTTTACCAATTGAGAAACCATTACACGTGGAGGAACCGAAGTGTCATTTGATTATCAAATACATATTAAGTCATTAATTCTGTATCTCGCATTTCAAAAATCTCCAATGTAGCTGGCCGACGAATGGATCGTTTTGAACAATCCATATGATGTCATAACTTTCAGCAGTTGAATCCATGACAGATGTTTCGGACGCGTCAACTGCGATCGTAACGTCTAGTGAAGTTTTTATCGCGGGAGGTGAAGGTAAACTCCCCCCCCCCCGCTGGGTGGCGAGATCCGGCACTAATCTATACGTCCATTTACAATTTCCCCCAATCATGATCGAGGATAGAACAGGAAAGGGAATGAAAGATCGCGTGCGGTTCGTAGCCCATTCGTTTTGAGTACTGCTCCGGTATTCACCTGTTGATCGGAGAAAATACGGAAACTGTAGATCACGGAAGCCGGCCGCTAGAATTTTCTTCCAGGATGGAAGGTTTAACCTTCCAAAATTGTCCTGAAATTTCACATAGATTTTCTACGAAGAGAAGTTGGAAAAGTTGTTCACCAAGAGCTGTGAGGAAGCAGCATTTTTCGCATCAATTCTGAACATGATGCAAAAGAATTTCACCTGGAACGGGGAACATGATTATCTTACTTTCGTACAGAAATTCATTTTCAACTGTGGTAAGACCTACAGAACAGTTCAAACGACTGACAGATCTCTCGCCACGTGCTATGGTGCGACATGTGATCTGCTCTGAAGCAATCAGCTTGCGAGGGTTTGTTTACTTTCCCACACTTTCAGCGTTGCCGCTCGTCTGACTCCCACGAAGTCGCGGAGGCAATAAGGTTCGGCTGTGGCGAAGGTTATGAATAGGGGGCGGATTTTAATGAAACGTCATTTTTTTCTTTTCACTTTAGAACAATGCTGTTTAGAATTGAAATTCATTTTATGTTATGAAAAAAGGAAATGACCCCTTTTTATAGATCATTATTTTGCATTTTTTGTCTATTTCGACTAAAGTCATTTTTTACCTTTTCCCATCATTTTTAATGCATTTTGTTTTTAGATTTCGTCGATTTTTGATGCCATTTGTAAAGTACTTACTTCAAATAATATTTACGAGATGCCTCAAATGTTCACATAATTACTCAGTAGCTTATTCGATTTGTTTGCTCAGAAATTGTTTAGACAGCCGTTGCGAGTATATAATTATTGTGACGTATATCAGGGCCGTTTCTGGTTCGGCCGATTTCGGGAAGACATTTCCTGGTAAAGAACAGTTCAAACCAAAAGTTTGCACGCTGAGTTTACTCGAACGAATGGAAGAAGCCTTGATTACATCAGTAACATATCCAATAGCTTGAGTTGTTCATCCGAACTGTTTTTGATCCTTTTTTTTTTTTTTCTGGCGTCTTTTTCTTTGGTTTTAGAGCATTTTAAGAGCATTTTATTGATCATTTTTGGCGATGTTTTAGGTCATCAAATTCCACCCCCTAGTTATGAACACGATATTAAGACGTGTCGTCGCCTGTCAGTAAGTGTAAATGTTTTGAGATTTCATTCAACTCTCATGTAGGTGACACCATGGGCGTAGTAATGTCTGGCAACAGCGTATCGAACTGTCAAGAGTCGCTTATACGGTGCCGGTACTGTAGTACATTAAGATGAAGGATCAGGAGTGATAAACCTACGGAGCAAATCCTACCGTTTTGAAAACCGACTACACAGTGCCCCCATTGCAGAGCCGCCAGAAGCGCTCCGTCGGGGCAAACGCAAACGAGGCTGAGTCAGCGCGGAGGGGGAGCGCGTGCCGGGGGCGCGGGTTCGGCGCCGGGGAGGGGCGGAGGGCGCTTGCAACCCGACACGGGAAGCCCCAGCGCGGGCGGGCGCACCTGACTTGGGGCCGGGCGGGGTCGCCCTCGGGGCGGACGCCCTTTGTCCAGGGCGAAATAAGAGCTGCGGATGCGGGCGCTCTCCCGGGGCATCCGCTGCGGAAGTAAAGACGGGCTCCCACTGCTTGTCGACCCGTTAGCGCGTTGCCGCACTCGAGAAGGAGTGTTTTTAAAAAGGTGCATATTACGATATTTATATGGAAGATTTTGACGATTACTGGAACAGTCAGTTACCAAAATAAACATTCATTTTGTAAGAAAAATCTCTTCACGGACGTCTTTCTAAAATTTCTTCAATGATTGTACGCAGAATAGGAAAATTACGCTCAGAAATATTCTATTTTTTACAGGCATTCTTATTGAAAAGTTTTTAACACTTAACAGTTACATAATTGCAGCGAGCACCAAAAAGAACAAATTTGGAAAGGTCATCCATCTTCTCCAGTATGGATTTTTGCTTTCTTACGATTAAGAAGTAGGTTCGGAGATTTCAGCCTGCATAAATATATTCAACTCGTCAAAAATTATTACTAACAACTCATCCAAAAGTATCTAGTAGCCATAGTCAATGTGTCATACACAAGGGCATTGTACACAATTATAACGGAATCATGACCAACGTTATTAAAGTATTATTGGTTACTTCCAAATTATATAAATGCATTGATATCGAAATATTGATATCAAAATATCAGCATTATTAAGTCGATTTCCTTAATACACTCACAGATTTAATGCTGGATGAAATACTTGAAAAAATCGTGCTCTACCTCGGTACCTACCTTATAGCCGTGTGCAGTTCGCCTCTAAGGCCGAAAAAACATTTGGAAATGGGGACGAAAACAAGACGGTAAAACTGGAACGAACGATTTCTTTCCTATAAACATACAAGGCACAAATTAACTAGTGCAGCCACTAGGGATCTATTGAAGAAAGAAACCAGAAGAAAGAGCGGCCGAGACAGGACCTCGGCGCCGACCCTGTCGCCTACGTTCCAATCTCCATAATCGTCATGAATATGCGCGTAACGATTTCATCAACAGGAACTGCTTTCTTTTAGAAGGGTAGTAACTCACCCTAAACAACCATGGTTGACTACACTATACTCTTTTCGAGGCCGCAATGCTCCTACTGGATTTCGCATGGATTGATGGCAAGGATTGATATGATGTGAATGACGGATTCTGGCATCATGCATCGTAAAAGGTGTCCGATAATTCTCAATCGCCGATTTCATCTGGGCTTCAGGCGTTTTCTCACTTCCCAGTGTAACAAACAAATCGCTAAAAAGGACTACAATTTTACAAATGTTTGTGTCGTGTGTTTGAACACTTTTTCAGAACCGTTACATTACGATGGTAGACGCTTGTGTAAGTATGTACTGATCAAAGAACACAAGTTCCCACAAAACTTTACACACATTCCGTCGAAAAACGTTTCATGGATTTCCATCTTCCCAACATCACCTGATGAATAAGGTTAACAGCCCCGATGCGTTTGTAGCATGTTTGCAGAGTTCAGCGAACACCCTGCAGCAATGTAAGTCGGGTGGGGGCGGCGCGGGGCGGTTTGTCTCCGATGAGAAACGGGGCTGCGGAGGCGAGAGCGGTGGTTGTTCCTGCGGGCGGGCGCCCGCGGCACGCGACAGACCGAGTCGCTCCACACGAGGCCGGCGCGGGGAGGGACCTCCGCCTCCCGAGCGCCCGCCCGGAGCACGGCGTACAAGGCGCATCCGCTTCCGCACCCACGGGCCCTGCGAACCTCCACCCCAGCCACGCAGGCGGCGACTCGCACAGCGAACAAGAAATGCAACCATCTTAAGCCTGCTTTACACGATCGTTTTCTTCAGTTTCCGCCGGTACAGAAAAGCGACGGAGCAGACTGGTTGTAATTTGTACAAAAAAAAAAAGAGGCGCATGCGTCATTTTTCGGTACATATTTCATCCAGTCTGACCATCTTTCTCCCACCGTCATTTTTCGAAACTTTCTCTGGTTTGTCAGTGTGGTGCTATTTATTCCTCTTGTACAGTTTTGAGAGCGTACTAATGTATTGTAATGTGGAGCAATTAGCGTGGTGAGAAATAAATTATGTACTTGTTCTAATGTCGTCGCGTTACGTGCTCTGTTTGTTGTTTGATCTTGAGCTATTTGCGGCGTCCGGAGGAAGTATTTTCATCACTATTACGTCCAGACTGTGTATAACGTGGTACGAATGACGGTGTAAAACTCTGGAATCACGTTCATCCAGACTCAGCACAGAAACACAACGTGTAGAAACGAACGTCTTTTTTCCATTGACTTTCAAATTAGAAAAATTATGTCCTATGAAAAAAAGATGAAAAAAATGATAGTGTAAGAAGTAATGACTGTAAAACAGGCATTAGGCATCAGGGTTAAAGAGCGCCTTTTTGGTAGTGGTGGTGGTGGTGGGGGATATTTTTTTAAAAATATTAGTTCATTTTAAATACTGATTTTCATCATTCGCACAAACAAATTCATTCATTACCGCCAAGGTTATGTATTTATGTAAATATTTCAGTAAATAACATACGTTTTGTTATTTTATTTGAAATAATTTTAAAAATCATGAACATATTTTACGTATTAAAAGAATCTGTTGTCCTTGTAGGGCATGCTTTACGGATAATCAAGATAACACATAATACATTTTATTAAGATGAATATTATCAAAGTAAGTCGACGACTGAAGCAAGGACTTACAGGGGCATTAGGTTATATACCCGGCGTAAAAGTCCAGTGAGTAACGGGTTTTCTTGCACCCCCGTTTGTCCTTTAATGGTTTTTTTTAAATAGTCAAACGTCTTAGAAAATTATCAAACGTCTAAAAAGCGCTGCTCTGGAATAAAATTACTCGGATGTTACAACGGAATAAGTTCTACCTAGTGTTGTTGAGAACGAAAATGAGAAATTCACACAATAATACAAGGTATTTTGAATTGGATCACATAAAATACTTCCGATATAACAGAAGTAGCAAGCTATCAATCTTCAGTGTTTTCAATCACTAGAAGAATAACTGCAGAGTGGGCAAATATAAAATGTTAATTTCCACACGCAATTACTGCGATCACTCAAGGAATGAAGAATTTACTACAAACCAACCATTCCAAAGCCGCATTATCAACGAAAGCACCAATGTTATTTCATTAATGTCTCAACGGCACTATCATGCACACGGATAAACGAGGAGCTCCGGGCCGTCCAAAACGATCTTGCTAGTTCATGTGCTATAATCATGCCATGCAAATCGCCGTCCGGGAGTTACCTTGACTGCCCGAGAAACAGCCTGCGCACTAAATATAACGCCCACACGCTGGCAGGGTCGAGAGGCGAGGCCGCAGGAGGTGCCAGCCTTCGCGCCACGCACTTCGGCAGCCATTGTTTCGCGCCGCGTACCCACAACCTGATCTCTAACACGCTGCACGGTGCGGAGAAAAAATACTGTTTAACACGAAGTCCCGAAATTATAATTGTGACCACGAACTCGCCAAGTTCGAATTTTTAAGAATCAAATACATGCCGCTCGAAACGACTTTCAGAAAAAAAGCAATTCCTAAATATTTGACAATGGGCTTCGGTTTCCTATAACCTCAGAGAAATGGAATTATTTTTCTCTCATAAAATGATTAAACGACGTTTTTAGATTTGGAATGGAATGTCGCACGAAACTGTTGGGTTTGCCAACATACGATGACTTGTTATAAAAATATGAGTAATTGGTATTAGGTGATTCTCTCATATTACAAAGGTTAAACCTCAATAACTACGTACGAACCTGTTCTTTGAGAACTGGTTCTAAAAATACCAAGACAAAAGTACTTGATCTCTGAACAATAATATAGATATATTTAACATCAAATTGAAAATATCTGCTTTTGCACTTCACATCAACTTTGATATACAGGAAAAAATACATTCGAATTGGAATCTCTTGATCCAAATTCTAGTTGAAAAAATAACTCGAAAAGGAAGTAAAGATATCGAACGCATATGAACCTACACAGCAAGAATTTTGAGAGTTGAGGTATCCATTCTTTCTCTTCTCCCTTACATCATAAATATTATAGTTTGGTTACACGAATCTGTTTCCCCTCTCACAAAACATTAAAAAAAATTTCCTTATTGACCTTCAATTCGATTTCTGAAAATTATAAACATTTACATCAAAGAAACATTTTTATCTTACAATATACTGGTCGATCGCATATTGTTAGCAAAAGTTCTTCTCATTCACAAAAAGAGCAGTACTGCCATGAATAAACACGGCACTACGAACTAAAAAGTAAAGATCTGCCGTTAACGTTGTCAAAATTCGTCTGAAAACATGGCTAACACCACCACCACAGGAACCATGCATGGAAACGGTGAAATAACATTTGAGAACATAAACATTTCCCTTTCTCGTGACTTCGTAATAAATGCACAGAATCCGAAGAAAAACATTCCGCTGAATTTAAAACAGAAAGAGTATTATTAGAGGCTCATTTTGTGACCTTAAACACTCTAGTACATTGAAATCTAAATTACGTTTCAGGAAAGATACGACACAAATCTGCAACGATCTTTATAATAGCTTATGAGTTTCGCTCATATTTAATGAAAATTGAACACAGAAATTATTTCGTGTACAGGGGTACATGAACATAATTTTATGGAAAACGAAAAAGTTGGAAATTTAAGCGCTTGGCTCATAGGAAGTCCTACAAAACCATTGACTAGTCGCAATTTCAAAGTTTGGAGGGAAGTGCAGCTGATGCAAAATGAAAATCGAAATTTTGCGGGCAAATTTTGGCAAGTTATTGTGTTATTTTCGACGAAATATGCGAATTTTATGGGCATAAGCAGGAGTAGCTACGCAAATTTGTGCAGAAGAGCTATTTTAACACTTCATTTGACTCTTAAGTAACAGCATATTATTCGAATAAATATATTCACTTTTGAAAATGGTGGGGGTTCTGGGTTAGCTCATGTCAGCCAATCAAAACGTGCGGCACAAATAATAATAATAATAATAATAATAATAATAATAATTATTATTATTATTATTATTATTATTATTATCCCGTCACGGAGGCACTGACGGTTGCGGCAGCGGTTGTCTGTAGGTTTGAGTCCTGCGTAGGCATGGTCGTATTAGTGTTTGTTCCGTCACCCCTCATTTAAGGCGTAACAACCTCATCTTACCAAGGAATGCAGCCGAAAAGCTGAACCCCATTATTACACGTTAAGCTCTCTGGAATTAATATGACTGGGCCTCTGAAGATAACGTGTAGCGTGGTCAAAAATGACCGATACGTATAATAATAATAATAATAATAATAATAATAATAATAATAATAATAATAATAATAATAATAATAATGTTATTTAAAAGGCATTTAATCAGTCGTGAAAAGGAACCCCAGTACGCGCCAAACTCAAACCTCATAACTTTCAGCGGTAATTAATATTAGTCATAAACAGCGTCCAAAATGGGGCAAACTGGACTAAAGGATATAGACGATTAAGACGCTGAAAAATGACCCTAAACCAAATCGATAATCGCGATGCTCATATGAAAGAATGAAAAATACCGTAGATTCCTAAAAATCAACCTCCTACGGCAATATGTTGCAGAGATAAGAGAAAAATACTTTTTTGGTTCTTCTTCTCTGCTTCTATTGCATGTATCAGGCTGAAAAAAATGCAGAGAAGGGGGGAAAATAGTTGTAGAGTATTTCACTTTTAGTGAAAGTGTAGTCAGAGTATTTCACTTTTAGATTTATAGAAGTCCGCCATAGAAAACTCAGTTCACCGAACAATTAAGCTTCTCATTGTGTTCCTGTTCCGCCCTCGTAACTGCCCCACGCTTCTACGGCGTAGTAAATCTTTAATTTCTTTGCTTAATTGGTTGTAGGCACTCCTCGCATAAAACCATGTAGAAATCAATGTGTGCACTCTCAAAAAATAGATGCGCCTCGGAAAAAAGTGGAACTTTTTTTTATCTCGAACTAGAAAAGATGGAACACGAGCCAGTTCAAATGGAAGGAATCGTTTCATAACTCTATTCACCAATTCTAGCGTTTTATTCGCCATTTTAGTGGACCAAACGAGTAACAACATTCAAACGGTTCTAATATTTCATTCTCAATTTCTCATAGTTAGCGACTCCAGAACAAATTTGGAAACACTTTTTCCTTTCCCAATTTTTAAGCAAACACAGTACGAAACGTCGACGTTATTTTACTTTTACAAGCCTGATAAATATTGGTTTCGGGTATTGTCAAATTAATTTATTTTCAGTTCAATCTAAGCGGTTTCACACAATACTTCATAATATATAAACTTGAGAGATTCAGGGCGAGATGTTATTGGAGAATAAAAGCACTCTCTGTAAAAATGTATATAGTTGAAGTACACAAAAAAGTTACAACAAAGGATTGTGAGAAAAAACAAAAGAGGTGCAGAGATAAAATTCAATGAAAACTCTATCCAGAATAGAATGCAATCCTGTAAACTTCGAAGACATGTTCTCAGAACTGGAAAAACAAGCCCCGTGCTCGGTGTTGGCGGCCTCACACGTCAACTGAGGTCACCTAATCTTTCTTCAAATACCAGATCTCACATAAGAAACCGACGGCGATATAAGCAGACACCCAGACTCTCAATGGAAACGGATTATCAGAAGTGGAAATGTTCAATCCCACTGGGATCCAAGCCTGGGACCTTCTGATACATAGACGGATGCTCTACCGATTGAGAAATCAAAAATTCCTTTCGTGACCATTGAATATATGGTACAATTCGTATGAAGAGAAAATAAGCGATATGAAAAGACACGCATCGTACAATGTGCGAGTCATTCCACTTTGTTCTTCATCCAATTGCACCTCAGTTATATAGTTGCATTCCGCTCACTACTATTTATTGCTAATAAATGCGTACGTGAGAAGAATCGTAATTTCTAAAAAAATCTTTCGTCTAGTAGCAATACCACTCATGAATGTCATGAAAATCAGAAAATAGAGTGCAAGTAAGTTCTGTGGAAGCTGTGAAATTATAATCAATTACTTATATTAGTGGAAGACTACATCAGATCAAAAATTGGACATCAATATTATTTGTGTGCACTGTACACTTAGACGCTTCATAAAAGTAACAAACACTCAAAACCATTTAAATGGACCGCTTTAACATTTTTCTGTTGAACATTTGACGATAAATACTTGCGACGCAGTGATCCTTAGCAAACAAAATCTCAAAATTAGCAAAGTACATCGAAAAATAAAAATTGTTCGTAACTAAAAATAACAATGTCCATATGAACACTTTAATATTTGTTTCTAAAATTTAATAACGTTCAGAATTCCAATATTAATAAAGACCAGAATGAATAAGCATTGGCATTCCTGGTTTCACATGATTGGGCACCAGGACAAACGGGAGAGCAAGGCGTCTACAAGTCGTCTGAGTCAGACAGCTGTATCCACAAAGAAGCAGAAATATAGACGGAGGCGTGACGACGCATTCGCCTCCCGGCAATTCTCAGAAAGGACAGCTCTCGCCACAGCAGTTCTTGCGGAGACGTACGGGATTTCACGAGGCCTATAGACAAGCAAAAGGTCCGCCGGGTTAGGCGGAGCAGGACGAGACAAGCCGAGAGTCACTGTGCGAACAATTTGTCAAATACGCAAGTTCGTGAATTGTGGATTATTTCGCGTTTCAAGCCACGTCAACTGCTACGGTCATTAGTCCCGTAAGTAGTACTTTTTATAATGGGAGATGTCGGTGTTCTTCCCCACCTGAATGGCGACATCCGGCGCCGTGGGTGCCTATCAGTGGAGTTAGCTTGTCTCTGCTGGGGCTGAGATAAGCTAACTCCCATCATGTGTAGTAGTGTTCTACATGAAAGTGTTTGTATGTAAAGGGTGGAGATTGAACAAGAGGAAGGAAATACTGTACGCGCGGTCTGTGGCCCGTTTGTTACGGTATTGCTTCCATGTTCGCCTGGTATTGATCGGAGAAACAATGGAAAACTACTGATCACAGCAGTCGGACGGTACAATTCTTGTCCAAACGGCGATTGAATTCGGCGTAACTATCTAGCTAGTGTTGCAAGTCCTGCCACTGCCGAGACTTTCCGATCACTGGCACTCCAGTGACATCAGTTGATGCGCCGTGCCACCTCAAGCATAGTGGAAGGGCAACGTCACATCCAAGCAACCGGTTCAACAATTTGTGATTTTGTCTATTAGCTAAAACTTCTATTCTACGGACAGCAGTATCTGATTCGAGACCATTGAAATGTGCACTAACACTACCCACAGTCATCAATTTTCTGAATCTCCAAGAACTCACGACCTCGTGTACTATAATGTCCTTGAAAAGGTAGTGGATCAACCAGCGTTAGAACTGGCACCCAAACCTTCAGATTCGACACCCCTCCACTCTAGGCACGTCTCCACTTAATCAAACTTAGCACGTAAAACTTTCTTACGAAGGTCGTATATTGCCTCACTCAAACAGTAAAAAAATATAATGTTCCAATATTTAATGAAAAATTTAAGACTACGGTTATCTCCCTTAACTTCAAACAAATTCTTGAACTGTCTTATTTGTCAAATTTCCTGTAAGTGCAGATGTAACTGTTAGAATAACAATTTTTTTATCATTAATCACAATTATTTGGTAAACGCATGTCATCACACTATTTTTGGTAGAATATATCTTTTTGCATACCTCTTTTTTGGCAAAATAAATGCATGAACGTCCGGATTCTACCTTCCTTCCAATGTTCGACTGAAATTTTATTTTTCCTCAGGGAACTCAAATATTGTTACAAAATCACAACGATAAACCAGCCCAAAATTTCCTTGATTCGTCGTTAAAACAGGTTCCATCTCATTTCCGACAATTCCACTTATTCAAACAAATCGACACAAGTTCCTAGCTTTTCCCCTCGATTTGAAACGCGCGGATTTATAAGTTAACGCTCTCGTAGAGAATAGTATTCAAAACTACGTGCAAAATGTGTAACTGTATCTCTAACAATTTTTGCTAGATCGAATTTCATTAAATTGAAAAATATTGCATTGGAAATCGAAATAGCTTCGACATTTTTCACGGCACACTGAAATGAAATTGATCACAAAATTTTCCGTTGCCTGCTGTAAGCATGTCCCAACTGTTGCTTTTCTTTCTGTTTCTTTTTTCCTTCTTCAAAAATTGTCCGTTGCCAACTTCGAAAAACGAACTCGCGTTGCACATGTTATGATTTGCAATGAATTATTACACTTAATAAAATGCTCCAAAACGCCCACAAGGAAACCAAGCATTATGAAAGTTAAGCAAGTTGGATTCATACATTATTTGTCATGTAACTTGCATATTCTCCGATGTACACTTTCCATTCACTTGCAGGGATTATTCTAACATCACTCTGGAGCGAAGCGAAGACAACGATGGACAATAAGAGCAACTGGCAACTCTACGAAATTAAGTAAAGATAATCCGGGTACACTTTTTTCTTCCACTTACAGGTGAGGGTACGCCAGGCGCTTTTTCTTTTGCTTCTAGAAATTTACCGTAAGCGGTTCGATTGCTTTCCTGCAAATCGTGTGCATTGTTCAATTCTGGTTAAGAGCGAAATTAGTTTTGCTTTATACGAAAATTACAAAACTATATTTGTATACAATGCCTACATGTCCTTTCATAATAATTTTTTTAAAGAAGTAGTTGATTTTGTCGCATAAGAAAAGACCCACAGACTAAATGTTTGCGGAGCTCAAAATACAGAAAGTATTCCCGGTGAACGATAAAACAAATAAAAATAAAATATTCGCGAAGTGTTTGCTTTACCACAAAAACAATGTAGGCCTTGTACTATTAGAGAAACAAAATATACATAAACAGGTTGAAGAATTATTAAAGTGGAAATTACCGAGCAATAAGGTAATTCACGATACATCTCACCAAAATCCTGTATGTGATACGTCCATATTCACATTTTTTTTCCATCACAGAATAATTTCTTCTTCAAACCACGACTCCCTTTACGATTTAAATAGTTCCCAGAGTTTAACATGTCACGTAATCGTATGACATACGTGTTATCCGTTTTCGACTAAGAATTGAACCAGGGAACGAAATTCGATTGATTGATTCGGTACCCGTTGCGCCTCCGCGACCGACAAAAATTTGATTCCTGAAGGCGAGGCAAAGTGCGTATGAGACCCCCCCCCCCACTGATTCACACAATTGACACCAACTCTCCGTACACTTCTCTAGATACGAATCAATTAAATGATCAGTGTTTAATCACCATCGAACTCTTTTTCTCTCGAAATACAAGCATCTCCAATAGCCGGAATCGTCTCACGCCCCGACATTTTTCGCAAGTCACCTCGAAGCGGCGGGGACGCACAATGGGCGAATCATCGTGAATAAGACAATGGCAACTGCACCGCGAACGGTCCGCCTGCGGAGCCCACGCCGAGCCGAAATCGCCGGGCAGCTCCCCACCGCACCGTGGGCTCGACGACCTCGCCCGGCCCACGGGCAGGCAGGCGGCTGGCCGGCCGGCCCTCCAAGCCTACGATTCCGCTCTTGCGACACTAACGGGTTCTGGTCACGATTATCTCGCGTGGGCGCAGGAAGACAACTCACGTATGTCCCCATCATGGGATCCGATAGCCACACAATCAAAAAAATACCCTGGCCGATTCACTGCAGTGGTCGCCACTTTTTGAATGACTGTACGTTCTAACAACTATCTTGTAACGGGTAATTAATGGGCCATACATTGCGATAAAAACGACTGCGAAAACTTTAGCAATATGTAATACACACTTCATAATTTCAACTTAATAAGCCTTGATTTTCATTTCTCCCGGAACATCGCGCACAATCTAACAATGGACAGTGATGATAGGGAGTTTTCGCGCCATGCGCCGATACGTGACGGACCTTGAAGTCATATCGTGTTACCTTACGCCTCAGGCATAACCTTAAACCTTCATAAATGATGCACGCCTCTAGGAGGGTCACCGTACAAAACGGCAGAATGGTCGCCTGTAAACACTTTCGTATGGGAGGCAGCTTCAATTAATCCTGACCATCATCCACAACCCTAGCACGAATTAAGGAAAATGTTCGAAAGATCGCAAGTAAGAAATTCGCGAAAATGAAGTTGAAATCGTATTAAGTTACGTCTTACGATCGTAACAAATGCTATTATCCCCTACATTTGAGAGAAGCCGTTTTCATTGCCCTCACGTGGCAACAGGAAATCCGAACACGAAAGCAGATTCTTAGTGAACTTTTTCAAGAAGGCAATATCAAGGTTTCATTGGTGCTGATTATTAACTGACAATGTATAAATAACGAAGTTCATTATATAACGTTAGCATTTCATATAAACATTACAAAAATATACCCAACCGGTGGATGACTAATTCAAAAAGTTTACTTGTTAACGAGTTCGTAAAAAACACGCTTCGCACGATCACATTAACGTCCCGTATTTTAGTTAATACCGTTAATTTAATTGTATAACATCCTTCATTCAATTTTAAACGCAACTTGAACTAAGATTATGATCAAAATCTCCGGGTCATTACTTCTAAATTATGAAAGCATGAAGTGACAGCATTACGAAACCCTTCGTTGAACTTATGGAAATGAAATACACGCAATTTAATATGCTCTAGTTACGCAAGTCTAATTTCATACTACCTGGCACTTCACTATTCCAAACGATCGCCACCTCATTGTATCATTGCTTCCAAAAACAGCACAGAATGAGAACGAATCAACCGGTTGACATTATTTCTGAACCATTGAAAACCACGATCCACAAAGACAGGGATCATACATCGAGTATTTAGTCGAAGCATTGCCACATTCACGCCATTATAATGAAAACAAAACCAGATAACTCGCTTTTTTAATGTTCGCCAACGTTCACACACAAAGAGTTGAACGATCAATAGTAGTTTCCATAAGTAATAATGCATTGGCACTGAATTCATTCGCTGGTGAGTCTTTAGTTCATAAAAGCTAGTTTTAAATGAATGTTGAGTGATTATAAAGGAGAGAAATTTTAAAAAAATCCATTTTATTTGCACATTACAAATTTTGAAATCATGTACATAGAACGCCCTAAGCAACAAAACTCCACATACACAAAAAATGGCATCGCCCCCTTTTCTCGAATCACTAACACTAGGCGGCAATGACGCATCAGGCGTCATTTCGAATACCTAGGGATTATCCGCATGCATCGGCCCCCCACTCAGCGAGAACATCCGCGGGAACTAGGGGGTTCGACGCCCGGCGGCGGTTCTCCGCCAGGAAACGCTGGCGGCGCTACGCGATGCGATGTGATGTGATGGCGGCGACGGGAAGCGGAAAAGTAACGGCGCGGGGGGCGGCGGCCCGCGACGGCGACCCGCGCGCCTCGATGCGCTCCGCTCGCGCCCCGGCGACGCCCTAATTGCGCGCACCCCGCCGCCACCACCACCACCACCACCACCACCACCACACGCCCGTTCGCAACGTAAACGGCCCCTCCCCTTCACGCCTAGTTTAATTATTGCCCACACTAGCACTCTTTCGAATACATTTTTTCTCACAGAAACATAAAATGAAAAGGCACGCAAATAATTATAAAAGGAGAAATACCAGCTTTTAGGTTCAGAAAAAATGGGAAGAACACAATTTGCGATTGTATATAAAATTGTGCGGAAAATACACACCATTTATGGTTTCAGCGACAATGCATTTCGACCATTAATTAGCGTATATGCATTTCATGGGTACTTTTTGCTAATAATACCTGAAAATGTACAACTACAGTTTTCTTACATTTACGAGTTTTTCATACCTTCTACGACGAATCAATGACAACAAATTGGTGTGTATTTTGATTAAAATAAATACACTGAATCTACTAAGAAGCTGGCAAACGCTCTCTTCAAAACGGAATTTCGTCTTCTCCCAAACTTCCGGCTCGACTCGACATCATATGGTTTCCGTGGAAATACAATCGCGTGACACAGAAGAGGAAAACGATCTTTATTACGTTAATACATTTAGTATGTCCATTACAGATTTTTTCATCATAAATGTAGGAGAAAAAATTATCTACAGCAATACATCTAATTTATGCAGCCGTGATGCACTGTTTAGTTGGAAGGACGTCAATGCTAATACATGGGAAATATAACTTCAACATGTGTTCGATTCAAATATTTCATTACACCTCGCAATAGTAACAACTGAATTAATGACAAGAGATATACACTCCAATAAAAGGCAAAAAAGCGACTGTTTCTCACATTAAGTTACTTGTAGAAAATATCCAAACAATAATTACATCAAAACTGCGAGATTTTTTGAGCAAATCTAAAACTTGTTAGATATGAACCTAACGTAACAAAAATTTGACGGAACAAGTAAATTAACGGGTATTTCACATATTACTCTGCATATCACAAATAAAGTTACTCTTTTCTTGAGATCTACAATTCTACAACACGCTCACACACCTCCAAAATCAATCTTTATATGTAATGGAATATATAATTCCAGTCCGGAAAATATATAATTGTCATAAAATTCCTACCTTGCAATCGAATTAATTCCTACCCTACACCAACTGAGATCTTTTTAACATACCTGGAATACACCAATCACGAGCATATACATACCAAAACGCATACCGATCGATTTACCCGCTACGCATTCGGTGCACTACTTCTACCATCAACAGACTGAACAGCTCTGTCCGAATTACGGTTCGTTTAAACACGACGGTTAAAACAGTTCGAATGTATTCAAAAACAGACGTACCAACTTATAAATCAAAACATTTCTTGTTGCAAAAAGTATGAACTCCCAAAATCTCTACGATAAAAAAATATGTCTCTTTATAATAAATAAAAAAGGAGGAATAAACTAAATATTAGTAGAGAAACAATATTACAGGAATAAATATAACTCTTTCCATAAATTATTAATTCAAAATACTTGATATAATTCATTAGTAAATTTACATTTGCAAACCAGGTATAAAGGATCACTTCAGCATGTTTATTCAAATGAATGTTTCTTCTAAATTCTAGTGAATGTTAATTCAAATCATTTGTCAATCCTATTACCTCTGAGTAAATTTCAGCAATAAAAAATATCAGTTGCTTTAACTAGGAAGTATTTCTTGCTACCAAGTTCTTGAAAATAATAACAGCGGTTAGCAACGGCAATTTAAATTAAACGAGTCATGTAGAATGCTCAAAGTTAGAATTGCGAATTTTTTTCCTGAATGTCTTCATTTGCATTGTCAAAAAGGATTCTCCTCCACCAAACGCTTTACGCTAGATTCGCGCGGAAAGTTTTACTAAGACGTTGCCTAATTTTAAATTTTTAATAGTGAATTTCATGCGAGTTACTATATCCAGCAATTTCAAATCCACTTATTTTTAATCACGTCAAGTCGCAAACAAAATGAATTAAAATAAAGTAACTTAAGGAATAGTGTTATATTCGTACTAATCCAAAAAAGATCTTATGTTTGTAAGCCACAATTTAAGGAACATAACTCGTAATTGTGCAGCAGTGTTGCCAGATCGTACCACAATTTATACCTCTAAACATAATTGTACCGTATTCCTTAATTTTTATTATGATTTTAAAAATATATTTAGTAAGATAATGCTGATTCTTTAGTAATCATGAAAATTAGAGATTAGTTTTCACTCCCTCTTACATTATCTTTTAGACATTACAGCACACCTCTCACACAAATGTAACTGATTATCAGATAAAACATTGCCGCTTTTTGCCGCAGACTTACATACCTATCACTGTATCATACTTCGATTTTTCTATAGTGGCCGATGACATTAGGTCTGGTACACCTCGTGCCTGATCAAATGAATATTTTTAATTCGCGAACGTCCTTCCCAACAATAGTTTTTCATATATCCTACTGTATGCATTTATTATAGTGTGAAATCATATAAAAACATTAATGAGCAAAATAAACCGTACTTCAAGTAGATTGTCATATTGTAGCATAGTTTTATCCTCTCCATTCCATAATTCTAGCCACCGAATTTGGCAACCCTGGTGCAGCAGAAATCCACCAAAGAATGAGTCGACCGGGCCATACGGTGTTAACTTTCAAACAGAAAGGATTGCTGGATTCCAATGTTTTAATGACGCCCGTCCTCAAAGTACTGCTGTATCGAACACTTACAGGGCAGATAATCACCTGGTGTCATAAAGACATTAGTGTTCATGCCGGCCGGGTGTGTAGCCCCGATAAAGCAATGAATAATTTGCATCTCTCCCTTGAATTGAACAGGCTAGGCCAAAGCTTGAAGACCAATGAGGAGCTTCAAAGCAAATTGCAGGTCCATCTCACATCATTGGCGATACGTTCGTCGAAGAGGGGATCGAAAACTCTTCCATAGACAAACAAGAATCTGGATCCTTACAGGGATTATGTAAAAAAATGAGCATGATTGAACATAACTTTTGGTAATAATTCATTTTTTGTTTCCTTGTCTTTTTGTCATAGTCACCCGAGGTTAAAAAAATGACTACCTATTATCAGAATATTTATCGACGATTGAACTCCAACGGTTTATTTCGCGCCCAAGACCAAGAATATATTTAGAACGTCTTGGCATTATACTATTAAAACGAACATTTACTCACCAAATTTCTTCACTTAATTCATAATCGATTTTTCATACGATTTTTTAGTTGCATCATATTGGTAGCAAGAATGTGATATGTATTCTTTAAAAACCCGAACAATTATTAATGAGACCTATTTGGCAAAGATTCATTCGGTATATTTTTCGGGCAGGATCTGTAAGAGAAATAATGCATAGGCTAACACATTAAACGAAATTATCACAAGTCTTTCGATTATTTTTCTCGCTGTCGACTGGATGGCACTTTAAAGTCGGGGCAGAGGGTTAATTTGCCGCCAAACAGATTTCTCAAATCTGCTCAAAATCAATCTTAGTCCAAATATTGTTTTAGTTTAATGAACAGCTAAATAAATATTTTAAACTTCACATGTATCATTTTGGACACTACTTCTTGTTAAAACCTTAGTAAACCCTCAACAAAGCCTGCCCTACAACTACCACTGAAGATCAACAAAGCCTGTCCTACGTATTGTATCTGATAAAAGTTGCAGCCCCATGGCAATGACGATCATGACACGATTTCAATGTGGCCCAATTATAACGCGGATACCATTGCCAACAGTAGGCACTTGATATTAGATCTTGAAGAGGAAACTTCACATAAGTCGAGACACCCCAACCGTATCCACCCCCTCCAGGAAACCTGCTCACGCCAAGATATGGCCATGGTGAGGAAGGGAGGGGAGAGAACAGAACCGGTTAAGTATAAGAAGCGGCGTACAGCGGCAGCACGACGCAGTCTTCTACTGCCTTCGCGATCAGAATAATCATGAAACAGATCTGCAAGTGCGAAATGTTCCAACACTAAAACCGTAGGCGTAAACACTATTGTACCAAATGAATCGTCCAATTCTTTTTTGTAATTAGCCTCGTGTTAAGTACACACATTGTTTCACGAGCGAAAACTCAAATCTAATGTCTTATACAAAAACTTCAACAAACACTCTTCAACAAAGAAAACATTTCGAAATTCTGCACAAGAAATATAGCTGCAATATAAATTATATTTTTTTTAAATATCCACATCAACCACGATCTGGCGGAGCCGGAAGTAACCAGTTCTGGTGGTACCATAGAAGAGAAGTCGGGGTGCATCTTTTGTGCGTATTGTTAGATTGTCGTAATAAGAGATTAATAATTAACGAAGGGAAACCGGTTTCACTGCTTTTTTGCATTTCAATCAGGTGCTCACGCCATTAAAATGAATATGCAATTGGCTGATGTAAAGTAACAAAATTCCTGTGTCTCAATTCAGTCAAACCTCAGATGGAATATCCATATAACCGACACCATCGACACTTACAAGCTATGAAGGGCGCAAATTGGCAACGCTGAGGTAGGACGTGGGTCTCGTGCTCGTGAGTGAATGTGAACGAACTGATCGGTATTATACGTTTACTGTGGTCGTAGTGGTTTCTGGTCGTTTATTGGTGAATATTCAAAGCAAGAGAGCGTGTACAATATTTTTTGGGGTGCGAGCTTAATGAGAATATACATCTTTTCATATTTTCTTCCATCTTTAAAGTTTTACTCACGAGGATAAAGCAAACGTAAGTACCAAGTTTATACAAAAGAATATTTTTTTAAATTCTTGGGCCTATTAAGTTTTTAACTTGCACAGACATTTAGATTTATTGCACATTTGAGGCAACGTAGATAAAGAATTAAATGCAGTTACATTTGAAATAAACTTATCATCAACTTCAACGTTTGAAAACATTTAGAAACAAGAATCCAACAACCTATCATACAAATTCTTAACGAATGAAGTACTAATATAATCATTCACAAACCATATTTATGTAAATTGCCTTCATTGCAGATGCAAAGAAGTGTTGTGCTCCACAGTGTAACTCGAATTCTGATAGAACACTTAAGGCTGTTCAACCTTCAGTTACAACATACTCGTTTCCGAAGGAGGAAGGTCTTAGAAAAGAGTGATTACGTAAAATTCCCAGAAAATTTTGGAGCCATCCTTCAGTTCTCGTGTATGCATAAAGCATTTTAGAAAATCAGGTGTAACACACCATACGAGCAAAAACGAAAACAGTAAAATTCAAGAATTTGCTCTCGCTTAACCCAAGTTGAAAGAAGGGATCATTCCAAGTATTTTTAATTGCAACCCATCTTACTTGTCTGAAAAGGAAACGAGAACTGATCCCGAAGCAAGAAGACAGCTGTTTCTTTAAGAAAAATCCGAATAAATAGAACGGTTCTTATAATACAGCTGTTTCTTTAAGAAAAATCCGAATAAATAGAACGGTTCTTATAATATATGTCATCGAATGTTTCGACAAGTTTGTGAAGGAATTTGATAATAAGTCTTTTGTAAATATCTTGAACAAAAAAAGTGTTTAATAATGTTTGTTTTTGTTTTGAATGTCGATATAGGGAAAAATAAGGTGACAAATTATCATTGTACGTGTGATCTGAAAACTGTACAGTTGTATGTGTTAGAAGTTTAATTGTGAACGCCAGTGTGTAAGGGAAAGAGATTCCTTCACGAGATCTAAAATGGGTGTTATCCAGTAATTCACAACTCAGTAAGTGGTCCCAAATTGAAAATATATTAATTAAATACATTTAAGTGTTCCTTCAATGTAAAGATGATTCGTTGAATAATTATTTAATAAAATATCAAGAATGTTTGAAAAATGTAGTGCAATAGCAGTCAATGAATTTCAATATAAAAATCTTTTGCACATGTTCAAAAACCAAATACGTAATTTGTTAATATCAAACACACCAAGATATTCTGCTGAGGTAATTTTGTTTTCATTTATTATATTTTCTCATTCTGTATCTTGCTATGCAATTCTTGTAAGTTACATGTGTTACTCATAGAAGGTATTTACAATTCATCACCTGCATGTAATGTGATGCCAGATAAACAAGGGCTAAATACAGAAAATTTTCTATGGCATATGGCATTCGAAGAATTTAAATGATACTGACTTGATTGTTTTCGTGCAAAAAGATGAATGTTTTGTCAATCCTAATCCCAGCTACAAAGCTCGAAGTGTAGTAGGCATTGCAGAAAACAATAATTCACATGTAGTTACAACTATTGTTAGCTTTATGATAACTTCATCATTTAAAGAAATAGTTCATTTATTACCAGTGAAATGAATTGAAAAACATAACCTTAAATATCGTTAATTATGTTCAGCTCAGTAGTTTCAAAATAATAGCAATCACAGATAATAGGCAAATCAGCATATGTATGCACTGTTGTCAAAAAGTGAGTCATTCTGTAATCCAATGCACCAAGATTGTGACATTTTCTTAACATATGGCTGTTCAAGTATTCAAAAATATTAGGAATAATTGGATAAGTAAAAACGATGGTTGTAAAATAATATATCCAGATTTTAATATTGGCATGGAGAGAACTGCTACTTTTGGACATCTTAGGGAGTTACATAAGGAAGTGTTTAATGATTAAAAGGGGGGATAAGTTATCCAAATGTTTGTTTCAGTCTAATTTAGAAAGGCAAAACGTGCTTCTTGTCGACATTTTTCACCATTCCACCAAAGCTGCATTAGAAATTATTCACAAATGGTGGAATATTGTGAACTCCAAAAAGCACATTAGATTTTTTCACGAAACGAGTGAATAAAGAGGGGTATAATTGCATGAATGAAAACGAGCAACGCTAGGAGCGAGTTTTCTTACAAACCATGAATGCAATTATACCCCGTTATACACATGTTACGTTCAATATTCTTTTCATTTTCATTTACGAATAATTCAAATTTTAAGAAATTCAAGCACATCTTTTCCACCCGAGGCATGCATTTCATGACGAAGTATTACTTCTGAAAAATATATATTTTAGTGGGCCTTGCATTGTTTTTATTTCCACGAAATATTTGCAAATGGAGGTAATATTGAACATATTGCTAATAAAATATTAGAAGCTGACAGTCATGAAAACATTACTTCGCACGAAAAGCGACAACAGATATGAGAGAGTACTTTTTTACAATGTAAACAACTGGCGTTTACGTTCGTAAGACCAAAAGTTCACACGTAAAACATTTAATTTATTGACGATAAAAATAGTAGTTTATGTAATTAGTTTATAATGTTAAGCTTTATTGCATGAGTACATGTTTTGAAAACGAGCGACGTTAGGAGCGAGTTTTCAAATTTGTACGAATGCAATAAAGCAACATTATGAACGAATTGCATACGCTATTTTTTTGTATAACAGCATTATAAATTTACAAGAGAATCAAACTTAATTTCGCGAAACAACTTTCTTCTGACGTCTCGGGTGCTTGACATCCAACGCCTTCTGGAAATCAAATTCAAGATGGCATTGTTGACATCCGTGCGAGAAAACGGTGGTCGGCTGTTCCGTCTTCTTCTACCTCCCCACGATTCTCTCGCTACTATTGGCTGAATGTGTGATGACGTCATGTCGCGTTTAATAATGGCGATGACGTCATGTAGCGTGCGATAAAATACTGGATTATGCACGATTCGGGGTATCGAAAAGGGTCGTTTATAATGATGGTATACAAAAAAATTGTTTGTCATTTCATTAGTCAGCTACTTTAACGTTTAACTTCACCAATTTAGATTTATTCATTCGTTAACTATTTGGCTCAATTTTGAAATGTGATTGCTAGGTGTGCACGCGTGCTGTTAACTAGGTGTGCACGCACGCAAATTTTCATTGCACGCGTGCTGTTAACAGAACGATTTTTCATGGAGTATATTAGTTAACGAAAAAAAGCGTACTGGAACGAAATGACAAGACAGGCCATATAACTTATATCTCATTGAAATGTTGGAGAACAATGTCACAAGAGAAAAAAAAGTTGGCTTGTCAGCTGGCTTGCACATTCAATGCATTTTGTGTGCATTGGTACAATGGTATCGAACACGTGTTCAGCTTGCTTCATTAGTGAATAATTTAAGTATAATTTATTAGAAAAGGTACAGACTAATAACTTCGAGCAACGTTTTTGTCTGCACAGGCGACGCGTATTGGCGCCATGGTCGCTTCGATCGATTTCGCGATATTTTCTGATAAAGAACAGTCCAAACCAAACGTTTGCAAGCCGAGTTCATTTGAACGAAAGGAAGACGCCTATCAGTAACATATCCAACAACTCCAGTTGTTCATCTAAACAGGTTTTGATTTTTTAAAAAAAAATTACATTTTAAAAACATCTAAAGAGCATTCATGGATCATTTTTAATTGCTTTAGGTCATCAAAATCCGCCCACTTTTGCATCTTATTCCTGAATTATTTTTCATGGTTAGACGTTCGAGAGCAGAACCGCCGACATTACTGCATCCATTCCCGAAGTGCTTTTTCGTGTAGTTCGATCGTTTTGTCAAAGGGGTCGAGAGCGCCACAAACGTTCGTCTACAAAACCGTAGGCCAGCCCATGGCCGTAAGTAGATCAAATCAACTGTCAAGCCACAGACGGGAGTATCTGCAGTTTGTTCCGAGTGCTAAGGAACGAAGGCAGTTCATTCCAATAAAAAAAATGACACTGACAGCTATAAATTATTGCAACATTGGTCTACGGAAACAATGTTTTTAAATTATTTAAAAAAATTAAACGTCACCAGCATTGCCACGGATGAAAGGATTTTAAAAAAAGCTGTAAGAAGTCCCAACGAAAGCTCATAAAATACCCGTTTGAATACATTAATCTTTTCTGTTTCTTTCTGTCCTCGCAGACCTTGCACCCAGCATAAACAAAGATATTAAAAACCTTTCGCAATACATGAATTAGTAACAAAAGGCCATGCTAATAACTGTCCTTAATTTCTATTAACGTAGTTGCACTGATCTGGAAAAGCGCCTATCTAGAAGTAGGCGAAGGTACCAATTCTGTGGATACTTACTGCGTTTTAAAATGTTCATACGTGGCAGCACCAAGATGTCTTTGGCAGGATAAATTGAAGAATGTGTACCTACCTGTGGTGCTTTATAGTTTTAGGTAATTTCCAGATTTACTCAAATATTATATGCACTAACTTTTGTAACTCTGTATCGGTCTTGCATATCAGTCTTCGATCAACGAGGTTGCGCCTTCACAAAACCATCTGCACTTAATCCACGCGTAATTCCCTCACTCCAGATCGAGACGGTAGAGCCTTTGTCGAATTTACCGCGTTCAATTTGCATACAATACTGAGTAAATTATTCACAAACCCTAATTTGTATTAAACATATTTCGAATTATTATAATGTCCATAACATGTACAAGTACGCTGTGTATGTTGTCTTATGTGAAAATTTATCATTTTAAGCATGCACGGAAGGAAACACTAGAAAGAGCCATGAATCAGGTCTGGGACCAATGTAGTATGTGCTTGAGGATGTCCCCTACCTGCTACCAAGCATTTATCCTGTCACAATTACAAAAATTCGAAGGGGAGAGCGGCAGCAATTTTCCATTTCAATTTTTTGCCACCCTTCTGCTCTCTTCCCATTTCCGCAGTAATTTGTCAACGTGGATAGCTCTAGGTTCAAAAATTATCATCCGTTTCGTAGTTTTCTGGTGGAGGTACCTTGCCTTTGGCATTGTTTCCATGGGAAAATTTTACTACGATTCGGCAAATAAAGTGATAATGGACGAAAGTAAAAAAAAAAAAGCATAATATATTAACTTTATATTTGCTACACATGCGATATATACTCTATTGTATTATTAACAAAATAATGTTATTAGGTGATGTTATCTTCCGTTTTTAGGCGACTCCCATCTCTGCTTCCTTCCTTCTCCGCGTCCTCCCGGGACATATCATCCCATCGGTTCTTCCAAATTTTTACGGTACTAACTGGTAGCGGATGTTTAAGGTAGAATGTAACACCCCGCCCACGGTTGAGAAGTCTCCGCAGGCCCTTCTCAGCCAATTTTCTTTGTCATTATTATTATTGTATCGTACTCCTAAACCAAACAGCCATCCCCGAAGCTGGATTCGAATCTGCGACCCTTCGAGCTCATAACGGTGCACTAATGCCTCAACGATGCATCCGTGGTCAACCGCCAAATGGGTCAACAATTACCTAATGCACATTGGCCAAACCTAGCTACTTTGAATGTTTTCGTGCACGGTGCACTATACGGAGTCTTTAAGAGGCGAGACGCAGAATGAAATACGTACTATACTTTTTTAACGTGGCGTCTCGAGGTCACGCGCGAAAGAGGGGGAGAGACGGCACACTCCAATGGGGAGCTGCAACGTCACTACAGTTCCGACTTTTATGGCTCCCTATTGGAATCTACCTTCCCTCTTCCCCTTTCATGTGTGACCTTGAGACGCCACGTTTAAAAAAACAAGTATAACACGCAACACTCCCCGTACTGGATACTCGGATTATCATGGATTTTTACTAGCTTGTTCAGCACCTTTCAAAATCCATACATATAAATTTTTGTGCTATGAAGCACTGCATGCTTGTTTTTCTTTTCTTTTTTTGGGAGGGAGGGGGGGGGGTTACTGTTCAGACATTTCATCACCTGCTGCCTGTCGAAGCGCGGAAATCGCCGCGCGCCGCCGGTCCTGCAGCCTTACTGGAAGCCGCACCGCGCCGCTATCATCTTATCTGTCGTCAGGGTCCCAGTTGTCTCGGAGGGCATGTAGGGTGTTAAAAACGGGTGTTTACATGGAAGGTTCGGATTTGCATAAATGATCCAAATACAATTATTGCAAAGTCATGCGTCTCTGAAAGTGCCATGTCGATGAAATGAATACATTCCAGTTTTGCGTCAGAAACAAAATTTTCACGATGGAGATCTAGTAAAAAGTGTCAAAATGTAGAGTGTAACAGAATGTCATCAAGTGCATCGTATGTAAGTTTATTTTTCAATTTTCTTAAAAATAGCATTGGTTTACGATATCCTTACAACTGACTTCGGTAGAATTTTTAAAATCGCTTGTTACTACGCCCTTGAAACTAAAAAGAGGCCAATGGATATGGCGTTTGCCATCAATCGTGTGAGAACGAACGCGCTAGAAATCTGACACCTGTTGACGGACGTGCCTGTCACTGGCGATGCAACGGTTTGTCCGGTGCGGAAGGCACGGAGGTCACGGTCTTGATGCAAAACATCTCCAACACTATTTCCAATACTCCATAGGACTTCCAAATTTGAATATGTGGGATTTCCATGGTGTCCTACCAGTTGGCGAAATTTCATGTGGATCCTAGTATCAAGCATGGAGTGTTGGGTAAAAGCCAGCGCTCCTACAAAATGGAAGTAGAATGCTTTAGAATTTGTCTACGTACTATTCTCCAAAATGTGTGGACCCCCCCCCCCCCTATTTCGCAGCTTTTAAGATAGCAAAAGCTGATATATGCTTCTGGACACTATAGATATTAACATTCGTCTCCAAACAATGATAGCAAACTACTTACTGATTTAATAATGAATAAAATATTGGCGTTATATTCTCGGCTCAGTGACCAAATGGTTCCTAAAGATTGGCCCACTCAAGAATTAACTATCTTCCATATACCGAGTAGTAAGCCCCAAGAAGGTGCATCCTACTTGCCAAGAAAGGAATTTCCGAAAGTCAACATTTACTTTCCACTCCCCGACCAAACGCCCCTCCGATCGCCAGGCTGCTCCTGTGCGGCAGGCAGAACCCCTACATCCGTCGGCGCGGCCACGCCCGCCGGCCTTTGTGGCGCGTTATTACTGCGTGGGCCGGGGCGGTGCGGAGCGGAGCGGAGCGCGCCGACACAAAAATCAGAAACGTCACCGAGCACGACGCTCTAAACGCCCGGCCCGCGCGCAGACAAAGCCTTCTCACCCGCCGATGGGCATGGCCTCGCGCCCGGCGGAAGTCGTCCTTTTCAGTTCGGCTACGGGGTGGACGCCTGGGAGCGCCGCGTGGGGACGCACACAAGAGCACGCAGGCGACCAGTCGGTCAAGACACCTAAGGCCTCATTCACAGTGCAAATTTAAGCGTTAACGTAACGTAGCCGCAAAACCTAGAAATGAGTAATTAAGCTACACCTTTCACAATACCTTGACGTAAATCCGAAAAAGAGTTCACAAACAACAATCTTTTACGTTAAGTTTACGTCTGAATTCTACCGAAGACCAATCAGAGCAGCATGGCAGAAACAAATGCTCGACAAAATCCTACAGACAAATGAAAGGTCGATTTCAGATTGCGTTCAAGAAGTTTGTAACTATGTCATTTCGATATTGTAAAGTACAGAATTAGTTTACGAACGGTTTTGATGCGTGTAGTGAATTCAAAGTAAGAATTTGGGCAATTTTTCTTGCGACTTTAACTTGACTTGGCGAATAAAATAATTATGACCGACGAATTACTCATGAATTTGGTTCAGGAGAATCCCTTCTTATATAATGTGAGGGGAATGCGACTATTGCAAAAGATAATCGTGTGTGTATATATATATATATATATATATATATATATATATATATATATATATATATATATAAAGAGATTAATTCAAAGAAACCCAGGACACTTCAATATTTTTCCTTCATGATATTCACAATCACATCCTGTTAACAAAACAGTTCTCGGCACCACCTTAACATGAATTTATGTTTGATGTGAATTGCAAAATGGGTACTATCACTAGCCACAGAGGTGAGGGGAGCTGCCCTTGGCGAACCTTCCATTTTGATGTTGTGCCGGATTTCCCAAGGTAAACAAACTGACTTAGGATTCCGCATGGGTGGGGGCCTCCCAACACTTTTGTACATTAATTTCTTTTTCAGCTTTAACAAACAAATGGTTTCTTCGATAAATACATTTTATAATTAAGTATAATTTAATAAATAGTGACAGTATTTCATTACCTATTCCTTAAAGAAATTCTATTTCACATCCGCCTAATTCATGAAATTCATTCAATTGAAGCAGCGCTAGCAATGCGATACTCGATTATCAAGATGCTAGTAAAATATTTATTAAATACAATATTGACATAGTGAAAAGAGGACGTAGGTCAACTTCACAAACGAAATTATTGGGTAAAATACGTAAGGACGACATCAATAGCAAAACTTATACTTCAAATAACATGACAATTCACATGAAGCCATCAGTACGAACTTAAGAGTGAGATTTTATTAGAACAGCATTACCGCATCCAACACGCCGTTTTCCACTGGCAGTCCAGTTACGAATATCTTATTTTAATTATTCATAAAATTAGTATCCCCTCTGACAATTACTGTTCCCAGACTTTTCCCGTATATACCAATTTTACTGGTAAATTTACAGCTTATCCTTTTTTCCAAGTTTGTAATAGGTGAGATTGATTGAAAAGTGGAAAAACATAATAGGTTTTAGAAATAATATACATTATATATGATAGGGTTGCCCATGGATTTCATGAGTCCCTAGAAAAACTTATGCAACTTCCTATCCCTCAAACTTTCTCAGCCCATGTACACATCACACACACATATACATGCATTCACTGCCTCCAGCCTATGGGCGCCCCATCGATAAACACCAAAATTACAAAGTATTGATCGAATTAGAGATGACAACACCACCCAATTATGAATTAAACTACATTCTCGTGAATGCCGCGTCCTTGACTTACCAATATTTCATGTACTGTTTGACATACGCAAATTTTCACATTTCGCAATCAGATTTTAATACAATTGTAATTTCGTTTTCCCGGTTTCCGAATAATTCCGTATGTGAAAATGTGAAGCCCGCACCCACAAAACATTTTATCGTATTTTCTCAAATATAAGACTCCCTCAGTTTTTTGAATGAACGTTTCGGAAAACAATATGTATTTCGATGCAAAAAAGATTTAAATTTGCGAATTTCCCGCAGTCTTCATTGTATTATATATATATATATATATATATATATATATATATATATATATATATATAAATGTATAAAAATGCAGGAGAGATGTCGGAAATAAAGTTATCCACTTTGTTTAAAAAAGTAACGAATTTTTGAAAAATTCTTTCGCTTCAATTAGACATATTCACGTACTAGCGCCCCCTCCTAGCTCTTTTTGTTTTAATTTAAAAAAATTATTTTCAAGAGAATGTTTTAAATTACTAATACAGAAGAACCGTTTTTCTCTTAAGATCCTTTTCTAATAGTCCAACAATATCTGGCATAAGAAAAAACATCCTTGAAGACCTCGCACAATATACTTAAAAAATGATTTTGTTACTGAAAAGTTACACAAACTCCATTAAGTTAACTTCCTAATTATCTTCCAGAATTGATTTGTTTAAATTGAGGTTTTCATAATTTTTAATCAACTTTAATACATCATGTTTTGGTTTTGAAGACTAATTGTAAGTACATTTTTTGCAGTTAATGTTTTTTTATTGACAAGCATCATGGGGAGGAAAGCCCCACAAAAAAATTAGGACGAGGAAAATATATGGAGGTATACACAAGTATTCATAAAACATTTTATTTATAAATAATGCTGTTTGAATTGTATAAATTTATTGTACAAGAACGAAACTCCTGGAAGAGCAACTTCTTCAGAGTACACACTTGATTACTTTCCATTTGATAGCTAGTTTTGGCAGAAATAGCTGCAACACGAATTATTTATAAAATACATATCCATTTCAGGACCAAAGAACCAAAGCTCTTCGGGTAGAGAATGCTTGGAAAAATATAGGGTAAAGCCTTGGTATAGCCTTGTTTAATAAGTGCCATGAATTCTAGAGAAAAATTCAAATTTTTTAACATGAAATACATTAGTTTTCTTCACAAAAATTAGATATCATGAAGAATTGTCATTGTGTGACGTTTCATAAAATAATTATTTGGTCTTTAGAGAAAGTCAATGTATATCTTTCTGCACTGCTCCATCCTAACCTAAAAATTAAATAACTGAGTCTATAACAAAGTAACAAAATAGGTACTTTATTTCAGTTAAGAATCATAGCAATTTAATTAATGTAGGCAGCTCAATCACTCATCTTACTCCAAGATGAAGTATTTTCAAAATATATATATTTGGGCAATTTAATTATCTATCATACCCATGATATTGTTACGTAGAGGAAAATATGAAATATTTTGCAATGTTAAATAAATCCTTCATGCTTTTATTGAATATAAATTTATAGAATATTAAACCACATCTGACCCAGTCTTCACCAACAAAATAATTGTTATTATGATACACATTCAATTTGTGATGGTACTTTATGAAAACTGGTGCTGAAACACAGGAAAGCGAGGAAAAAATGTATTTTTGGTGTAAAAATCTGGTGAATGTTTTACACCACTCGCAAGGATGTAACGCTCCCCAGACCCGGTTTCTTCCCAGGATTATACTTAATCAAAACAATAATTTCACATTTGAATTCTATTTTGTAGAAACTGGCATAAAATTGCTATAGTTGATGCTGAAATGTTCTGCCGATAAAAGGCGAGACTTCAATGTGGACATGACTATACGATCCATTTCCATAGAATCCTAAATAAACGCAATGAATGTTAAATTAGATTGGCAATTCCGCCCACATTGTGTTTTTCACGGTTGAAGATCATTCTTGTAATACGAATTCCTTTATATCCAACTTTTGAATTATTTTGGCGCGAAATGTAATTCAGATATTTCGATTCTTCCAAAAACGGGATGAGAAACATGCTACTTGCAAAAGCATTATGAAAATAAGTTTGAGACATCACCAATAAATACAAAATATTTGAGATCGCCGATAACAAAGAAATAGTTTCGAAGAGCGAACGCGGGAATACCGCGAACTTCATTCTTTGAATTGAAGGCACTTCTGCCATCTACCGGTCCCAGTCATAGCAAGTTGCAGCACGCTCTCTCTGAACCGCACGCTGAACTACACAGGGTCAACGGAAAATATTGATGGCAGGTCAGAAACTTTACGTGACGGCAATTTTGAAGGAAATTACGGTCTTTGTTAGGTGCTCACCTGAAAGGTACATTACGAAAGGGGATTCCCCGGAATAACCAACTACATTCAGGCGCTGTAAAGTATTGACATTCTATCCATTTCACTAATGTTCCAAAATGCATTCAAAGGCCAGACACTTTCAAGCATTTTCTTTTGGGTACGGGACATGCAATACTGTTTATTGGAGTTTTCTTGCTCCAAGTGTGCTTGGGCAAGACGCTCAAAATCAAATTCTTGCTAGGTCCTTTATGGAAATTACACAGAATGTAACATCTGTCAAAACCTTCCAAGAATAGAACGTTACGAATTTCATACATTTAAGAAAATCAATATAATGAGGTTTGATTAAACACATAATAGGTTGTTCGCCAACAACAACCTACGCAGGGTATTGACCGCACTCGATCACATCGAGTACAAAGAACGTTAAGCACACTCTTCACAAAAATCGACATAAAAGAATCTCTTACCTGCTAGAATTCTTGCTCGCATCCCCCAATCCAATGTTAACATTAGTAGAAGTCATTTTTGCTTCAAAAAATGTACTTTCTTCCAAACAGTACCAATCGCAATCAGCAACAAGCACCAGCCAGCAGCGGCAACCAGCTTGTGAAATCCCGCAAAAGTTGAACCAGCTAGCACCCACCTTCGCCAATCTATGAATGCTATTGGACGAGAGACATTACGTCATGTATACGTTGAATCAGCTGTCGCCAAAAAACTTCAAATAGACGAGAATAAAAGAAAGCAGATAACTTAAAAACATAGATAATATATTATTATATTTTGATTTACAATGAAATAATTCTTAGAAAATGTAATAATCTTTACTTTAAATTTGAATATTGAATGAAAAACCTCATACACATTTCTACCGATAGATGTCAGTGCTACCATGGCAACAAATATGTCGCTATCGACAGTTGTTTGTAGGCGTTTTACAAGTTATTTTTATACATATTTAAGTTTCTAGTGT
Organism: Teleogryllus occipitalis; assembly: GCA_011170035.1. NCBI lineage: Eukaryota > Metazoa > Arthropoda > Insecta > Orthoptera > Gryllidae > Teleogryllus > Teleogryllus occipitalis. The sequence continues at coordinate 211,961 of BLKR01000845.1, read as the reverse complement.
GTGGTGAGTGACGTTATTATGAATCTGTGTATTTTATGACAGTGAAAATTAATGAGGGAACAGAAAATTCTTGTGTTACCATAGAAGTTCTTCGACACATGCAACATGTTAAACCAAGCTGCCGTTGAAGCTTTGTATTCTGCCACATATGTGGAAAACTATTTGGACTGTGTGGAAAATTTGCCCGACGACTTGCAGAGACACCTATCTCGTATGAGAGAACTCGATGTTACTTATCAAGGTACGCGAGATTTGTTTCCTGGGAATTATGCAAATTTGATTAATTGTTCCACCCTTTTAATCATACACTTTGTGCAGAAATATATCATTCTTATTCTGTACTATTCTCCCTAAACCTTTAAAATGGTTCAGATTCAGTGCTTTTTGAAGTTTTAACTCTATAGAAATGTGGAACTGTTTTCTATCTCCAATTTGTAAGATTGTTATATTTTGTGTTTTGTAGCATATTTGAAGGAGGTAGAACAGCAGCAGGAAATGTCACGACGTGACACCGACACAAATACGAAAAGACGAACGTTAATTCGAATCCAACAAGCCCTAATAGCTGCCCAAGAAGTTGGTGATGAAAAACTGCAAATAGTGCAACAGATTCAGGATTTAATTGAAAATAAAGCTCGCCAGTTAGATTTAGATTACAGAAATCTTGGTGAGATATTTTAACAGTGAATTTTTGAGTGTTAAATGCATTTTCCTTTTCTGTCTAATAAAATGATTATCTTTCAGATTTTGGAAAAGATCAAGAAAACACTGAACCTAATAGAGATAGTCATCATCACCATCATGGTACCGGTGTGACAGCTGGAAGTGGCAGCGGTGCTGGTGGAGGTGAACGTCAGTCAAAACGACCCAGACGCACGCGCACTGATGCAACATCAGGGATTGAGGGCAATAATACCACAGAACTTTTGTCTGTTTCTGAACCTGTGCTTACAAGAGGTGGTAGTGGTGCTACTGGTTCAAATGCTACTGCTGCAAACCATAAGAAAGGTGGTAGTACAAGTAAGAAAAAGAAACGAAAGTCTCGGCAGTCACAACAGCATCAGCAGCAGCAACAGCAACAACAACAGAGGGATGATTCACCTCCTCATGAAGATGAATTAGCAATTGATCCAGATGAACCTACATATTGTTTGTGTGATCAGATATCGTATGGTGAAATGATCCTTTGTGACAATGACCTCTGTCCAATTGAATGGTTTCATTTCTCTTGTGTGGCTTTAGCAACGAAACCGAAAGGAAAATGGTTCTGTCCAAAGTGTCGTGGTGATAGACCAAATGTAATGAAACCTAAAGCACAGTTTCTCAAAGAATTGGAAAGATATAACAAGGAAAAAGAAGAAAAATCTTAAATATGTGTGAAATTATTTTTAAAAACAAATCTTAAAAGCAGGAAAATACATTGTATTCATATTATGTACATATTGATACAAGGAGCAGGCAATCTTGAGTTCTTTTATGAACTGATAGTATAGGAGTGCGAGATGCATGAACTCTCTTTGAGTTTTATAGAATTTTTTCTTGATTTTCACCTATTAAATAGCAATATGTATTCTAAGAGGATGACAGTGTCATTTTTCCTAAAATCAGAACTTTTATAACAAATATATATATTTATGGATTCCCCACATTGGGGCAAAAATTATTGTTTTAACATGTAATTAAATATATATGTCAATTAAATATCATTTTCATGTAAGTACACAAGATGTGATCTTATGTAGATCCCTGTTCATGGATGTATTCTTCAATTTGGTGAGGTACAACTCATTTAATCTAGGTTAAATTTGTTTTGGATCATTTTATTATTAAATAACTGGCTTGGCAATTAGAATTCTGGTTTGTATGGAGTTTATAAATCGGTAAGTTCACAATATTTTGTAAAAGTATAACTATAGTTTCTTGATTCTCATTTTTATCTGATGACTAATCCATCTCTTGGCAATGATTATGTGATAAAAAAATCACCGTAGTTTCTCTGGAGGATTATTTTTAAGTTTTAAGATTAAAATCTTTATTTGACAAATTTTTCAGGGAAGTACTAAGAGTACAAATAAATCTAGTCATTAATCTTTTGTCAAGTTTCAAGAATTTCTTAGAATTCAATACAAAAAGCTTTGCTTGTATTGGACAATTTTCTACTTCTCCCATCAGAGTGTGTTAATTGTTTAAACTGGAAAATTCTTAAGATATTAATGTGACACGAAAATTCTATAATGTTCTGAGGAGCTGCCATGGCAGTGAAACACCTGAATAGGTGTAAATTGACACATGGGCCTACCTGTTTGACAGAATTGTAATTGCTTCCCGGTGAAACAAACTAATTTTTCTCTTTCAGCAATATCTTCCCTTGATTTAGTCAAATTTTCATATTGGTATTGTGAGCCTCCATTATCTGTCATTGACTTTTATCATGTCAAATGTATACAGATAATTTCTTTTACCAGTCATGCAGTCATGTCATACAGCTCCTGAGCCTGTGATAAATATTTACATGTATGACTTTCCAACAGATATGTAAAGATTTTCTAAAAATACAGATAATTTTTAAGCACACCATTTTATATTTGCTCTATGACTGTTTTAGGCTACATGCATGTGATGATTTTTGGCATTCTCCTATTACTTCAGTAAGACCATGTGACAAGTTTTATTGTGAATGCTATCAGAAAATGCATCATTGAATTTTAATCTGAGAAATAAAAGTTAGAAAAGAATCTAATTTATTTCTTAATGAAAGTATTGCAAAAATGTTTTCATGTGCCTCTGATTCAGACAGAATCCTTAAGCCATTTGTAAATAAATAATAGTAAATTGAATGTTATATTGCCTTTCAGCATTAAAATGGGCACTTCAGGTTTTTATCTACTATTTTCAAAGTAAAAGTACAATTTCTATTCATTCCTTTTGTTTTAGCTTATATTTGAATTGGAAACACACAAATTATTCTCTCTCAACTCCAACCAAATAAGTGCAAAATGATATTGTTTGATGCTTCCAACTTTTTAAATTCTTTCTGATGACTTCCCTTATATTTAAGCTTAAGTTAATTTTTTAATGTTTTATTTTTCTTCAATAGTTTTCAGTTGTGGAAAGAGTGATGTTCATCAGGACCCTCCTTGGGAATTGGCTACATCTCACAAAATAAAAATATAATTTTTTGTCCAAAATAATGTTCATGAATACAATTGATTTCAAAATTATTCATTGTATCTGTGAGATCCATTAAAGTCAAAATTATCAAAGAGTTTTATCTTCAGTCATAAGTAAAAATCTATCAATGCTTCTTGAGAATCAGAAACATGTATTAATTCTTTTCCCCTCCCAGATTCAAAAAGGTAATTGTAAATGTGTGTGTATGTTAACTAATAATTATCTACAATGACAAACATAAAGGACAAGGGAGTGCTCTGTAATATTCTACATCCAAAATAAAGGTAAAGTAAAGATTGAAAATGGTAATAGTTCGGATTATATACAGGTAACTGAATGGAACAACCAATATACCAAAGTGTGTACGTCCCTCCCAGCAAGTTTGGATCTTCAAAGCTTCATTACAGAGTATAATTTTTTTGACCAAACACCATTACAACATAATCTGATTAACACTCATTTAAAATACATTTCAGTGCTTTTTTGTTGTTGTTGTTTGAAGGAAAGCAACTCCCATGTATGTAATAAAATTACAAAAATGGTATCTCTACCTAACAAAATTAAATGCAAGAAATCTGAGAATGTTTTATTTTTCAATAAAACAAAATCAATAATATTTGCACATTTTCTTGAAAATGCAGTTTGTTATGAATTCCATCAATCATTCAGAGATTTTCTCTAAAGAAAAAATTGTTTTAAGCAACGTTTTGGAAGCTGGAGATATTAAAACATTTTGCATTTTATTTATCATTATTTTCAGTGTTAGGTCAGCTAGTGTGTACCAATAAACAATCCAATATTGAAAATCATTGGGATTAAATTTTGTAGTAAATCAAATGAGCTAGTCACCTTTATTTTATTGTGGAGGAATTTTAACTTCCATTCCTTGAATTTAGTTTTATATAGATCGCGAGTTTCTAAGCTCCCATGCTATGAAGTGAGGGTACCCGGGGAGTTAAATATCCAAAAATGTAAGGAAATTTACAAAAAGGTATGTTGTAGAATAAGTTCAAGAAACATAACTCTTGCAAATAAGTTCTTCCAACGACCTATGACACATCGTTCCAGAGGTATGGTAAAATGTGTTACAGGTGTGCCTACTTTTCCCCCATAACCAGGGACCGAATACCGAAATAATAGCGGTAAAGGTATTTATACCGGTATACAAATACCTTTACCTCTATTATACCTTTATTCAAAATACCTTTAAAAATACCGATATAAGACGTCAAATACCGGTATTTTTAGAGGTATTTTACCTTTATCCGACGTCTATACCGGTAAAATACCTCTATTTAAAGGTATTATACCGGTATTCTCTCATCAAAATACCGGTATTTTCATAAGAAAATACCGGTATTTCAGTAGAATCATACAGGTATTTGGGGGAAATTCATTGTGATTTTTTCCGCTGAGATGGCTCAGAGGAAACAACTATTTACACGGCAGAGTTTCTGACCGGGAGGTCCTAGGGTTCGAGTCCCGAGGGTGGCGGATTTTCGACACATATTCTAGCTAGGTCGAGTTCTGTCGTCAGACGGAGGGACCAGCCAACGGTCTTTCGCAGACATCAACACGAGCTCGTTCGCTGACCTTGAACCTCACGTCCGGGCGCAGAGCTTGGCGACACGTGATAGAGTGTTGAAAATTTATCGAATTTCTCCGTATAAATCTTGTCCTTTCTAGTAGCGATAAAAAATGGAGAAACGTGTCTTCTTATCCATAAATGAGTCTTCCCACGCATACCAAACTTCCTTTTTGCACGACTGTGTTTATCACTAAATACGATTATTTGCTTAAATTTGATCGTATCACTAACATTCCCGAAAATAATTTTTTCAGTTGGCCCAGTTTCCTTATTCTGCACCATAATTAATAATTTATATATATATATATATATATATATATATATATATATATATATATATTATTATATATAATTATTAATTATAACTAAAACAATATTAAAAATTGACATTGAACGCCAATAGACATTGACTATTCATACGCGAGGAAACAGAAGCGTTATGTTTAATTCAAAATTAATGATTGAAGCATGTTTAATTTACATCCATGTATTATTTAAGAAATTTCATTAAGAAAAAATATTAATAGTACTATATAATATTAATTAATTTTAATACATATTTTAAAATATTAATACTAATTAAATTTTAAATGTTTGCATTAAATTTGTGTAAATTAATTTATTATTTTGTTTGTTAATTTATAAATTTATTTAAATTAAATGTTAATTTTAATTAGAAAGTAAAACTGTTAACATTAATAAACTCTTTTTTATTAATTAATAATGTTAGTATATATTTCTTATTATTAAGGAAGAAACACTCTTCTCGAAGTGGGCTCCTCCAGATGCATTTTACAATGTAAGCTACCCGCGTAGAAGGGAACCCTTGCCGACATGCAATGTTAATAGCTAATAATAATAGTAGTAATAATAATAATAGTAATAATAACATAATAATTTACTTTTATTACAAATTTTCTCAATATTTGCAGTTAATGTCAAAATATATTAAACCCTTAATACTGACCAGGAAAATAACATTTTATTTTAGCCTTATATATTAATGTATAATTAAGATTTAATTGTGAAATGAAGTAAAAGGAAATCATTTTTTAACAATAACAAAACTGGGCCTGAAAGCCTGAGCGTTCGTGATTATCTCAAGGTGTCCACGCTTCCTCAGTTCGCCGAAGGAGGGGTCGGGGAGGGAAGAAATGGTCCTACGCCTATGGCCGGCGCATACTTTGACAGCCACTCCATGTGCGAAATACAAAGACAGGCTTATGTCATCTCTCAGGTCAGATGGGAGATAGCTTGATGAAGGACACTAAGAAAAGGTTCTCTTCAATGGAATCAATAATTATTATTTCATATTTCAACTTTTCCGAAGTTTAAATTAAGGGAGGTTTCAATACATACAACGTATGCAAAACGTAAACGCTCGAATACAAAACATTTACAATAATAAGAATAGAATTTAATACAGTTATATATATATATATATATATATATATATATATATATATATATATATATATACACAAAATAATAATTTAAACAATAAATAACAATTATGAAATGATATTTGAATAATACACATTTTGTGAGATATTATTAACTAAAGTAACCTGTTTTTTCAACATGTATGGATGGTAAGCTATATTTCTTCATTGAAAATACCGGTATAACCTTTATGGACGTCCATACCGGTATAGACGTCCTATAGAGGTATTTTACCGGTATAAAAGAATAAAGGTATTTGAAAAAGGTATGGAAAAATACCGGTATTCAATACCTTTTCGGTCCCTGCCCATAACATAATCTGCAAACATCTATTTTTTTCCTGTTAATTGCATTCGCCGAACCAGAGGTATCAACAGAGGTGGTATATGGCCCACCTGAAAATTTTTGAAGGAGCCCCATAACCTTATGATAAAACATTTTATTTTTGTAAATGTATTAATTCCCTGTTATCACCTTGTTAAACCAATTTTTAAAAGTTTTATTTACAGTAGTGCTTAAAAAACTGCATTACCTCTCTCACAGTTGTAATTTGCAAAAGAATCTTGAAAATCATTTGCATTGCAAAAATGTAGCATTATGAAGACAAGGGATCAGAAACGTCATATATTCCAGATAAAATGTTTAATTACCCATTTCCTCCACGTTTTGTAAAATAGTGCAATTTACAGAAAATCGGAGTATAATTTTACAATTTATTATTCAGAATTTACTGTGATTAGGGAGAGTAAATATATTAACCACACTAATTGCAAACAAATTAACCTCTCCAATACAAATTAAAGGTATGTAAGACTTTGCCCAAGTACCTTTCGCCTTTATTGCTGTGCGACAACTCCTACGCATACACTAAATAAGATTTTCTAAGTACGGGAACGAGACAAATATCGATTCCATATATTATAAATCGAATCTGGAAGCTTTTGTAAAGTTTTGGGCTTTTTAGTATCTGCACTGAACATTGCAATTTTTTTCTAACAGTTCTCAGTAGGATGCAAGTCCGGGCTGTTTCCTGGCGGAGGAACGTAGTAAATGTTCACGAAGCCAATTTTGGATCTACAATGAAAATGCAGATAAATCCAGTCCTCTGGTACTGCAATGCAATCAAAATGCAAATGCTTATATATATATATATATATATATATATATATATATATATATATATATATATATATGTGTGTGTGTGTGTGTGTGCGTGTGCGTGTGTGTGTATAGCGCATATGTGATCAGGAAAGTAGCTCGTAGTTATAGACTTAACTCTGTAACATGGTGTGAATCGTCTTTTAAAATGCGAAGTTCGTATCACCGAAGTTCTGAGCTACTGTCTACAACAACGTAATCTTCAAAATGTTCGTATAGACTTGTCGCATTCACTGATCCGCTCACTAAGTTTTTAACACTAATGGATGTGCACACTGCACTGCACAGGCGGATCCAGGGGGGCATGCCTACCACCCCAAAAGGCTTAGAGATTTATTTCTATTTATTTTATTTTACGTCAAAAAACAGTTGAAACTGCGTTTGACGTGCTATGGGGAGAAGTGAATTCTGTGCACCTTTTCTGTGATACCTACACTAAGTCATATACTACATGAATTTTGAAACTCTCATGTAATAAAATATATTTTAAAGGATAAATAAACAATAAATTTTGGCTCTTTTCCATGATGTCCTTCGTCAAGGAATAATACTTCCTGCCGCGACAACATGAAAACGATAATTTGAATAACTATATTTCCCAATGAATTCTATAGAATCTTCTATAGAAGACGTGCACAGATAATGAAGTTGCAAAACAAGGGGCCATCTCAGCATTTGCTCAATGGATCAGGAAAACTGGACAAAAAACCTGATCGACCTCATTGATTTCGTTTATTAACTTCCATTATTTGACAAAATTTATAGAAATAATAATGTTGAAATTATTTCATTATTTAAAAATACAATTTTATAGTATCATACATTACAAAAATAATATACCATACAGAGGCGAATCCTGAACATTATTTTAAGTATACCGCACTTTATGGAAGCTAATTCTATCGTCTTTTATTTTCAACTTTTCTGAATTCTCAATACTATGGAATTCCGTCTTTAATAATTATTCTATAATACAATTACACAAACCACTATCTTCTTGAGCATTAACATGCTCCATGCACAAAAACGTGAGAGAAACGAACGACCAGAGAAGTTCACCGCAATATTTTGCAGTGCCTAGCGACCGTCGAGATGTGCATCCTCCCCTCTCCCCGCCCTTGAAACATGTGGAGCCCAAGGCTGGCATGCGGTGCCTCCTCCTTCGCGAGCGAATTCTTTGGATATTGTAATGTATCTCAATCGTCCTCGCTTATCCTCGCCCTCTTCGTTGGGCAACCGTATGTAAGGTATCTTTCAATCGGTTAACCTCTCTACGCTATCCTTGCCTGCGCTTTGAACAGCCATATATAATGAATCCCCCTTTTCCTTTCTTTCTCGACTATCTAGTACCGTGGGTAAGCTGGTGGTCCTATACAGGAATCCAAACAATGTGAATGGATTGTGCGTGCTAGGGTAAATGACGACGAATATTTTTGATCGATAGAAACGAACCACATTTTGGTTCGATCGTTTATTAATATTTCCTAGCCTTCCCTCTTTTCATTGTATACGGCGACAATTCACCGTCTTTCCTTCTACACTAATACATAGTGCCCTATAACATAAACATTCCAAACAAAAAAAATAACACACAACAACGAAAATCACTCACACACAATAACACAAAACAATATAAAAATCCCATTCATACATCGAATGCGCATTCCATACTTTTCTTTTGACCATTTCTTATTTTAATAAGAAACAAACAATGGACATCTCAAGAACTTAAGGTTCCCGATCGGGCTACTTGCATGAATTACTCTAATTGGCTACGGCGAATTGTTAGCGAAATTCTTGAGGCAAAGTGTTTTTTTTAATGATGAGGCTTGGCTTCATCTGGATGGATATGTTAACCAGCAAAACAGTAGTCTCTGGAGTACTGAGAGACCATAGGAAACAGTAGAGACACCATTGCATTAAAAAAAGATTGGAGTATGGTGTGCCATTTATCAACGCTGAGGAATTGGTCAGTTGTTTTTCAAAGAAAGAGTATCGGCGGATACTTATCAGAATAAATTGATAAATTAATTTTTATTACATTTTAATTAGTTAATTAAATTTAATTAATTATTTTAAAGTAACCTTATTCAATAATAATAATAATAATAATAATAATAATAATAATAATAATAATAATAATAATAATAATAATAATAATAATAATAATAATAATAATAATAAATTACGCAAAAAAGAAACCAGCGAATTTTCGTCAGAAAAATTCAGATTACAGAGTCCTAGTAACAAATTGGATAAATCCAGTAGCGAAATTTAGAAAAAAATCCTCCAACACGTGGTGTAGCCAGAATCCATGTTTTGTGGGTTCTTGATACCGAAAAATCGATTGACAGCAAAACGTCTGTCCGTCCGACTGAACAACGCAAAAAGCTAAACCGTTCAGCTGATTTTCTTCAAAATTGATATTACCCAATCGATCTAGCTGATGCCGCGGCCCCTTGAATTTCAAACCGATAGAATAATACTATAGGGTACATTACATCAAGTCCCTGGGACATTTTCAAAATCTCCAAAAAATTGGCTCCATTGTTTTTATTAAATTTTGTTGTTGGATAATGTGAAGCACGTTTATGAGAATGGTACAGGTCTCATGTTCGTTGAAAACCCTGATTTTTCGAAAATTGCAAAAATTCTAAATTTATTCGGAGTTTTCCTACAACTAAAATATTAAACCGAGATATTCTTTTAATGAAACCTGTTCCTTAAAGATAGATTTTGAAATACGATCACGCACAATTTTTCGAAATTTTTAGTATTTTTAGCGTAATTTTGCGTGAAAAAGGCCATTTTAAATTTTGTTTAAACAATTTTTTCTCAAAAAACGGCACCAATATTTTTGTTTGAAATTTAACCTCGGGTAGCAGATAGGACACTAAAGAGAATGGTGCTGGTCTCATATTGAAAATTCTGATTTTGAAAATTGCAAAATTTCAATTTTTTCGGCGTCTTTCTTTAACGACAATTATGAAGATACACATTTTTTCTTAATGAAATGTGTTCATCAATAGTATTTCTTCAAATAAGGTTACGTTGAATTTTTCGAAAATATGAGTTTATTTTGTGTAATTTGGCTTCAAACATATTCGATCGCTCCGAATTTCCTGCGCTTCGTGAACGTAATATTAGAGGTTGTTCCAGAAACTAGGATGGTAAGTAAGAATTTGTATATTATTTCAGATTTTTTGGTACGTTTCTTACATTCGAACTTTTGTTACACATTTACAAATTAATCTTTTAGAAATTATTTAAAACCTATTAGAAATATATGAAAAAAATTGCTAGCCTTCAGGAAATATCAGATTGGAGTGCAACAATGGCAATTCGGGCCGCGAGATGAGCTGCATTTCTGTGAATTAGTACGTCTGATGGTTGGGACATAATTTAGCTACATGAAAAGCAGTTATAATTGCCGAATTTGTGTTGATATTTACTTGAAAATATTTAATTTGTGCACCAAATGTTCAACGATTTGTATTGTGTCGTGACCGGCCGCACATAATTAAATGTGCCGCCACGAAAGGACGTCAGGAGGGCGTTACCGCCCCTGGCGGCAGTGTTCAGCAACCAGCGCGGGCCAGCGGTGCTCGGCTGAGTGCGGCCGCCACGCCTGAGCGAGCGGGGTGAGACTCAACCCCGCCCCTACTACACAGCCAGTCAACGGGCCTACGGCCCGGGGCAGCTATAAAACGGCCTCGACGCGGAGCTGAGGCAGAGAGTGAGCGGCTGTGATAGAGCGACGATCTGGTGATTAAGTGGTGGTTACTGTGTGAAGAGAGAGAGAGACGACAACTGCGCAACGACTTCGGACTTCCTTTTTTCGGCTATTTGGTGACTCGGCATATCGTGGTACATCTCCTGGTTTTACGGCAACACGGCTACGTCTCTCTACAAATTCTCCTGGATATTCGGCACTATAGCTCTGTACCTGTTTCTGTCAATAAATTGTTTATTGAACCCTGGTGTATTTAATTTGGATACTTCATAATGAGTTTTGCAAAAAACGATGACTGAGATAGTTGTTTCGGAGAGAATTTGTGGTATAAATAGTATTACATAACCATTACTACAGGCGGGAAAGAACGAGTAGTTTTAGCACCATTAGTTAGAGTGATGATTGGCGATTTTTCAAACACAGTCGCTTCAACATTATCTTGAGATGAGGTTGAAAGACGCTTCCAGACACTTCCTCTCTTTCTGTCAGAAACACCAGTTTTCGAGATTTTTGTAAACAAACGCGAAATTGTTGACTGAGCACAATGTATACGTGAAGCTATTTTATGGGTCGATTAACGTTTCTTCAACAAAGCAACAGGTATACTCTTCTTCCTGGGCATCAACTGCATCACTTCACCATTGAGCACACCGCAAGGGCTGTGTGAAATTGACAGCGGGTGACTACTGCTGTCCCTTTATACCTGAAGATTGGGCTGATGCCGTCCCTGATACTCGTTATAGAAACTGAAGAAACTTGGAAAGGTTTTCGGGTGCAAGAGAAAATGCCAAATAGGTTTTTGAGAGCATATTGGGTTAAGAAATACAACGTATTTGAGTCTAGTTCATTATGTTTGCGTATAGAAATCCTTTATGCGTCATGCAATTGCTGATTAACACTAATTTTACCCAGAACCTTTAAATTCATTTCATTGTTTAGGTGAGTTTTCGAGAGAGTGTGATTTTTACATTTCCCAGATAAATGCTTAATATCTTTAATGCCACTCTTAGTCCACGTTTCGTCGCCCCCGAACAGAAGACAAGGAAAACAAAAAAATGAATTTCTTTCCTGACATCCGCCAATCCACTCCCATTTCTCGTACCCTGATCTATTAAATTTTCTACTATAGGACATATTTTTATCACTGAACACTTGATTGATGCACAACTCTGGTTTAGGTGGGCCTAATTCTTTTGCTAAAATTCTGTCTTCATAATTTAAGTTTCTATTTTATAAATGCCTTACTTCATTCATGTTGTTTGGCTTGACATTCAGAATTACACTTTACAAAAAAAAAAAACTGAATTACTATAATGTAGAAGCACTTGAAAGAAAAAAAGTATTCTAACATATCTCATGGGGCCGTACCGAATGGACACTTGCCGGGCTTGTCTGCGGCAGAACGGGGGGCGGCGCGGTCTCACAGGATTTGTGCCCTGCTCCTGCCATGCGCTTGCACTGCCCCCTCTCAAATCCCGCCGCAACACCCGACAAACGGCGAGGCAGTGGGCGTAGGCTGCAGCTACTGGGCGTCCTGAAACTGAAAGTGAGGTCAGTTTTACTTTCTCGTATACGTACATTTGTACGGAGTAATACACGTAGCATTGAGAAAGTTATATAATGCTGCTAAAAATCGATTTCATGATTTCAAAGGAAATACACGTTTTGGGGTACCCTAATGCAGAAAAGGGGTGTTTTCAAAATATCTGTCCGTCCGTCTGTCTGTCAGGTGTATGTAAACAACACTATGTAAACCATGCGAAGGAGTTTTTCCAAATTGAAGAAACTCCTGTCGTTTTCGCCTGAGTCACAGCTCTATGATTTTGAAAAAACATTCATTAATTTTTCAGGGGACTTTACGAAACCATTGGGATACTTTCAAAATTTTCTCAAAAGTAGCTCCAAATGTTTTATTTAAATTTCTTGTAAGAATAAAGTGAAATACACGTAGAAAGGTGGCGTAGGTCTGTTTTTCACTGTTAACTCCGAATTTTCAAAACTTGTAAAAATATTAATTTTTTCTGTAACTTCTTACAAGTGCAATATTGAAGATAGATATTTTTCCTTCAAAAGAAATCGTTGTCCATAATTGGTTCTTTCATTGTCATTCACTTCTTTTGAAACTTTTAGTAGGTTCCGTGCAATATTGCGTGAAATATGTGCAATTTTAAAAAATAACAAAAAAACAAGATTTTCTCGAAAAGGACTACAAATTTTATTTAAACATTTCGTACGCTAGTCCCAATTGCACTATTTGATATGCCATAAAGTTTTAGGTATTATTATGTTTTTCAAAAATTACACAAATGTAATGTTTTTGAAATACTTCTCGGCAATATTCATATTTCCAGCAATTTGCAAGGGCAAAGGCATGTAGCAACCAAATAGGTAGACCAGACCAAAGAAAATAGAAAACTAATACGAGAAAGTCTATGCCATTTTGTAGAATCACTAGTTTCTCTATCACATACAGTTTTTTTTCACTCTCGAGTTCGATCTCTACAGACAGTAGTTAAGAGTCCAGTCAAACGGTGCTCAAAAGGGCCCTTTTTTTCTCAACGGTCCTATATGTTTTTGAGAGTGCTGAATTCGAATTTGATGTTTGGCACCTCAAAAACGGTCGGCTTCACAGACAAAATTGCGAAAAAACCTAAAAAGTGTTGGGATACTCCTTGAAAAAAAAATCAATAGTTAGATTCGATGTGACCCATGGAGGGTATTTAGGAGTTCCCACCGATATACGTGGATTGTATGATGCCCCTCGTGCCCCTCGTATTTTCGTAGAAAGTTTTTGGATGTGATTTCAGGTGGCTAGTATGATTTTTAATTAATGGATTAATATCATTAAGAATTATATTGTTGTTGGATGACGAGACTTCGCTTTGATCAGGGGTGTCCAACTTGCAAATCCTCAAGGACCACAAGTAAAATCTTTAATATGGTCGCGGGTCATATATTACTCATGGGATCTACACCTGACTTTCCCATATTGTTGATCTCGGCAGTTTGGCCGGCTGCATTTAAACGGGGGGAGAGGCGGGAGGACAATGCGTGATATCAGGTGGTTACCATGCATAACGCAGGGAAACACATGCAAATTATTTTGAAATTCTGAATTTACAAGAATATTTTTATCTATTTTATTTATTTAAATCTAAACTTAACCTATTTTTACATCAAGGGGATCTTGACCACGACACGGAGCGTGCACTAGGCGCGCAATGTTCTCGACCGACAGGGAGGCAAGAGATTTTCACTTTTGACTATTTATTTATTTATTTATTTATTTATTTATTTATTTATTTATTTATTTATTTATTTATTTATTTATTTATTTATTTGTTTATTTATTTATTTATTTATTTATTTATTTATTTATTTATTTATTTATTTATTTATTTATTTATTTGTTTATTTATTTATTTATTTATTTATTTATTTATTTATTTATTTATTTATTTATTTATTTGTTTATTTTATTTATTTATTTAACGTACATTACGTTTATTTAACGTAACAAACATATCGTGAGCTCAGTGTTATGTATTGGGTAAAATTTTTCGAGTAGTTGTTTATTAGCTTCGTTAATAATATGCATCCATAGGCTATTTACTGCGGATGATAGCTCTGTAGGTCGGGAGCAACGTACGTTTGTCTGCTCCTCAGTTATTATGGCTCAAACATTTTAGTATGTTCATTCTTCTTTTGCAATTAGTGATGAAGTTCTTAACTTGATGATTCCAGGTGTGCTTGCTGTCGAAGACAACACCAAGTTTTTTTCTTTGAGAAAATTCTTCTTGTCGTTACATTGCGGATTTGCAGATGCAAATTCCCCGATACCTTCCGTCTGGATATCAACATGCATTCAGATTTAGTTGGGGAGTTAATAAATCCTGGAGTTAGTGACCAGTTATCAATTGAGTTCAAAGCTTCCCTTGAGTAATGATCTGAGTAGAGGGGAGTTCATTTCCTTTACTGAGAAAGATCATATCATCGCGGGCCATAATTAATGGCACCACGAGCCGCATGCGACTCGCGGCCCGCCAGTTGGACAAACCCGGCTTAGATTGTCAAGTAATTCGTAAGAAATTACTCACGGATTATCGTTGATGACTGAATTCCTTGTCCATCATCCACAATTGATATTAAGAATAGAGTTACACTTTAGGGTGGATCCTTGCGGGAGCCAATTTTTTAGCCTGACTATCCGACAACTGATTATTGACTCGGACCTGAATACATCGATTACTAGTGAAATTATTGATGAATTGAAGAAGATTACCGCTGATACCAATGTTTGTAAGAGCCTGCATAATTCAGGGTATCCAGACCATTTTATAAGCCATTTGAACGGCTAGGTCAGGGTAGTCCAACTGGTGGGCCGCATGTGGCCCGCGGTATCATTTATTGTGGCCCACGAAAGGGTATTTGTCAAAAGTGAAAATTCCTTGGATCCATGTGGGGCGAGAAAATTGCGCACCTAGCGCAAGCACACGGGGTGAACACCCTCTTAATATAAAAATACGACTAGTTTAGAATTAAGATTTTTTCTGGTAAATTCAAAAATTCAAAATCATCCCAGTGTGTTTCATTGCGTTTGTGACTGGTACGGCCTGATATCAGGATGAGTTCCATCCCTCCACCTCCCTCGTTTCTGAACAGCTAGGCAAACTACCCAGATCACCAATGTGGAGAAGTCAGGTGTAGATCGCCAGAATAATGTAAATATGGCCTGCAACCGTATGAAAGGTTATAGTTGTACTATATTGTTAAATATACACAACGAGCAGTATGAAGGCTGATTGAATTTGCAAGAATTCTGAACGCGTAGCATAATGAACTTAATTTTGTGTTCAATTCATTTAAATGGACGTTCCATTTAAGGTTTGACTGAATTGAAAGACCTAAAAATGTTGTTGCCTTAACATCAGTCAATGGTACACCGTTCATTTTCAATGGAGCACAGAATTGTTTATTTGAAATAGAAAACTGCATTAAAACGTTTTCTTTTCGTTTACTATTAATTTGTTATTTCGGAACCAATTTGAAACATCTGATATTGTACTATTTACGGTTTCTTTATTGCAAAGGATGTTTGTATCATCTGCAAAGAGAACCGTTCTTCCGTTTCGAATCGTCAAGGGCATATCGTTTACGTAAAGTAGGAACAGAATAGGGCCTAAAATCGATCCTTGAGGAACTCCACGTGCAATGGGCAAAGAGTCGGAAAGGTGCGTACGTAATGTTCCATCATTCCAGTAAGGTATTTCCACTCCCTGAGGTCGTTGTTTAAGGTACGAATATAACCAATCTAGAGCAATACCACGGATTCCATATGAAGGTAATTTTGAAAGTAAAATGTCATGATCAATGACGTCAAAAGCTTTTGAGAGATCTAAAAATAATCCAATAGGTGCCTCGTTTTGATCCAATGATGAGGCGACATCTTTAAGAAAAGAAAATATAGCTGTTTCCGTTGATTTTGATTTTCTAAATCCATGTTGGCAATCTGAAAGCGCGTCGTGTTTACTGAGAAAGGTTTCCATTCGTAC
Organism: Teleogryllus occipitalis; assembly: GCA_011170035.1. Taxonomy (NCBI): domain Eukaryota; kingdom Metazoa; phylum Arthropoda; class Insecta; order Orthoptera; family Gryllidae; genus Teleogryllus; species Teleogryllus occipitalis. Next base: position 195,316 of record BLKR01000845.1, on the reverse strand, counting down.
ATAAAAACGTCTCTATAATATTTTTGAAGAGAAATGGGCCGATAATTTTGAATTTCATTTTTGTTGCCTTTTTTAATAGCGGCTTAATTTTAGCTGTTTTGAAAATATCTGGAAACGTTCCGGTGCATAACGATGAATTAAATATGTGAGTTAACGGGTATATAATGGCATACGCACAGGTCTTTAACAAAGAATCCGGGAATTCATCTAAACCGGACGAATATTTATTTTTTAGTTTACCGATTATTTTGAGAATGTCATAGGAAGAAGTTTCGGAAACGAACATCGTGTCTAAAATTTTGGGTGTCTATTATTGAATATTGTGGCTGAAGACGCTTAGTGAGATCGGCAGAAATTCTCGAAAAGTATTGGTTAAAGAGACTAGCCACTGTTGCCGGATCGTTCACATTTATATCGTTATATTTTATAACAACATTCTCTACAGGGTTTCTAGTTGATTTGGTCGTATTTTTTTATTATATTCCACATTGCTTTCGTTTTGTTATTTGAGTTCAAAATATCCTGATCGTTTTTCATGATTTTAGCCTGCGTTATGATTTTTCTTAACAATGATTTGTATTTTTTAAAGTAGATAAGGAAATCTTGAGATACGTCATGACGTTTAGAAATGAACGAAAGAATTCGCTTGTTTTTACAAGATGTCCTAATCCCTTGTGTTATTCAAGAATTGCTTTTCCGTGAAATATTTAATTTTCTTTTTTGAAGAGGAAAGCAAGTGTTAAAATGAAATGAAAAGAGTTGAAAAACAAAGAATTATATTTGTCGTTTGTGTCAACAGCATTATAAACCGCTTCCCATGACTCCTGCATCAAGTAATCAATGAATAATTTTATTTTACGTTTTGTAAACAATCTAGTCATACGTGTATTATTTATTGTGTCAGTGATCGCATTTCTTATAATGGTAAGAATTTGTGAATCGTGGTCACTGTATCCTAAATCTTTTGTTTTAACTTCATATCGAGTAGTAGTTTTGTTCATTATAATTTGATCAATTGACTTCATCGAATTTTGTGTGATCCGTGTAGGTACATTAATTGTAATGTCTAAATTGAAGGAATTAATTGAGAAACTTTTCTTTCTCGCAAGATTCGACCAGAAAATCAATGTTAAAATCTCCACATACAACAATGGATTCAAAAGAGCGATTGCTGACTTTGTTAAGTGTTATCTCCAGGTTTTCTAAGAACAAAATATAATCTGCAGTTCTCTTTGTTGGAGGTCTGTAAATGCAAAGTATTATCACTTTTAGTGAAGTAAGCTGTACAACAGAAATTTCGAAAATATTTTCAATGGAATACACATTTAATTCCGCCAAGGGGATAGAATCAATATTACTTCTAACGTAAATACAAGAACCCCCATACGTAGGACCTTTATGCGATTCTCTCTCTCTGCAATAAAAGCCTGCGAGGTAAAAGTTTGGAATTTGGAAAATGCTAAGTTCATTAGGAGATAACCAATGTTCTGTAAAGCAAAGAACATCCATTTGATTTAGATCGCTCTGTAGAGCTGCCTCGATAAACTCAGTTTTATTTGAAAGGGATTGAACATTATGGTGAAGAATGTTTATTTTTTGCAAGTACCTACACGAATGTTTTTCTGCTGCATCTGACTATAGTTGCTATATATTTACTCCATTTTTACCTCGAGTGCGTGGTCGAAGGTTGTAGTGTGTCCCGGCAGTGACAGGTTGTGAGGAAGATGGGGCATCAGGTGTAGATGAATTGGTAGTGGGAATGGGAGAAACGGGAGTAGGTTCAGAGGAAGAGGCAACAGGGTTCGAAATAAGGGTAGGGGGTGGAGAACGTAAGGAAGGTGAAAGGGATGGATTTTTGGCAGGACACTACGTAGGACTGGAGTTGATGTATTGTGCAAGCTTGTTACCGACTGCATGTTTTCCAGCAAGGTTCATGTGAAGACCATGCCGGGTGAAGTGTTTTGCTGAGAGGAAATTAATTTCAAAAAGTGTGACATTTGTTTCTTTCAGTTGCAGTTTTAATTGTTGGTTTGCGTGCTTAATCTCGCTGCATAGTGTTGGTCTGTTGTACCAGAATGGCAGAGCCGAGACTACAATGTTAGTATTTTGGGCGGCACATTGTAATTTGTTTACATGTTGTTCAGGTGTAAAGTTACCGCCCAAGTTAATGTCATTCTGCCCTCCTATGATAATGACTGTGTCCTGATTGGTCAGTGTCTTCGTGTGGGTGTCCAACTCTGCAGTCACATCTGCAAACCTCCCGTTAGGTTTAAAAATAGATGAGACTGAGAAATTGGAGGGTAACTTCCTACTGAGAATGGAGGACAGATGGCGGCCATTGCACTAAATATAGTGCAATAATTCATTGTAATTCAGTCCACGGGGACTCTTATGCGGTCTCAACAGTTACTACTGGAACCAACATGTACATATGATTTTCCTTAAATGAATTGCTCCTTTAACTTCGCTGTGATTCAACCACTCTAAACCGTTGTCGCTTGCACACAGAAGCTCAGTAGCTCGACGTCTTACGATCCGTGAGAGTCGCACTTTGCGTGCTGGTGCAGCTAATGCACTGTGGACCGCACGTCGCAGCGCGTCGGTGCTCTGCAGCTCTTGTGATGGATGAAAACTAGATACCGCATGTACTGCAGCATATTTTTTTTAGATCGCCACGTACACTTGGGCAATAGAGGTAATAGGGCATGCTGATGAAGGCGTGCGAACGTTGAATGTGTAGGCAGTGGCGAATAAAGGCGGAGGAAATGATTTTCCGTCATGCTTTTCACGGTCGGGAACCGTCGGATACCCATCAACTTGAGTGATAGGGTATAAGGGGGCAGAAAACGGTTGTGAAGAATCATATGCATAACACTATTTTTAGCAAAAAAAAAAAAAATACGGGATATTTGCCGAAACCCCCTCTCCCCCACATAAGATTAAGTGAGATTCGCTGGATCCCCTCCCACCTAAAGGCGTCATGTAATTTATGGATGGCCCCTGAGTGTCTTCGGTAACTTAGCTACACTCACTAGATGTGAATATGTGGAGTACCCGGATCTGAAACCAGATTGATAATCCTCAACGATGTTGTAGCGGTACCATCTTAATCTTCTGTCAATAATCTTTCCAAGTATCTTACAGAGATTACCAATTAAGGAAATTGGACCGTAATTGATGGGGTTAGATCGTAATTTACCTGGTTTAGGGATGGGGATAACAGTTGCAATTTTCCATATTTAGGAAAGGCTTGGCATGAGAAAATATAGTTATATATCTTGAGTAAGACATCTTTTCCTTTAGAGGAGAGATTTCCAATAAGGAAATTGGATATTCCATCAGGTCCAGCTGCGAAGTTCTTAAATGAATTGATTTTTTTCATTTAACTCCTGTTTTGTGATTGGTATACGTTAAGAATATCAGATCGATCTGGGGAAGGGTAGGGACAGTTGCAATAGGATTTCGTTTTCGTTTGATTTCACAAACTTTTTTTTTATCGTAGTAGGCCGAGCTAGAGTTGCTTTGAAAGGTCTTCACTGGAGTGTTAGCAATAGTGGCAGAGTCATTTATGACACCATTATGAGACTACATATACTGAATGTAGTTGAGAAATTTGTTACCCTTTGAATGGTCTTAATTTTCTTCCAAGACTCCGACAAGTTATGTGAATTGATCGATGATACATACACAGTCCATGATTGTTTTCACTTTCTCGTATACGTACGTATAAACGGAATAATATAGAGTATATACGTAATATAGAGAAAGTTATGTAATGCCGCACAAAATCAATTTTGAGATTTCAACGGAAATACACGTTTTGGGGGCCACTTGATACGGGAAATGTGTTTTTTCAAAACGTCCGTACGACCACTAATGCCTAAACCATAGTATGATTTCTTCCAAAATAGATATTCCCTAGTCGATATGTCTCAACTCAAGGCGCTGCGATTTTAAAAACGTTTCTTCAAAAATTGTATTTTACATGAAGCCCCAGGGACTGTTTCTCAAAAACGGTTCCAAATTCTTTCTCTAAATTTCTTGTAAGAATAGAATAAAATACGCTTATAAAAAGGTGGCGTAGGTCTGATTTTCACGGTTAACTCTGAATTTTCGAAAATTGCAAAAGTTTGAATTTCTTTCGGCGTCTTCCTACACCTACTAAGTTGAAGATGGAGATGCTCCCTTGAAGTATTTGTTGTCCAAAATTAGTTCTTTCATTATGGTCATGGACATTTTTTAAACATTTTAGTAGTTTTCGCGCAATATTGCACGCAATACGTGCAATTTAAAAAATAACAAAACAAGATTTTCTCAAAACTGGCTCCAAATTTTTTCTTTAAACTTTTGGTAGGGATATTGCTTGATGTACTGTACGAGATATAATATAAGCTTCGAGATGCCTTATTGCTCTATTCTTTTGTTTTTTCAAGAATTACAAAAAGTAATTTTTTGACTAGCCTCTCACGTCGTTAAATTTACATTAGCGGCGATTTGTTTACATTATTGTATTTAAGAGTACAAGTGATTTAAATAATGACATATTGTAACCGCTGTCTCGCGCATACAAGCTAAAATATATACAACTTAACTTCTTGTCACTGTGGAGTACTGTTCATATGATAAGAGTAATCGCGTTGACCAGTAGAAGGCGCAGATAATTACCACCGCTTCAGAAATTATTCGCTTCAACGCACCGACCAATCACAAATTTCTTCGACGAGCTCACACAATTTACGATGAAGAAACGCATTCTCGTCCATTTTGCACGTGACCTGAGAAGAGAAAGGTTGTTCTGGAAGATTGTCGACTACGGTGGAACGTCTTCTAAAAACGAGGATAACGTCTTCTAAAAAGCTCATTAGACGTAATGAATAAATGAATTTAATGAATAAAAATATTTAATGTAAATGAAGTACAAGAATTTTAAACTCATATATGTCAAGGATAATTACGAAATTCCATGAGACGTGTACCATGTCATTTGAAATGAAGAATTACAATGTACCATAGCATGCACTTGTAACTTTCGAATTCGGGCGAATTCGGTACTAACAAGTAACGTTTTTCCCCACAGCCTTTTTTTCTTTTGCCTACTTATCTTTCATACGTGACTCTGATGCAAGGGAACTTATTTTCGTTCGGGGAAACGAAATATACGGCGCGACAACACTACTCGTACTACGCAATGCAACGGAGCGCAAGTAGAAGTCTTTGCTGCGGCCACGACGCCTCGCCAGGAGACTCGGCTGTCTGACCTTGGTTGCATGGGACGTCTATATTTCAGACGACTGCATGCAGATTTAGAACGACCAGTGATATCGTGAGTTGTAACGTTCTGCTGTGAACTACATTGTCGTTTTCCCTTGTTAGCGTATCTGGCGTAATTTAGCTAGAAGCTACATTTGGAAGCAGAGTGAACTGAGTTCTAGTTACTTTAGGCGCTGTACATGATTGAAGTCACTACTATAGAAAGTGTAATGCATTCAACAACTGTCATAACTGAAAGAAGATGATTTAACCTTTTCAAGTTATTGTAAATTTCACGCTACAGAATTCTTACGAATTAACGAATTTTTTCGAGACCAAAGAAAGTATTAACTTGATGCTACATTTTTATTTCATCAAAGAATGCATTCTAGTTACTTATTTACTGGCGTCATCTCTGTGTAATCTTTTTGAAAAAGGTATTAAATTCGTTACAACTGAAACTTTTTTAAGTGGATTATAGAATTTCATGCAATTGTAAATAAGTTGAGGAAGTTCATTTTCAGTGACACAAGAGTTGTACAGGAATCATTTGAGAGGATTATTTTCCGATTCTTTTCTTCTTTGTAAGTTGTGCATTTTTGTACATAATGGTATATGTGTATGTTCATTCTTTTTAGATAGTGTTTTTTTACTGTGCTTAGAGTATAACCTTTTGTATTTGTGTCTCAAGTGCTAGTGTATGATGTAATACAATTTAACGATTACTGCTATTCTTTTCAAATTTTTGTAATTCTAAGAAAGAATATACTCTCCTTGTTAAATTTTCAAAAGTATCCGATCTTTCTTTTCATTGGTATCGAAAGACGATCCCATACCCTGCATTCTGGTGGGAATTGAATTTCAGCTGTAATAAAACTAGTGACATCCATTGTTAATACGGTCACATCGAGCAAATCTTAACCTTCTGCTCGAGTCATTCGTCCAAAAACCTCGCATCAAAGGGGGGAGTAAGGAAGGTAACAATATAAATATTTTCGAAAACTCTCAAGTTGTCTGTGAAAACGAGCTCAAAATTCAACATTTTCAGAAACGCTCACGCGACAATTTCTCAAAAACGGTTCCAAATTTTTCTTCAAACTTTTCCTACAGATAGTGCTAATTACACTTTTTAAGATGACATAAAGTTATTTTTGCTTTATTCTTTTGTTGTTTTTTCAAAATTAGACAAATATTTTTTTAAATATCTCTCATGCCTTTAACACGCTCATTTTCAGCAATTTGTATACATTATTGCATTTGTGATTACAAACGCTTCAAAAAAATTTTAATTTTTTTCGAAAATCCAATATTTTGTTTTTAAAGAAAGCTTCAAATTTCGCATTTACAGTAACGCTTAACCGCCCTTTTCGTAAAAACGAATTTTTCAACGAAAATTTCGAGGAAATAGGACGAGGTTTTACTCTTCTATTATCTTCTTTAAAAAAATTCGTTTCTGTCATTAGTAAACCAAAAAATTGAGCAAATGTGAAAAAATGAGCAAAAGCATGGGGAACGACCGAAAAGCTAGACTCGGCCAAAGAAATTATGAAACTAGTACGAGAAAGACTATGCCATTCTGTAGCACTACAAATTTATATTCTTTAACAATCCTTCTAGCAAGGGCTCTGGTTCTTTTATAAGGAATATTGTTATCCTCGAAACTTTACTTCTTAAACCTATTGTTTAAGAACCTATTGATGTTTTGCTGCTTTAATGGCATCCTGGCATTCATTGTTCCACCAAGGAACTCTCTTCTTGTGGCATTTAATTGATAATTATAAATAACTTGTTTAGCAGCTACCATGATAATATTAGTAAAGTCCTGGATCGCATAACTGATATCAGGAACATCAGAAGCGGAAGTTGGTCAAGTTCGAACTGATAATTTCTTGAAAGAAGGACCAGTTCGCTTTGTTTAAGTTCAGACTGTCAATGGATGGGGAAAATTGTTATGGAAGCTAGGGGTGTCGAAACCGATAATAATCGGAAATGATCGCAATGATATGTGAATTCAAATATATTCCATGTGTATTTTTGTGCAAAAGGAGACGAGGCAATGGACTGATCGATCACACAAAGTTTACCAGATTCATATGGGTGGGCTATCCCATGTTAATAATAACCAAATTAGAATCTTCCACGAAAGTTTCTAGCAATATCCCCCTTTTGTCAGTCTTATATGAGCCCCATGTTGCGTGATGACCGTAAAATCACCTATAATCAATGATAGTTTAGAAGTTATTTAAGAATATCACTGAGTTCCGAATATTCGTGATGGTGACCGTTGAGAATATAAATTACATATAAACAAACATATAGATGAAGTAATATTCACAGCAACAGCCTCCAAGTCTGACTTGATCTGTATATTATGTCCGAATGAAATTAAATTCATTATGAAGATCAAGTTCGTTAAGTTAAAATTAAGTTCATTGTGAAGAATTAAGTTCATTATGCTACGCGTTTAGAATTCTTTCAAATTCAGTCAGCCTTCATACTGCTCGTTGTGTATATTTCGCGAATGTTTATTCCCGCCTGAGATATGGCATAATATTCTGGGGAAGTACATCTTATAGCTCCCAGACTTTTAGATTACAAAAACGAATTGTACGAATAATAACCAAATCCCACCCACGTGATTCTTGTAAGCCTCTCTTCATTAATCTAGGAATTTTTCCATTACCTTGTCTGTTGATTTACGAATCAGTGGTTTTTGTCAAAAATGACTTGCTTAAGGACGGGAATATATTTTCAGAAAACGCCGATGTCTTTTACTATATCTCTAGACGTAGAAATCGTATTCAGGTGACACTATCAACAGCTCATTACAAAACATTCCCATACAATACATGTACATTATTTTACAACATTTTGCCAGATGACATTAAACAATGAAATTCGATGGAAAAGTTTAAATTCCAAGTGAAATCGTTTCTGCTGCATAACTGTTTCTATACAATTAGAGACAATACTGAGCATCACAAGGAAAGTAACATTAATTCTAAGTGATATTTAATGCATTATTTACCATTTGGACTGTATAAATGTAAACAACCTGTAACGAGTATTGTACCGCAACCTCCGGGTCAATGACCTCCATCTCGATCAGGTTTTTCGTTCAGTTTCTCTGATCCATTGAGTAAATGCTGAGATGGCCCCGTGTTTTGCTTCTGGACATAAATATCACTTCCTTATCTGTGCACGTCTTCTAGAGTTCAGAGGGAAAAATAGATATTCAAATTATCGTTTCCATGTTGTCGTGGCAGGAAGTATTATTCCTAGACGAAGGACATGATGAATAAGAGCCCAAAATGTATTGCTGATTTATCCTTGAATATAGATTTTATTACATCGGAGCGTGTTTTTTTTTCTGTATTCAAAATTCAAGTAGTATATGGTTTAGTGTATGGATAACAGAATTTTGAAAACGTGCACAGATTTCACTTCTCCCCATAGCACGTCATTTACAGTTTTAACGGTTTTTGTCGTAAAATAAATAAATAGGAAATAAATAAAAATAAATAAACAAACAAACAAACAAATGGATGATTTGAAATATACGGCAACGCTACCAGATGCATATTCAGTTTTTTTTAATTTTCATAACAGTACTAAAATTGGATGAATGATTAAATTTAAAATTGGTTTCTTGCAGACATATTAGGTCTGGATTGATATTGTTGCCCAGGAATTGTATATTTTCTTGGTGGCAGGGATATCCATTGAGATTTCATTGAAGATTATTATGTGCTGTCCAAACTAGATTCGGCCTCAGATAAGACTCAGGTAAATGTTTCCGCGGCTTCTTCATACGTCTAGTAATTCTACCTTTGAGGGTTCTGTCTGTTATTACCGAGTAAGTTTCCTTGAGCATATGAATAATTGCTGAAATGTCATTAGTATAATATTTAACTATAGCACGAGGATCCCAGCGCATTTTCTAAGCACGAGCTGAGCCCAGGGCATTTTCCAATAATAATTGAAATTGTTTGTATGTTAAGGGAAAGAACTTGGATTGCTACCAATGAGAGCTTTGTTGGATTGAGCATATCTTCCACATTTTTTTCAGGATTGTTGTCTTGTTGGTCTGATTCAAGTAATTTTAGGTTTTTCTACTTTCTCTTTTTCGGTCGTTTCAAATTGCTTTCTTGATTTTTATTATCAGAACTAGAGTGAGTTGTTTCAGATAAATAAGAGGATTCAGTTAGTAAGCTCCTTTTCTGAGGAGGAGGGATGTTCATGGGGTCGGTTTAGAGGGGGGGCATGGGTAATTTTTGAATTTGATCTTTAGAGTTTGTGTCTTTGTTCAAGGGGGCTCAGGACTAGGTGATGAATCTGATGAGCAGCTTATCTTGTTCAAAGAAGGGAAGCTATCACAATCCATACCAGGTGAGTTAAAAGTTTGCAGTATTGAATGAGATGAGAAAATTTATTTTGAGGTTCTATCATTACTGTCTGAAACATTATTTATAATTGCGGTAGAATTGTCCTCTTTGTTTGGAAATTGACTAGCAATATGGCTTTCAGATTTACCTTTAAAACAAGTGATGTTATCAGTAGAAAAATATAATCTATAAGATGTCTTGATATTGAATTAGCATAGATGAATGTAATTTATGAATTTCATCAGGATGAATTAAAACCTACCTTCAAAAACTCAAAATATGACACAAATTATGATCAGTCATACCGGCTCTTATATAAGTTATATTAGACGACGTTTGAACATTAACATAAGAGCTTTTTTATATTTTCATGTGGGATAACAAGGTAAACATTGTATATTATAACTCTGATGTGTTTACGAAGTAAGGGTCTGACCCTTATTTCAATGTCATTAATACTAAGAGACTTCTGTTTATTGTAATATAATCAGCAAGTTTCTTTGACCTTAAGAATAGATGATACATGGTGTTGTTGGCGAGACGTGACGCCAAACGAATATCACTTCCTTATATAATGTTAGTTTACTCACATAGTCCTTCAGCGTTAACCCTTCAAGCTCCTCGATGATGATTTCTTGGTACTTGGTCGGGAAGATATCAGTAGTGGCAGCTCCAGCGTAATATTTCGTTTGTGCATTATGGGCAGTTGAGGTTAAGTTGTTATTTACGGTGGTCATGGTTTCGGCTTGTGCCATCCGAAAAGGCAGCAGGCACACGAAACCACAGTTTTATGAGATGTCACTTAATTTAATACTTGATATGTATTATATTATACTGCCGGCAGAAGAAATAAGTACTGAACAACGCACACGCGAGCAAACCGGACGACGATGTCGGTACTACCACGCGGAGCTGTCGAATGATTGTCAGTTTTTTTTATTATCCCGTGAACGGTTTGAGCTTTGTAATCCTGTGAAACTGTTTAAGCTGTTAAGTCTATAATTTTGTGAAACATATACTCTATAGCAATGTTCACAGTTGGACGGTAAGACAGGCTGAAAGACTTTTTAAAAAACCTACTTTTCCGGTATTAGGGACCCCAAAATGTGTATTTGTGTTAAAATCTCAACATCAATTTTTTACAGCATTTCATAACTTCCTCTATACTAGGTATACGAGAAGGTAAAAGCGAATGCATTTGTTGATAGTTATAGTTTTGTAGAAATAATGGTAAACATGAGCATGAATATAGTGTATCTGTGCGTAAATTTCCTTTGGAAATAATGTAGGTAAGTATAATTCAAGTTTTATTTTTTACAAATGTATGGGATTCGAAATCAAAGGTGAAACATATTATGAATGATACGCATGTTGATCGGAAAACCATTGAACAAGTTCTTCCATGATAAAATTGTTAGTGATTTAATTAATTTGTGTCGCGAAGTTTGTGTGATTATTATTGTATGTGAAAGTGTTCCTCTGGGTGGTAAGAAATCAAATGTAAATCACCCACAGAAGAGAGAATATCTGCTGTATTGGGATATACATTTTTAAGAGCGGTCAATAGGAAAATATGTATTCTAAGAATTAGTTGAACACAATTTTCAGTACAAAAGGCAGCGTGTTCTTTACAGATCAAAGCCCTTTAGAACGGATTCCTCAAGAATTAACTGAATTTCCTGAACAATCGCATGATCAGAACTTTTTAAAATGTTTGTATAGACTACTTTCATTGCTAATAACACAGGTTCACAAAAGAAAACATTTCGAAATTTGATTTGATATCATCAGATCTTTGTTTTTGGTGTGCTGAAACTGAAAGCGAAGTCAGTTTTTCTCTATCATGTACAGATTTTTTTTTCAATCTCGAGTTCAATTTCTAAAGACAGTAGTTATAATGACAAAACAGAATCGGCTGACAGTTATATTTATTTACATGTTATTAACAATACGTAATACACTATTTCGTACAGGTATAAGCTTGCCATAGTAAACAATGATGCATATTTAATTATTATATTTTGTGAAAACGTGTTTTTCTTCTCTTGAAAATTTCGTGTGCGCTTCCGTGTAAATGATCTTCAGATGATTCACCTTCTAGCATCTAGCAATAGTCCACCATCATGTTCACGTTCCTCTTACTTTGATACGTAAGTTCCATTCCTTTGATGTCCTTATGGAACTTTTCCCATTGTTCTTCACTGACGTTCTCCAAGTTTCCGGAAAATAGTACATGCGAGTATAGAAAGTGAACCTTCAAACTCATGTGGCAACCTAGTAGTTTTTGAAAAGCCTTCAACATGCTTTCCACGATATATCTGTAGTTAAGTTCCTTGGGGGTAACGTAAAGGATCCTATCAATAACCTCTTTAAAAGAATTCCTGGCTTCCCTCTCCTTATCTTTGGCCTGAGAAAAATGTAGATCTGAGAAAAGTTTTCTGATGTCTAGGCCTACAAAAATTTCTTTGTTTACCTTAGCGTCACTTAAACCCGGAAGCTCGGAGCATTAGTACTTGAAACATTCCTTTATTGAGTGACTTATCGAATTGCTTTATCGGCCCTAGCCTAATGTGTAGAGGAGGTAGCAGGATTTTGTCAGAAGGAACCAAATTTTTCTTAATTACATTTTTTCGCGTGGTGCCATTTCGCGTGGTTCGCTTCTCGTGATGCCCAGTCTTTTTTGTTCCAGTGGGAATTTCTGTCAAGGCTGCCCCATAAGCATAAAAAACAAGGAAACCTTTTACACCTTGATTGCTGATCTAAGAGCATGATGAGGACTTTGTATTGTATTTACAGTAAACAAGATTCTCATCATGTGAAAAGTAAGGAATAAAACTGCTCCGTGACTTCGATATCATGAAAAAGGAGTGCCTGATAATAATAGTTTGTTTTTAAGCCGGGTGTCAAGTAAAGATCAGAATCTTTCGGAAGTCTAAGATGTCACTAAGTCATTCAACTCCTGTTGAGAAAAAAGCTCAGGTTCGTTCTCTGAACTATCTGATTCGAATTACATATTTCGTGTTTCATAATTTTTCCACCATACAAGCTTATCTATGTTTCCCACTCAATACTGTCCAAGTCACGAGGGGACTGAGGAACTGGCAATCCAGGTCCGTGTGGTACCAGACGAATAGCAGATTCAAGATTAGGGTAGTTAATGAACATATGATTTTTGGAATTGTAACCTTGAACATCACAAGTACAAAAGTAAGTCATCCCCATGGTTTTTTGCTCCCTCTTCATAATTGGAATAGCAAATCTAAAAGACTGTAATTTTCCTTTGTACCATAAGCGAAGTTTTTATACGCAGCTGTGACTCTTTGTGAGGAGCCTACCCTTTATCTTGATCTCCTATTCTCAAACCAAAATATGCAGAATACACTCTTTTGACGGAATATGTTGTATGTTGTGATATACCAAAATGACGAACCATTTTATTATGGAAATGTCATTTTATATGACATATAATATAGGGATGTCAATAGACGATCGCGAGGGGGTCGCTATGTGACAAATAAACAACCGGCGTCAAGGATCATTTTCGTTAGGTTGAAATGACAGAGCAGGCGCGGAATAAGCATTGTTTTGAGAGACAAAAGAAAAAGATATAAAACTCGGATGCTTCCGAGTTTTTAGAACATTCATTCGCTAGAGCAACGCGGTGATGGGCGGGTCGGCTCCTGATATATTTTAGCAGGCCGAGGAAAGACTGTAATTGACAGTTGTATAAAATTAACTATCGTTTTTTACATTAGGATAGAGTGTTCTTATAGGAAGTAAATGTGTCTAGGCGTCCACCCGTGACGCAAGTGAGGGAAGTCACGGATTATAATAGTATCGCCAGGTGAATTTGGTACCAGATTACGGACATTAGGCGAGGACTTTATCGAGAAGCAAGATTCTGCTGCGTCGATGGAGAAGGTTCTACGGGGCGCCATCAAACGAAGAAGTGAAGAGCGCGCGAAGACCCACGAATGAATAACAAGGTTTTATAACTATTGTAATATAGAGAAAACTGGTCATGACCAAAGATCAATTCATTTTTGATTATCAATATAATAAATTCCAATTTGTTTAGTTGAAAGAAAGCTGATTGTAATTGTTCGTTACGTGCAGTTCAGCATTTTAGATTTTCAGATTCCTCGCCACTCCGTATGGATGGCAGATTGAATAATTGGTTGCAGAGTAAGTAGCAACAATTATGAACTTTGAACCCCAATTAACTGAGCTAGCACAACATAATTTTGGAATGAGAGATATTTAAATTACGTAGGAATCATTAGGTTTCAAGTGTGACCTTTTCCTGACACCCAAATCACATTTATCAGTAATAATTGTTTCAACATGTCGCTCCAAGTGGGGCTTCTTTTTTTAAATAGAAAGACGGGGCTTGCTTCAAATTGGGACCAGTCAACGTCGGGCATGTTTCAATGTTGACTGTAATTTTCCTTTGTACCATAAGCGAAGTTTTTCTATGCAGCTGTGGCACTTTGTGAGGAGCCCACACTTTATCTTGATCTCCTATTCTCAAACCAAGATATGCATAATGCACTCTTTTGACGAAATATGTTGTATGTTTTGATAAAATGCAAGTAGTCTGGACTGGTAACACAACGACGATGTGTGATAAGCCAAGGACCCCGGGTTTAATTTGAATGCCCGGCATCCACTGTTGGTAATAATAGCATTGTTTGCAAACTCGAAAGTCAAAAGATAAGGACAACCAATCAACAATGTGTAATTTTCCATGCTTGATGTCATAGCGCTGTGCAGATTGACGCGGTCCCGAACACATTAAATGCAATAGGTGTGGAGAGGGCATTCATTGAAAGCCGTGATCTTGTAGAAGGACGCAAGGAATCACTCTCAAGATATTGAAGCGTTCACACGTACGCGGTTGGTGAGGTGCGAATGGATTTTCAGCATTGGCTGAGGTATTATTTAAATGATATGAGGCGGGAATTTATAATCAGTCTGATGGCTTGGTATTGTTTAAATAGCAGTATTGAATTGTAATTGTGGATTTTATTAATGTAGTAGTTGGAATTTTGAATTAAAACCGACTCCGTGTTTCGAGGGGATGTATATTAGGGTAGCTCCGCAGATGGAAGGATTTTTCGATAAGTAGCTGAAGGTAGACATTCGCGCGTAGGTATTTGATACGAAGCACAGATAGAAAAAGTCGCGACTGCGTATTGATTTTATGGTAAATATTAAGTCATATTAATACCAAATCGTTGAGGACATTTCGGAATATTTTAATTTATTTATAATGATAGGCAAGAACTCGAGAATAGGGATACCAAGGACATTCCATGGACAATATTATGTTGGTCGACCGAGAAGCCATGATATTGTAGTAAGCTTTCGAACTATACTCAAAACAGAACGGTGTTTTAATATTCTACCAAGAAAAAGTAATTTTCATGAGCTCAACAGAAATAGTAATATATAAGAATAAATGTTAAATTTTTATTGGTGAGAAAGGCTGATAATTTATATTAGTTGCCATCAATCCAATAATTGATTTCAATCAATAGAACTTCCAGGAATCGTGTTTCTGTATATCCACATGCAACAGGTAAAGAGTAAAATGTTGGATGTCGAACCCATGATTGAATTGAAAGTAAATTTAATAAATTAGTGTTAACATTGAGAGAACATAGCAGGGCAACGTTAGGAATAACAAATCTAATCATTTTTTTGTTGTAGACCTCTGTAATTAGAGCCCGGATGTTGAAACATTTATTTTGGCTAAATAGACAGGCAAAATTGCACTATTGGAATGAATCAAAATGCTTTTAGTAGGATACTTAGTGGGCTTTTAGAAACGTTTCATTCGTTTTTATTAAATTTATTCACTGTGTTCGAGATATTTGCGAAAAACGGAAAGAGTGCACACTTACATTTTTCTCTAAGGATCAGAAATGGGGGACAGGAGTAATTTGTACGAAATATCACAAACTAATCTCTTGTTTTCAAGTCTACGTGTTCAACATTTCTTTGAAATAGGAATAAAACTATGGCTGTCTACGATGAAAACACACAAACATTCAGCAAGAAGCCATCCACATGAACAATTCATTGAACAATCTCAATCACAATTCTAAATGAACAAATTCCTTCTCTCTCACCTTTCTTGAAGTTGGCCATCTCCCGTGTACATCCCCCCCCCCCCGTATTCCTGCACCTGGGATTCTCTTTTCCTTCCTTATTGCGGTCATTTCTTGGGAAATTCCCTTCTTCTTCCTCCTTCCTCTCCAGTGACAGGGTAATATTCCAGCCTACAATGTTCGCCCCTATGTTAATGACCAAGACTATACTTCGATTAAAACATTAAGTCCGTCGACACTTCGTCAGCTGCGATGCTGTTATCCAATCGGGAGCTTGAACATCACTATAGCTCCTGATGACAGCGTAACAGCTGACCTGGGTCTGACTAGCGTAACAGCTGAAAGGGCCACATTTCGGCATGGTCAGGCACTCTGTTCGAGAATCCTCAGGAAATAAATTTACTTATGCGCGGGGTATGAGATTCGCCACAGCAGAGCGAAGCAGCATCAGCCACCGGAGCTGCGCATTGGGCATTAGCGAACCGCGGCATCATCAGTGAGCCGGGCATGGGAGGCCATACTCCAGCTGTGTAGCGGACACGCCTCCAAAAACGAAATTGCGCCGATTGTGCGTTTTATTTGTCGCATTTCAGCGGGGGGTGTACATGGCAAATATTTAAATTCGCAGCGCGCGTTCTTGAAAGGCAGCGGAAGTTGCAGCAAGTGCGACTCGCTCCAGCAATGCCGAGACACGGCGGGGGGGCTCGGCTAAAGCGACGCCTGGTACCGGTAACTGTCCAGCAAACGCCATGAGGAGCTGTTGAGGAGACTAGCCTGGGAGTTATACGTGAGATGAGTGCGCTACGTTGAGTGAAAACTATTTCACGACCGAGATTTCGTCCACGGATTTGTGTCCTGTCTGGACTTTGGTGATAGAGCTACGCTTTTACTTTCTCGTTACTGCTTACACAGCAGAGAGAAAGTTATGCAATGCTGCGCGAAAAAACGATCACTTTTCGGCCGAAAAACTCATATTGCAGGGGCCCTGGTAACGAAAAAGTGGATAAATCCAGTAGTTAAATTTGGAAAAAATCCTCTTAACACGTCTGTGCCAGAATCCGTTTTGTGGGTTCTTGATACCGAAAAATCGATTGACGGCAAAACGTCTGTCCGTCCCCTTGTGAACAACGCTAGTAGCTAAACCGTTCAGCCGATTTTCTTCAAAACTGATAATCCCTAATCTATCTGTCTGATGTGGCGGTCCCTTGAATTTGAAATGGATATTTTAATTTGGAGAGTACTTTATATGATGCCCTTGAGACATTTTCAAAAAATGGATCCGTTTTTGATTAAAATGTGTTGTTGGATAGTGTGAAATACATTTTTGAGAATGGTGCAGATCACATGTTGGATAAAACTCCTGATTTTTCGAAAATTGCAAAAATCCAACATTTTTCGTCGTCTTCCTACACTAAAATATTAAAGATAGAGATTTTGTTCTTAATAAAATCTGTTCTTTAAAAATAGATTTTGAAATAAGGTAATGTATAATTTTTCGAAAACTTTAGTAATTTTCGCGTAATTTTGTGTGAAATGGAGGCGATTTTTAATTTTGTTTAAACAATTTTTTCTAAAAAACGGCTTCATCGTTTTTTATTAAGATTTGTTGCTAAATATTATGAAGGACGTTTAAGAGAAAGGTGCCGGTCTCATGTTGATTGAAAACCCTGATTTTTTAAATGAAAAAATTAACTTTTTTTCGGCGCCTTCCTATGACTAAAATTATGCAGAAAAACTTAAAAACTGAAATGTGTTCGTGAAAAAACAAATCTAAAAACAATGGCATGTTCAATTTTTAAAAAACATGAGTATTTTTTGCGAAATTTTGTGTCAAACATAGGCAATTTTCATTTTCTTGAAAACATTTTCTCTTAAAAAGGGCACAAATTTTTTTGATTAAATTTCGACCTTAGATAACGAAAAGAACATTTAAGAGAATGGTGCAGGTCTCATGTTCGTTAAAATGCCTGATTTTTCGAAAAGTTAAAAAAATTAAAACTTTTTCGGCGTCTTCCTACAACTACAATTGCGAAGGTACAATTTTGTTTTCTTTATGAAATGTATTCATCATGTCTTGAATTCTTCTCTTAGTAGAACGTTGACATAGCACCATTATGAGGTTGTTTATTCGAATCTTGGAGAGAATGATTTTGTTTAATATTAATTATTAAATCTATTTGTGTGAAACGTGTCGAAGTAATATTGCTTGTTGCATGTGCTGAAGTTGAATTTAAGTGCCCAGTGGAAATCAAAGCCAGAACCGCATGCGCGGGAAATGTATATGCCTTACGAGGGCAAATAAAATATGTAAGTAGTGTTTGAATATAGACTTTTATTTCGTTTTAATTGATTTGAATTGCGTACATTTTTATTATATATTCGTATTTTGAATTTTGGAAATTACATTTTCATCATACGATGGAGGTGCAACCTCCAGTTCGTAGGGCACCAGCCACTACTGATTGAATGAACCTTCGAAATTCGATCCCTCAGAGTACTACGCAAGGATAATAGCTGATCACAGTTGATCGGTTACGTATTCATAGTATTTCTTGCTGAATTGTTCGCATTGATTCGCAAGTTTTCGTCAAAAACTGCAAAGTTTGTGGCTGAATGATCGCAAACGAATCGATTATTTGATTCAAGCCAATAAATCGATGGCTCGGCTGTCTAATCACAATACTCCAACAAGCGAAGAAATCAAACTTATATAGAATCGTTTTTTGCCGTCAGATAAGCTTCGCACAGTTCATCGCAAATACATTTCGTTTTTGTACACATTTCTCAAAAAACTTGACTTTTATGACCTGAGATTTACCCAACTTTGTTCCATCGGATATGGTTTTGTAAAAAATATTCTCGAAAATATTTTAGATACTTGCGAGGTACTTCAATCTAAAATCGTATTTGGCAATGATCAAAATCATATTTTTGCAGATTTTGAGACAGCATTTGTGGCAATCAAAATTTTTGTATGCAATACAAACTAGAACGTCTTCATTTCTTTTTTCAAGTTGCATGCATCTCCTCGCTCAGATGTACTTTTGCTAGTTAAAATTATTCTTTGTAAAGTTTGCAAAACATCAGCATGTCTGATCCGAACCGTCAAAGGAAATAATATTTTTGCTGGAGCACCTAGTAGGTCACAGACGCCGCATTTGTGGGTCTACACAACTTTAAATGAAGCAATAAATAATGGGGCCCTGGGATGTCAAATTACAAACTTGGAAAATATCTTCGCGTCCTCAATAAAATCCGAAATTAAAACTGTACACTAGTCGATTTATGGTAATAAACAAATTTCTTTCAGGAGGGTCCTTCAGTTCACCAACAAAAATTTGCTTTTTGGGGCCCCTTATGATTGGGGGCCCTAGGTAATTGCACCTGTTGGGTTGGCGGTAGTTAAGCCAATGGTGACAGATAAATTGATGCCTGGTAGCTGGTGACTATTATCTGTAGAGACAAAATATAATATGCTGCAAGCAAATGTTTTTATTATCAATCTTCTTACAAGATCTCTATAGAATACTGATTGACTTTCACCATTGTACTGAAAATGGTGATTTCTGACAAATCATTGTAAATTTAAGATGCACTATTTTATCATTGTCAATAACATTTAACTGCAATAATGTTCAAAGCATTTTGCTCTAGAAGTCTTCATGTAAAAAGTTTATGATTTTTTATTTTAAAGAACAATGGATTAAAATTCAACGTATGTTTCATCTGACAATTGAAATTGAATATTTGTATGACATATGTTAACTAGCATAGAATTATGTAGAACGTAGCAGATTGTACTCATTATATTGTTAAGCTGTGAATCTGAAGTGTAGGAAGTATGTTGATGTAGTTTTGACTTATCAAAAACAGCAATGTCAATGTAATGGGTTTTGCGTTCTTCAAAATATAATCTAGTTACTTTCTACAAGGGAGCTTCCCTTGGTTCAACCAAAATTTCATTTACTGCACAGTATCCAGGCTGTGTTACTGCAAACATAACAGCTTGTGCAACATCACTTGGCTCCAGAATTCTTGTTTTACTACTCATGTCATACATCTCCTGTGCCTGTAAGAAATATTTACAAAGATCTTAAAACATTCTTAAAAAATTTTGAACTTTCAAATAGATTTTAAACACACCTCTTTATCTTTGGTATGGCTTTGAAGTTCTGTTTTAACATCTCCAGGCTGAATGCATGTAACTTTTATACCAGCATCAACCACTTCTTGCCTTAATGCTTGAGACATGGCTTCTATGAACCATTTGGTCCCTGAATAAACAGCTAGACCTGCAAATGCCTGAAAAATTTTTAGAAAGGGAAGGGCATGAACCAATTTTTCTCCTTAAAGCAGTAAAAGATAAATATATAATATAATTGCAATGAAAGATTTAATACATTAAGGCAAAATTTTCATGTAATTCATTTCAGTATAATTGATAATTACAATATATTGCTGCAATACAGACACATTATTAAATATTTACAGTATTTTGAGAATTTAAAGTATTTTAAATATGTATGTATTTAGCACATCGAATCCTAATTTATTTTGCGTATGTATTTAAATACTTATTTATAATGTATTTTTGTGATGTATTTAAATACTAAATTTAAAGTGTTTTGCTCAACCCTGGTACTAATTATGGGATTTTTCATGTAATTTGCATTCAGTGAATACAAAAATGACCACTATTTGACAAATTTTTATTCTTTGTACAGTTTTTTTATTTCAACGGGTCGGCAATGTATTTCATTCCATTATGG
This sequence comes from Teleogryllus occipitalis, assembly GCA_011170035.1. Taxonomy (NCBI): domain Eukaryota; kingdom Metazoa; phylum Arthropoda; class Insecta; order Orthoptera; family Gryllidae; genus Teleogryllus; species Teleogryllus occipitalis. The sequence goes on along the minus strand of BLKR01000845.1, from coordinate 174,799 downwards.
AGCAACTTCAGGGTACTCCACTAATCTAAAACCTTTTAATTTTAGGAAAAGAGAGAATAAATTTATACCCGTTAAGAAGCTTTTATTATCTTAAAAGCAAGGGTGTTAGAGACATTACACAAATTTATATTTTGAAAAGATAACTATTACCCTTTTTTGACATTGGATTATGTAAATGCCTAATTTAATCTACTGAGGAAATTCGTAAAATTTATTATTAATAATTTTCATGGGTTTCAAAGAACCATTTTTAAAGAACCTTAAAATATTTAGAGCTATTCACCCTTTCATGGACTTTGTTCTCATTTTGAAATTTTAAGGCTTTTATACTTTCCAGAAGTCAAAGCATGTTAAGGAATGCGCTCCCCCCTGAAATTAATTCATATCCATCCCTGGACTCTTGGGCAACATGTCACAAGATATGATTTTTCTATACAAGTTAGATACTTATTGTAATCTCTTCTAGATTGACTGAACAATTTCAGTGCACAATTGCTGATGAAAAACTATCAAAGAGCTTCCCTGGTTATGGTCCAATGAATTAAATTACTTCATGGGCAAGGGAAAATTGTAAGTAAATCAATTTAGATTATGAATATAGTATCTCCAATTATCCTATATCATATTTTGCAACCTCACTGCAGCCAAGTTATATTATATTTTTATTATTAATTTGCCTTGATTAAAGTAAAATAAAATTGAAATAAAAATGAAATTATTTTCAATTTAATTCATATGGCTTGTTTACAGAACTCCCCTCTTCATTTTCGGCTTGTGTAAGCTTATTTTAGGTTCCAAAAATGACAAACACTTAAGTACGAAGTACAAAACCTAAAAAGTATGGATCTACTAATTTTTATTTATAATAATTCATTTTAATATTTTAAACAATATTTTTTTAATAACAAACACGCATTACCTTTCTTCCAGCATCAGATGAAATATTTACAATATGTCCCTGTTTTCTTTCAACCATACCCCCTAAGACAGCAGCCAGACTATTGAGAGTTCCATTAATATTCACATTTACCATGTGCTTCCAGTCTTCAAGCTCAGTGTTTTTCATAAATGAGTAGTACATTACTCCAGCATTATTTACCAATATATCTACTGGCCCTAAAAGATTTTCTACATACTTCACTCCTTTGCTAACCTAAAAAAGAATATTTAATACATTACTTTCCTCCAAAAATGTTCCTTATTGGAAGCTATATCTGAAGAATATTTGAAAATATATGTGAAGATATATTTGAAGACTGTGTCTTTCTTAATGATAAAATGAAATGAAATGATATAAAAAAATATTAAACCTAATTCTTTGAAACTATTGTGAAAGCAAAGACTTACTATAGAAAAAATACATAATATATTTTCTTTTATCAGAAGAGAAGGCAGTTTTTTTTAGCAGGTTCAATTCAACACTACATAATATTACAAGATTTAAAGAATACCATCAAACCTTTCTCGTAAATTCAATGCCAGTGAAATAATTTAGAATTTACATTGATAAGAAAATGAAGATTTGTGCAAAAGATGAAAAGTTGCTAGCCTTACTGATTCAGCGTTGCAAACATCCATTTCAACACATACAGCCATTCCACCTTGACCTTCAATCTGTTTCTGCAACTTTTGTAGACGATCTATTCTTCGAGCTGCTAAAGCTACCTTAGCTCCTGCCACTGCCAGATGTTCACCAATGGCTGCACCAATTCCTGATGATGCACCTGTTACCAGAGCAACTAGTCCATGTAACAACTGGGCAGCTAGAAGTTCAGAAATTGTCTTATTAGATAACATCCTTTGAAATTAAATTTTAGAATTAATGAAATATTAATTTTTTTTCTCTTACTGTCTCTACGTTTTCTGTGTGGACGAGGTATTAAATTTATTCTAGCTAAATATCTTAAATAGTTGCGCATCAGTTCTGCATTCACAGGTGGATATTCCATATTGTGAAGTTTGAGCAACTGCTGGAGATTATCTTGGGTAAATGTGGTCATGTTTGAGAAAAAACTTGGTTCTCTGAGAATTAACATCAACTGAATTAAGAAACAGAACATAAAACATAATTAATGATAATAATTAAAGAAGTGAAAACTTCAACATACTTGACAAGATTATCTAACAAGTAAAGAAGTGCTCTAAAGCTTCCAGCTACTTTGCAAGAATCATCTTGTGACATTGTTTTAATGGTGTCGTACCATTTATTGTATGGTACAATTGATAACTCATAGCCTTGAACTCTCAAGAGTTGCCATAAGAGCCTGAAACACAAAGTTTCAAGAGGCTGAAAAATGTACAAAGATTTAAATAAGATTTTACACATTAAACACATTAAAAACTCTAGTTTAACAAAGTTAAAACATTTACAAAATTCAGGGACAAAACATAATTTCAGAAAAAAATACAGAAACAAAATAAAAAATAATACATGAAAAAGTTGTATTCCATTATTTTCATTTTATTTATGAAAAGAGTTAAAAAAAAAATTAGAAAATGTGTAGCAAACTCAAAATTAAGAAGTTGTTGAGAAAGAATAAGAAGAAAATGTTATTTTGATCTTAGTAGCCTTCTTTTAGTTACTATACCACCTTCAACAGAATTTTGGTGTGACAATAATATTACCATACAACAATTGAGTATATCAAATTCTTATAAATGTAGTTCCAAATTTCAGTATCAGTATATCAGTTAACTTACTGTGAGTCCATTGTGTTTGTATTTGTTAAATGAAAAACTTTCCCAATTGACTGCATTAGGTCTTGAACCATTGTCACAATTACTCTGCTAACAAAGTCAACGGGTGTCAATTCAATCTGAAAAAGATTTATCATGTACGTCATATGATCATTAGTTTTTGTTGACGTATTATGATCAATTGTGTTTGTTTTGAATATATTGAATAAAATTACAAAAAATCTTGTCTTTGGAGGGGGTTGCATGGCAACCTTGGCCTCCCCTTGAATTTGCCACTTGCCCTCATAAGTAACTCAGAGATTAATTTTAGAAAAACTAAACCAATATTACCTTTTGTTAATTAATCTCACCCTTAGTAATGATTGTTACAAAATGTGAATGAAATTGTTACTGAATCTAAATAAAAATCTATTTACATTATTTCTATTTTGATTCCCTTTGTAATATTTAATCAAATCAAATCAATAATGGTTATACAATTACAACTCTTTTGCAACATTATATTTAAGATAAAGAACCCTCTATGTATCAAAAGAGAAAAATCCAAAATTTACCTGCCAATTTATGTCAGGTGCTGTTAGTGAATGAATGCAGCCTTGTAGCATCAAGAGGGTGAAATCAGCTGGATTCCAACTTGCTATATCTTGTGGTCCTGCTACATTACCACATCTGTAATATGTCATTACTGAGAGTCATACTTTTCTAATGATCCTCCTTACTCAGGTGTTTATTACTTATCAGCATTATACCTGTAAATGGAGACAGGGTGACCTCTTGCTTTAGCCCTGAATACCAATTGCTCTGCAACCCACTTAGATTGGCTGTATCCACTAGTTAGTTGATCTGCATACTGAGACATATCTGAGTCTTCACTGCAGTATATTAAACCTGGAGGAAATACTGCATCTGTGCTATTAAAGAAATTTAAAGGCAATTAATGAACTCTTTGAAAAAATATCAAATGCTATAAATAATTATGTGTATTATACCTAATGTGATGTACTGGTTTGATTTTATTTGCTTGTGCAAAGTTTAGAATATTTTCTGTACCAAGGACGTTTGAACTATGTAGAGCTCTGTATGGGTAAATGAGATTTACTGTAGCAGCAGCATGAATAATTGTGTCAATTTCGTATGAAAGGTACGCATAATCATCTTCAGTCATACCTAAATTCACAAGAGTAATATCACCTGGAAAATAAAAAAAAAAAGCAACTCAGAATATGTCATCATGAGGTCCTTTCATCAGTGGCTTGGTGTGCTAATATCCAAACTGAAATATAACACAACTACTCTCAGAACATTCACACGTAGTTTTGAATAAGACCCTGATTCTTACGTTTTAATCTATTTTGTTTTCCACTTCTTGTCATTATTTTCATACACATCCTTTTCGGTCATTTCTGAGCCAAAAATATGAATCAGAATTTTATGATTGCGTGAACTCAGCATCTAACTTTACTGACTTTATTGCTTCTAATTAGATTAATATTAATTTTCTGATGAAAATGTCTGAAATCTTTTCTCATTTCTAGCATGCATTGACAGAATATTAAATGTCCTTCATATTAGATATTTCAGGATTATATATGGTTGTTCATTGCAACAGCACATCTTGAAGTTAATTTTTGGTTTGGTTGTTAATTTTCAACAAAATATTTAAGGAGCCGAAAAATTGTTCTTAAATTGTCTGTGATTTTTTTTTTCTCAAGTTCAGAATTTAAAAAAAAATAAATAAAATGAGTCAGTCTTTTTAATATTATTTATTGTAATTATTGTTCAGCCTGATACTAAAATTATAAAAAAATGATTAAAACCTAAAAAGGGCTAAATCAACTTTTAGAAAAGCCTAAAAGAACATTTATAAAATCCTAAAACCTGGACTGTAGTGATGAATCAGAATGTTAAAACTCTCCCACTTGATAGACATGTATATCCCAGCAGTAGCAGTCTCTCAGAAGGAGGCTCCTTACACAGGATGGGTTTCTGTGGCATTTCTTTTCAGAGAATTATGTCTCACAAGCCAAGTCATGGTCATCAATATCTACATTTTGTTCAGATATAGATTGTATTTTTCTTTAATGGATAAATAGTGTTTCTGATCACTCTAGAGACATCAAGGCAAATGAATATTACATATAAATGGTTAATACCTTTGATAGGGACCACTCTCCATTCAATTTTCTTTTCCAATTCTTCAGCATCCTCAGAACTTCCAAAAATACCAAAGTCACGAAGACTGCGTGTGACCCGATCTTGGGGGGTCAGCCCAGGTGACTGTCTTACAAGGCAATAAACAGTGGCCTGAAAGATAACATTCTTCTGAATGTACTCACAGTTATAACAGCTACTTATGACAAGATATTTTTAACATAAATTTATTTATACCTTTGTTGTCGTTAATAATTCTTTGAGTAAAAAAGCACCAACATAACCTGTTACACCAGTCAACAAAATTTTGTCCCTTCTCCATTTGTTTGACAGCTGGAACGAACGCCAAAAAGCTCGAAGTCGAATGTCCATTCTAAAAAAAGATAGTTCTATTAAAATTTCAACCATCTTGGTCAAAATTCTCTTCAACAAAATATTTGAAAAATAGAACTCGATATCCAATTTTCAACATTTTCTAAGACCCACTTCAATTTAAAAAATACTTTTTTTCTTTTCAAATGAACAATAATTAATATTTGTCAAAGCTCATTCATTACATTTGAATAGTGGATTGAATACAAGACCACTTCGGTAGAAAGGGCCCACTTCTTAGATTTTTGAGCTAGCTTTTTTAGTAGGGGAACTCCTTTATGATACGAGTTCCAGGGCAAGTGTCTTGTATCCAGCTCACATCCCCTTTCATGTCACCACCGTGACTGTAAAAAAATTCATTGTCAAGACAGCTCCCAAAATGTTTCCAGTTTCAAACATTTAATTCCTCATTCATATAAATTTTCCCCCAAATCCATACTAAAACAAATAATGTAGAACACATTATTTAAAGACAATTCAACTAAAAATATAGTTTAGCGTTCGTTAATGTGGTGATGGTATTGAAGATATTGTGTTTCATCAAAAACACCTTTACACAGTATTTTCAGTTTTTTGATGCAGACCCCTTTCATTTTAATCCGAGTAAGAATATTGGAATATTATAGGATAGCAAAATGGTATTTTGAAATAAAACTTTCCTAAATGGAATTTTAAGTAATAATTATTGAGAAAATTGCAAATTTTTGAAGTTTTTAAGAAAATATATACTAGATATTGAAAACTTATTCATATACGAATTAAATTCTAAAATACATCTTCTGTGTAAATATCAGGTACCATGTGAAAATAAAAAAATAAACATTTTTAATTTTTGTAAATTACAAAGTTTAAATGAAAAAGGATCATATGAGTAAAGTGCTCTTTACATATAAAAAGTCTAAAGAAAAATTTGGATTCTTTTTCATCAAAATTTTGACCTTGCATTTTTGTTAAGTTGTCACAATTGGTGTGTGAAAACTAGATAATTATATATCTATCTTAATCCATAAAAACAGATTATCTATCTATCTATTTAGTGTTTTTTATAGCCTTAGCCACTTTGCACATTCCAATTTCCATACCTCTTTATCTACACCTCTTCCGTATGTCTTTTTCCTCCACTTCTCTTTTTTTCAAGGCTTCAGTTGTTGCCATGTTCCATGTCCTTCTCAGCCTTCCGCTGTATCTTCTTCGATTGGGTATCCATTCCCAAACTTTTTGTGGAAGTCAATCTGATTCCAACCTTCTCATATGTCCATACCATTTTAGTTGTTTCATGTCGATTATCTCATTCAAGGTTGTTTGAACTTTCATTTTATTTCTTATTTCATCATTTCTTAGTTTGTCTACGAGAGAAACTTTACATTTTTGCCAGAATATCATTTCTGTTGCTTGAAGTTTGTCTCATTTTTTTTTAGTGTCCAGACATCTGCCCCATAGATTATTGTGCTCTCTATGAAGGAGCTAAATACGCATTTCTGTGACTATTGAAATAATCAAGTGCCACAGCACTAGATTCAACTGTCTTATGGCTATTTTTTCTCTTATATTTTTATTTTTCACATCTTGTTCATCTCTACCATCTGCTGTTAGCGTGACTCCCAAATACTTGTATTGTGTATTAACTATTCCTATACTAGTCTCTAAATCATGCCCCCCCCCCCCCAATATTAAGTCTTTTGTATGTTTATTTCCATTCTCCATTTTCTGTACTCTTCTACTAATTTTCTAAACAAATAAGTTACATCATCTTCATCTTCAGCCATTATCACCTGGTGGTCTGCAAATAGTAGACTAAACAGTTTCATTACCTATTTTCAAAACCATACTTCTACCCTTTCTTTTCCAGTCTTTTAGGGCTTTATCAATGTATATCTTAAACAGGGCTGAAGATATACAACAGCCTTGCTGTAAACCTTCATTTACTGGGAAGTCGTCTGATAAGATATTTTCCCACTTTTACTTGACTTTTGTAATCTTTATAAAGTTTTTATGTATGCTGTTAATATTCCTTTTTCTTCCATTGCCCCCCATACTTCTTCTACTGATACATAATCATCAGCCTCTTTGAGATCTACAAAAATGAGGTGAAGTTCTCTTCCTCACTCAACTGTTTTTTCTATTCAGTTGTTTGAGACAGAAAATATTGTCAATACAGGAGCTTCCTGGTCTAAAACCACTTAGCTTTTCTGAGTCTGACATTTGCATCTCAATTCTATTCTTTAGTACACATCCATACAGTCTAACCAAAGATGAAGCCACACTTATCCCTCTATAATTATTACAATATTTTTTACTTCCTTTTTTATAAATTGAATTTATATAAGCTAATTTCCATATTTCTGGCATTTTACCTCATTTTAAAATGCCATTGAATTTGAAATTTCTGTAGTAATTCCAAACCTACATAGGATAATGTTTAACAAGCTCTATGGCTATACCTTCAGGTGCAGGTGCTTTATTATTTTTCTTGTTTCTTAAAACTTTTTTTACCTCTTCCAAAGTCACCCCTGGTACGATCGAATTTACCTGAAGTGGTTCATAATCTATTAGCTGAAATTTAGTTCTATTTTCTGTCAAAAGATTTTCATAGTATTTTTGCCATTCTTCAATACCAATTGGGTCTACTAAATGCCACTCTTGGGTAATATTCAATTTCATGGAATGTAAAATTTTTCATGCCTCTCTGGATTTGGTGTTGCCAATGCACTTGTCTAATCTGCCACATTTTTGTTCCCAAAATACAATTTTTGCTTTCTTCACTTCTTTCTTGACCAAATACTTAATTTGGTTATATTCACTTCTGTCTTCTTAATCCTTTGTTGAACGCCACCTCAAATATAACTTTTTCTTTTCTTCAACTAGGTTCTTTATATCTTCAATCCACCACAAGTCTTCCTTTTTATATTGGGCCAGCACCCCCATACTCAGAAAATATAAAAAAGCCATTCAAATTCTCAATGGAAATGAGCCTTGGATTAACTCATGATGTTGACAAAGGCTAGGAAAATGGTCTATGAAATTGGTATGCTGAAATATTCAAGGTTTAAGCAGTAAAGTAAACAAAGTTTTTAACCCAATAGAGGAGTTGAACACTCACTCAACCCTATCATAGTGTTAAGTGAAATTAAAAAGAAGGGAAATGGAAATCAAAGGAAAGGAAATTATATTCACCTTGTGGATAGGGAAAAGAAAAGTGAGCAAAAGCAGGAGAGTCCTTTGCTATACATAAAAGATGGGAGAAAAATATTCATATCTGGGAAGCTATTGATGAGTGAATAGCATGTCTTGATCTTGTACTAAGAGGACACAATGTTTTTATTATGAGAATTTATGCTCCATGTTTTTAGAAAAACTGACTAGGCTGCCTGATTTGAAAGGAAATGGTAAAGAAGTGATGCTTCTAGGTGATTTTAATGGAAGAGTTGGAAAAAGAATAGCGCATAATGTTGTGGGACGATGTGGTGAAAATGTGGTAAATGACAATGGAGAAAGACTTATAGAGACATGTGAACTGTATGATCTTAAAATATTAAATGGCTATTTTCCACATAAAGAAGTAAATAAATCCATGTGGGCCCAGCCCACTAGAAAATTGCAGTCAATAATTTACTACATAATTACTAAACAAAAGTCATCTACAAAGTGGAGCGATGTTCGGGTACAAAGAGGTGCTTCCTGTGGATTAGACAACTACTTCCTATACTTACTAAAAGGAAAAGCTCACCTTGTGTATAAACCTTACTTCAACAGTTTTGGAAACACAAGACCGAATACAAAAGATGGAAAAATTGCGGGTAAGATGTGGCTTAGATATAATATTGAAAGCCTTCAAGAAGATCCCATTGAATTTTTGTACAAATTGTGGATGACAGAAAAATTAAAGTACATCCCTATAGGAAATGCTGAAGATAAATACCAACTTTTAGAAAAATGCACTTACGAAAAACAGATTATGCTAATGTATATTCTAACGTAAATGTTGAATGCCCAGAGCAATTTCAACCAAACTTGGTAATATTACTTACAATTTGGAAAAAACATACTGTGAGGGTAAGGTATTCATTGCACTCTAAGGGGTGAGAATGAGATGACATGTTAAATTGAAATATGTCTGCACAGAGCAACAAACCTAATGTGGACAGAGCAGGTGGGAAAGCCTGGGGTGCATGAGGCTATATAGTAGATAACTGCGATAAGAAAATATTTGAGTAATCAGTCACTCTATCACTATTTTGAAAAACCTACAAGAGAAAATATTCAAAGTCTTTCCTTTGAGACACATTACAAACACACAATTTCTATCTTGTTTAATTAGTTAATTTGTAGAATGTTAAAAAATTTACCACCCACACGTTTAAAGATTTCTATCAGATTACAAGTACCTCCAACGTAGAGCCTTTCACCACCATGTAGCTTATGATTAGGGGGCAGATTTCGATAACTTAAAACTTGGTCAAAAACAATCAATAAAATGCTCTTGAAATGTTTTCAAAATGCCCTAAAAGCAAAGAAAAATGATGTAAAAAACTTTCAAAACCACTTCAGATTAACAATTCAAGCTGTTGGAAATGTTACTGATGTAGGCTTCTTCCTTTAGTTCAAGTGAACTCAGCTTGCAAACTTTTGGTTTTGACTTTTCTTTCCCAGAAAATCTCTGTCTTCAGTTATCCCAAAGTTGGCCTAACTGACAATGGTGCTCGAATCTTAGATTACATAGTCACAACGGCGAACATTACAATTTCTGAGCGAAGAAACCAAATAGGTACTCACAAATTCTGAGGAAAATATTTGTTGCATCTCGTAAATATTATTTGAAGCAAGTACCATTAAAATGATATCAAAATTGATGAAATCAGTGAAACATGCTTTGAAAATGATGGAACAGAGTAAAAAATGACTTATTAGTCAAAATCAGTGAATAATGCCATTTAAATATGGATAATTTCCTTTCCTTTTCATTTGTTAAGTAATTTTGGTCATTACATAAAATTCATGTCTATACTAAAAGGCAGTGTTCTAATATGAAAAGAAAACATGATATTTCATTAAAATCTGCCCCCTACTAATGATATGGCCTTATGATATTGTCTTTCACCAAGTGCTGAAACATGGTTTGGATGTGGAATAATATACAAAATCAGGAAGGAGTAGATTAATTCTCAACAACACTTTTTTTGGATGAAATCAAAATTACATTACTTAAATTTCTTTGCAGGTTTAATTGTTGTAGTTACCAAATTTACTTTCCAAATTATTAATTCAAACAATTATTTAGAAAACTATTCTCATCACTGAGATGAAATACATTACAGATCGTTGATTTACATTCAGTCTCTTACGTAATATTGTCAAATAATACTCACAAAGTTTTTCCTTGGTCATGACGATCTACTTCTGCTTCTAAGTCCAAATGTACATGCTCTCCTCCATTTGTCATTGCAGGATCTTCTATGAAACTGGCCATGGACTGAATTGTAGGATGATTGAACAAATCTGTTAATACTAAATTTAATGCTAAATGTTCATTCATTTCACTTAGCAAGCGAGTAGCTAAAAGGGAATGTCTAAAAGCATGAAGAAACCAAAAATTAAAATCATAATATTACCAAAATATCATTATACAAATAAAGAAAATAAATTAGCATACCCGCCTAAATCAAAAAAGCTCTCTTGAACATCCACTGCTGGTAATCGCAGGACATGACACCAAATCTTGGCAATCTCATGTTCCATAGGGGTGGAGGGTAAATCTTGAGGATCAATTCCACTATTTTCACTTGCGTCAATTTTTGGTAGTGCTGATTTATCTAGTTTGCCTGATGCTTCAACAATGGGAATGCTACATTTACAAAAAAAATTTTAGTCATTCACTTCAAACTGTCAGAACAAATAATTCTGCAGAAATTTTATATATGCTTAAGAAAAACTTATATATTTATATACATACCTATTAAGAAAAACAAACTTTGAAGGTATCATATAAAACGGCAACTTCCTCTTTAATGCAGCCCGAACTTCTTTGCGAGAGGTTTTGCCTTCAGGGACAATATATGCAACCAATATCTTTTCTGAGCCTTCATCTCCCAGAGCTAAAACACAGCCTGTGTTTACCATTGTTAAATCAAGGAGAGCAGTTTCCACAGCCTGAAAAGAAGAATTTTTGCAAAAGGAATTGTTTGATCTGTGCTATGTGCACGGTTTATTTAACTTACATTAATACATAAACAATACCTGTAGTTCTATGCTATACCCTCGAATTTTAACCATTGAATCACACCGCCCACATATTTCAAGATTTCCATCAGATAACATGTATCCCCAGTCCCCTGTACGATACAACCTTTCACCAACATGTGCTGGAACATGGTCTGGACGTGCAATAAAACGTTGTGCAGTAACTTCTGGTCTATTCAGATACCCAATTGCCAGTGTTGGTCCACCTACATATATCTAAAATTTGAAGAAAGAAAAAAAATTCTTTGAAATATTTCCTGAAATACTAATTCAAAAATAATTAAAAATATATATTCCTATATTTACTTCACCAGGTGCTCCGACAGGTTGTATATTGAGTTCTTCATCCATTATAATAATATGAACACCAGGCAGTACTTTGCCAACAGGGCAAAACTTTCTCTGTTCATATTCAGCCATATCACTAAGATCTGTAACATCAAAGTTAATTGTAAATAATATATATTTTCAAACATCCAAACTGAATAATGGCTTATAAGGAGAACTACTGACCTGCACAAGCAAGATCATGGCATTCAGATACACTGTACAAATTCACAAGTTGAATTTTGGGGAGAAGTTTGGAAATGCGCTCTTTCAGTAATGTAGTGAGAACTTCTCCACAAAACCATATTTGTCTGCAAAGAAAAAGTTTCTAACACCATTGATTTATATTAATTATAAGAGTAGGTAAGTTAATTGTCAATACCTCATAGATTGAAAAGCCTTTTCTAACTCTAGACCTTTAAAATCCAGCAAAGCTTGTAGTAAGGATGGTGTAAATAGCATTCGAGTTATCTTGTGTTCTTTCAAGAAGGTAACCAAACGAGGTGGATCATAGATCACATCATCAGGAACTATATATAAAGGTATTCCTGCATGAAATTGAAGTTTTAGAATTTATTGACTTCAGTAATTAATTTTAATAATATACTGGTAAATGATGCAAGTTTTTTATACCTTTCAGCAGGGGTCGTAACATTTCCCAAACAAAAAATATATTGCATGCTTCACGATCATCAGATTTGTAAGGATATGATATGTGTCTCCAGTGATAAGAAAATACTGCTCCTCGATGAGGACATTGAATTCCTGAAATTAATTCCAAAATTTAATTTTATAAGAAGAGGAAATTATTCTGAAAAAAATACAGTGAAATCTCTATTAAGCAACCACTGTTGGTTCTGTGAAAAAAGTGATCTTTTATAGGGGTGGTCGCTTAACAGAGGAAGCTTTTCTTCTCTTATTTTTTTAACAAAAAATGGTCTATTACATAAGAAATTGAATGTTTAGGAACAAACTTTTATATCATATGTTTGTGAAAGGCTTTTAGAGTACGAGCATAAAATATGAAAAATAAAACATTTTGCTTTTTAACTAAAATGGCTTATTAGAATTTTTTAACTGCATTTAGATAAAATTTATATCTCCTTCTCTTAGGTAAAAATAAATGTTTAAATCATTTTCAGTTTTAGTATTCCCAATAGCTGCCTATTGGTAACGAACCTCTATTTTCTTGCACGCATAACACATTCTATATTTTATGAGCTCAAAACCTCACTTTTCTTGCCCTTCTTTGCACAAAATAAAAAAAATATCTTCAGGTGAAAGGTCTTGGGTGAGTGTGGAGCTCAGATTCCAGATGCAACACAAACACTCCTATCATACAAGGAAAGTCAATACCTCTGACTTCAGAGTTTGATATTCTACTGCACCAGTTGCTCTTCCAGGAAGGTAAGGTAAGAAAGGTTCTGTTGATTCAAAGCATTAAATGTTAGTTCACCTAGTATCTGCCATTTCATTACAAAAAATGAAACAAATGGAATGAGAAGCCTTGATTCCCAGATCCCCTGCCTTCTGATATTATTAAGAATGAAGCAGGACATGTTGCTTGAATGCCATTTATGATGTTGCCAATTTGCATTTTAATTAGTGAAAATTTGGTGTTCTACTTACAATTTTTTTGAAAGGGGTCTCTTAAAAGGGAGTTAAAAAACAGAAGAAGAAATTGTTAATTAGAGGCTGCGTGGTGGTTGGGGGAGGGGTGGTCTATGAACTGGGAAATGATTTGCATATAATATATGGGTTTCAGAGTCTGTTTAATGTCTTTTTTTAATAGAGGTGCCTTTGTGCAAGATTCTCTACAATAATGAAGCTGAATGTATTCTTTGTAATACTTTGAATTATTTTGCTTATCTTTAATTTTCCAGCTTGAAAGTTTGCCTCTGACAGTCAGAACTATGTATTTGAATTATTAAATAAATTTTCTTGTCACGCCAATTACACGTTCAAATTACTTATTATTATATCATTTCAGTTTTATAATCATTGTAATTTAATAATTAACTTTACCTTTCGGTTTTCCAGTTGTACCAGATGAGTAAACCGTGTATGCCATGTCATCTAATCCCACTTCCACTGGCTCAGAAATTGGTTCATTTTTTGAAATTTCTTCAATCCAACCATTTTCCATAATAATAATTTTATTTTTTTCCATATGATTATTTAATCTTTCAGTAAAAATTTTTTTAGTGCATACTGCTACTGGTTCTGCATCTTGCAATACTGATTGCAATAATGATTGAGGATAAGATATTTCCAATGGCAAGTAGGCTCCTCCTGAAATTTTATGAATATGTATTTGTATTATTAAGTCTTTATTGAAGAGTTTTTTCAGATCTGTGGTACCTTCAATACTGACCTGCCTTGAGAATGGCGATATAGCTAATTACATATTCAAGGCAACGATCCATTAAGATTCCTACAACAGTGTTCCTCTTTACTCCAAGGTGGCGTAAATGAAGTGCAAGAATATCAGTAACTTTATTAAGTTCTTCAAATGTCATCTGTAATAAAAAATATATTCCTAATGAATGTGGTTTTGAAAGTAATAATTTCTTTATCATAAGATTAATGTTTAATATTTTAAGAACTTAGGCAAACAATACATTACTTTGCGGCCATCATGAGTGACAATGGCTGTGGCATTTGGAGTAGCCAGAGCTTGTTTTGTGAACATGTCGTGCAGGCATCCTTGCTTATCATAATCATCCATTTTCACAGGATTTACCATTCTTCGAGACCTGAAATACAATTCAGGCTGCTGATGACAAATTTCAAGAAAACAAACATAACATATTTTGACGTGCTTAACCAATAATATGAATTAGTAACATTTTTAATTCTTGTTATTACTACCAAGATAAGATTACTAAAGTGAATTTCTAATATTATTATTTCTTTCAGAAAATAGGTACGTTTTCCTTTGCTTTACAGAAAAAAATTTAAAAAGACACAAGTTAAAAATACATTCTCAAAATGATATTTAGCAGAATTCCAAATGGGCAGTTTCAGAATGAGATACCATTAATGATATTGTTGTTTTCATTAATGATATTGTTTCAAGGATTAAAATGATGAAAGAAACTAGAATGAAATTTTATAAGGTAACGGGAGCACCAATGCTAACATATGGAAGCGAATCATGGAGTCTAACAGCAAAAGAGCAACAATGAATACAAACAGCAGAGATGAAATTCCTCAGGAGAGTGGAAGGTTGCTCGATTTTAGATCAAATAAGAAATGAGGAGATTAGATCTGATCTAAACATATTTTCCATGAATGACCATATGAAGGCAAATAAACAATGTCGGATACAACATATACATAGAATGGATAATACCAGAATAACAAAATCAGTATTATCTTCTACACCTTTAGGAAGAAGAGAAATAGGACGTCCAAGGAAAAGATGGTTGGAGTGAAGATGAAACAGGCTATTAGCCTAATCCTTGATAGTGAAGAAGAAGAAAGAAGAAGATATATTATAAAAGCAAAGGGTTACTTTGCATATATTAAATGTTTACTTCTTATACAAAATAAAATGTTGGAAATCAATTATTCGAATATTTTAATTGCAAAACTGATATTTATATTCACTGTGTTTCTGCTTTCCTATGAATTAATTCAATTGTTCAAAACTTTTAATTATACATAGATAAATAATTGTTTTCCTTAAAATTATATTTCTTAATTATTTCTTAATATTTTTAATTAATCTTATTTTTGAGTTTTTGCTGCAGAGACAAAGAGAGCATTTGTTAATTATACATCTGGAAAAGGTTAAAATACAAATGATCTCAATCTTTGCCCAATTTAAAGCTGAAGTAAACTATTTACTTTCATTATTTTCCATTGTTCTCTGGAAGAACGTAATTGAGGTACAAAAAAACTAAAGAGGAAATATATTTTTTACACATAATTAAAAGTGCAGAAGAAATACTGTGTGTAGTTGCTTTTCAAGAAAAGGAACAAGAAACCTGTCATTGTAAAAACACGTGGCTCAGGAGAACTCACATAATGCCGAATATGAGAAAAGAACGCAAGCTTAGGGGTTGGGGCGTTTTCAGCGGAGGGAGATGTCCAGTGAGTGCTTCCATCTACTTGCAAGTTTCAGTATTAGATGGGCGTACAATGCTTGGATAAAACCGGAAGGACCTAAATCCAGATAACATTTTGAGATTTCCATAGAAGACATTTTCAAATCTTGAAAGTATCGTCTATGGATTTTCTCTGGTTCTGAGAAAATCTGCTTTGACAAGTAGTGCATCAAAGGTCTCGTAAAACCAAAGCAAACAGCGATCAATAATACGGGCAACCAACGATACGGAGTCGCGTGGCGGGAATTTCAACCACATTTATTAATCGTTCGTACAAGTACCATAACAGTAGAAAAAGCGAATATTCAAATAATGAATATTTATTCCAAAAAATATCAACATCAGTGATGCTGTCAATGTTTTGATGATTAGAGAGTAGATAACTATAGAGACTAATATTAGAGATCGGGTATTAGACACTAAAGAAATTAAGAACAATACAGAAAACAGACACATAAAACATATGCACTTACAATAAGCACGTAATATTACAAAAGTAAAAAATAGAATCTATAAGTAGGGGTACAATGAGATTTTAAATCGGGAGTATTACATTCGAAAAAAAGTACATAGGGCCGGATTTAGGAACTGTAGGGTCCCAAGTACATACTCGCATAAGGGCCGCCCTCTGGAAAAATTCTAGATTTACTTAAAAAATCAATAACTATGTTAGTTATAATATGGTACTTGGTACAAAAACAAATGAAAATCAATCAATTGACATTAGAATTGAACATATATTAATTTTTTAAAATTTAATCACTTTTTAATTTCGTACCTGAAAATACATGCTAAATTTCTCTCGGATACAAACGTATTTTACTTTTAAAAAATAATGTTTATGACTTCTTTCTCCCTCCCCCCATGGAGGGATGACCTAAGCAACTGCTTATTTGGCTTTTAGGTAAATCCGGCCCTAATGGTTTACAGACATTTCCTTTCTTCCCGACGAACACCGCGATAAAACATTCACTACGCTTACAAGACTAATGATCGTAGCAGTTGCCGTGCCCGGAAACATCAATAAAAATAATTCACTAACAAACTGATGTAATAATGAATAGGATTTGAAACTGCCGCGTTAATTGTTTACGAACATCCGAGGCATATATCGTTGAAGTATCTACACTACTTGTATAAAGTACTGTGGTGTGAGGAGCAGGGGCGTGCGGTGACCAATTTGACTGAGTAAACTCTGTAAATAGCAAGAGTGCAATTTGGAGCCTGTTTTGGAAGACAAAACGAACGACAAACACCCTTCCATATCAGTGGGAAGAAATGTTGGAACATCAAATGAAGAGGGTAGGAGAAGAAATGAGTCGGAAGCTAGAAGAGAAATTCGAATAGAAGTTGTCAAAACAGGCCGGAGTCCTAGAAATGGTCCTAGATTAAGTCACTTCGGTAGCCACCTCTGTGAATTCGAAGGTAGAGGAATGCAAGCAATAAGCTACGGAATTCATCTCGTGGCGCAGAGCGAAGTCGCTCGCCTTTCACCAAGGAGGGTTCGATTCCCGAATCGAATCTCATGTGAAATTTGTTCCAACAAAACGAGTTTGGCTTATTCACAAGGGCTAATCCAGCCCCTGTGAAGAGGCCTAAAACCCCTACCCCTATCCTTATTCCTTCCCGATTCTGGCCGCTGGTTAGTGACGCAGGAGCGCGTGGTGGGAGGCGCATACGCGGAGATGCTACCTGACGGTCCTCTTGACAACAGACTACGACGAAACGTGGCGGATATAATAAAAAAATATTCAGTAACGGAGGATTACTCCAAATATTAAAAATAAAGTAACGGAGGATTACTCCAAAACGCGTTCAACACCCAACAGGGGTTAGGAGACGCGTGGTCGAGTTGATGCAACAAATGTATTAAAAAAAAACAAACAAAAAAACGGACCTGTGAGGACCGAATCAAAGCATCGCAAGAGTCTTGGAACGATGAAATCAAAAGGATTAGTGAGGTGCAGTGTTGCGAAGAAGCGGTCGGCGCGTTACGAAGTGACGAGGAGTACGAAGAAGCAGTGTATGCGAGTGTAAAAGTTTAAGACAGCAGACATTTTGAAGCGACGAGTAGAAACTAAAGAAATGGTTACCTTAGAACGGAGGTCAGAAATAGACAAATCGTTATTAGAAATTCATAAGAAGTTTAAGCTGAAAAAAATTGTAAAACTTAAACGTAAATTTTTGCCCAAACTTCACTGAGGCGGACAATCTTTTTAGATTAATCCAAAAGGGACGCCGTTGGAAGTGCGATGCGCGAGATGTATTCTTGATTTCAAGTCTGTTTGAAAATGTAAATAGTCAAGGAGTAGTTCTAAATAACGTAGTTATGTTAGGCAAAGGGAATTTTATCAAAGTGTTCATTTAATTCAAAAAATTGTATTTTTAGTTTCAGAAAAGCTTATAGTTTACAAATATTGATTCCATGTAAATATTCTGATAAATATTGTAAATTAGGTGATGGAAAAAGTAATAGTAATACATTTAGTATAATTTGTAAAAGTAGTTAACTTACAAATTATTTTTTGTGAATTACGGGCTTCAGACAAAGAAGCCATGTACGAACAATGTTTAGATTTTTTGACCCTTTTTTAGTTCAAAACAATAATATCTTGTGACGGTGGGGTGATAAGACATTACGGCCTTCTTCGCTCGGATGTACGCGCTCCGGAACGACGGCGGAGAGGCAAGTAGGGGCAGTGTGGGAGAGAGGCGAGGCGGGGAGGCAAGTGGGGGTAGTGTGGTGGGGAGGCGAGGCGGGGAGGCAAGTGGGGACTGTGGTGGGGAGGCGAGGCGGGGAAGCAAATGGGGACAGTGCTGAGGAGAGGCAGTGGAGGGAACGTGGGTTGGTCGGCCGGTCGCAAGGCGGTCAGCTGACGGGTGGAGCTCAGCAAGGGAGCGAGTAAGTGGTCGGGGAGCCGGAAACCAGCGCCTGCTCTGCCTGCCTTGCCCTCGGCTTGGCCCCCGAGGCGCCATCCGCGCCTGCCGAGTTGCCGAGCCTTGTCGCCGGGAGACGCTGCGCGCCCGCCTACTTATCGGGGCGCCGCGTCACCCACACACGCCCTCTACAGGGCTCACGCAGACCCTGCACGCATCGCCGCGCCGGGGCCTTGGGCCGTGCCCGCCGCCCTCCTGACCGGGTAGACGCTGCGCGCCCGTCTACTTGGGGCGGCGCGTCACCCAGCGCCTGACAGGGCTCATGCAGAGGCTGCAAGCACCGATCGCCGCTGCGTCACCGGGGGCCTTGATCATGCTCGCCCTCTCGACCAGCGCCCGAGCCGGCGGCCAGGCGAAAGAAACTTTGGTGCATTCAAGCATTGTTTTGTTTATTAATTTTTTGTTGGTATGTTGTTTTTGAGAATAAATGTTTATTTTTTACAAAAAAGTTAAGCATTCAATTTACAATGTTTGTTTTTTCACAAAAACGTTAAGCAGCACTTTATTTTTTCTGATTGGTAACTTTCGCAGGAGCAGGTCCTGCATCCTATCCCTACCAGGAAAGGAAATTAAATGAAAATGTGATCACTCTACTGCCTTCCACGGGCGAGCAGGGCGGGAGTGACGTTAGAATACAAAACAGTTGCCTTTTAATCTTTATAAAGATTCCTCTACGAAACGAAAAATAGAGCAACTGCAGAAGTAGAAGTGAACACAATTAGAGAAACTTGGTGGATTTTTAATCTCTTCAAAAATGAGGGGACAAAAATATGGACGTGTTAAGCAAATCCGGGAAAGAATCAAATGTAGTTGTAGAAGATTTTGCGACAGAATTTTCGGAACTAATTGAGAATTACCTTTTTAGAGAATAACGCTGAAGTGCAGATTACATATTATTTTTAAGTGTATTTTTGAGAAAAAGCCGTAAAAAATGTAGCTGAACTAAATTCTAACTATTCAGTATCATTCATCCCTGAAAGTATTTTCACGGCGCTTACAATTTTGAAATTGCAATATAACCAGTTTATATTCCCTATAGAGGCAACATGTCTTTGGGGGTTCACGTCTTTGGGGGTTGGAATTTTTTTTTTATTTGTTGCGTCGTTTTTGACGCAATACGTCTCTAAACTCTTGTTGGGCGTTGAGCGCGCTTTTGTTGGAGCAATCCTCCGTTACCAAGTAATTACTATCATTACTGTTATTGAGTAATTACTGTACTTGTCGGGTCTCGTCACGTCGCAGTCAGACAGTGCCTTTTATCTCTTCGGCCAGGGGCTCGACGCCGTTACATCCCGGGGTTCCTACCCGGTCACCCAACCAGGAACCCGCGAGTCTCGAATTCGCTAAACCTTCGTGACTTTATGGAGCGTAGTAAACGAATTCAGCTAGCACCGCCGGAATATTCTAACAGGAGGAAAAGATTTGTAGGTGCAAGTTTTACTTTAGACCATTTAATCTGCAATGAACGTTCTTGTCACATAGTCCAACCCAGGCCTGTACAAATAATTTATTTTAATTTGTATATTTACATATTTAACCGTTTATGTTTGTGGCATGGTGCGATCTGAATACGCTGCTTATCAGTATCTGCAACAATCGCGTCACATCTCTACGAGATCATCATTCAACTTATTTATTTGATAATATTTTAAATTCAATATCTTGTCAACATTTCTAAATTTATTTTTATTATTACTCTCACACACCCTTCTTTATCACAAAGAAGCTTGATTTTACAATAATGCTAAATTCCAATAACTGAATTCAGAACTCCGATTGGCTCAGAGCTCTGACAACTGCCAATTTTCTTCGCCCCTTCAATCGTTAAAACGGAAGTGATCCAGTCGGCTCGTTTCTCTTGATGAGGACGCATCTATGTCTGCCTTCTAATTTGTGTTACTTTTGACATGATAAATTTGATATGTACTACGTGTGAAAACATTCTACTTTTTTAAATGTGACGTTTGCATCGTTCTACTGGAACTTATTCTGTCGGGTCTCCGCTGTTATACGAGAAATGTTCATGTCTGCTTGCTGCTGGATGCACTATTCACATCATTACCTTGATGTTGGTATTCTAAGTGCTGCCCCAGTGTCCTGCGAATATCACGTGTGCCGCGTGCTGCGACACACCAACTGATGCATGCTTCACTGTGATGCTGGCGTTCCTCCCGTGCAACGGATGTACAGTACGGTGTAATTGTTAAGTTGAATAAATACAATCATGCATTAAGCGTGATCATAAACACACAAGCATTATGATTCAGCCTGTGTTAACTGCAGTCTACTTTAAATCATTTAGTAACATTAATGACTGCATTTCATACTCAGCTGAGTTAACTATTCAGCACTCTTAATTATCAAGAATAATTGCCATACTTACTTGCAAATTAATGCACTAATGTGACCATTGTAACAATTCACTCGATTCTAATTATAATTTGTTTAAACAAGTTTCATATTCTAAAAATCTTCCTCCACGATAGCTCCCATTAGGATGTCAAAACCATTTTCAGATTATCCAAAGGCGCTCACCTCACCTTATAACAAAGCAGGTGATGGTCCTTTGAACGTAAACTTCAATCCTGAGTAGTCAAGGTAAGTAGTGCGGCAAGAAAATCTCTACCTGCAATCCACTGCTCCCCGCATCAGCTTGCCCTTCTAAAATTATCTGGTACTACGATTCATTGGTATCTCCAATGCCAGAGAATGTAAGAACTTACTTGAACAAAGCTATACATGACATATATTTTCAACTCATGAAAATACTTTTAAAACAGTTTATAGCGTTTGCGACGCTCACATTCAACTAGTACTGGAGTAATGTAATATAAAGCTTTCCATTATTAAGTACCACTGCTGGATAACGGCCTCAGTCTCCGCGTACGTGGTGAATTCCTTACTTTGCTGGACCACCTCCATTGCACTGAACAGTCTCTAGGGAGAAGATCTTGTGAATTGGGAGGACATGGCAGCATCGTGAAACCTAAAATACCCAGAGTGTCAATGGACCACAGTTTGCAATGTGGAATAGCATTCTAGGGTTGGAGAAGAACACCGCACTTCCCTTCTCCAGGACGATGTTGCTGAATGTGTCTGCGCTGTTTTGCAGATAATTTCAGAACCGATCTCTATCTATGGATGTTCTGGAGGCAACCATTCCAATGATTCGCTTCTGATTGGAGAGCACAGTCGCTATTTGCTTCAAGAATAATAGTCTTGGCTAGTCCTGGCCGTGCCTTCTTCGTGTGAGGGCTCTCAGAGTGCGTCGCACGTTGAAATTTGACATCCACGGTTGTGGACGCCCAATATGCTTTTTTTTTTTTTAACATAGCCCATATCAGTTTTAATCTCGACTATCTAGCGAAATACACTTTTGCCACCGGTTGCTGTGTTTCTACATAAAACAGCAAACCTCCAATGGATATGTGACGTAACCACACCTGCCTTCAAAAAACCATTTAGTCCACCGTTGTCCGTGATTGGCTTTTTCCAAGTTGTTAGCGTCCCTCTTCACACTCATGTCCACACACTATCACTGTCGTCGCTGCACTGATTGACTCGTGTGCTGTAGCAATGTGATCTGATGGTTATAAACAGCACGATCGCATGTCTTCCCGAATCATTCACACATTTCCAAACTGTTGTAGTTCGAGCGCGTAGGAGGACGAGCGTGAATTATTATTGAACGTGCCAAGTAACATATTGAAATATTATAGCAGGCATTAGATATTATTAAAATTCGTGGAAGTAGAAAATATGAAGGAAATGGAAATGATTTATAAGCTTTAAATTTTTGTTTCAAAGCAGCTGGTGTGGGCTATTTCCAGAATAGGGAATTATGCTTAAAAGAGGATTTATCGGCAACATTAATTACAATCAGGTTTCAAAGAACGAAACCGCAACGGATTGGGAGGTAAGTGGTCCTAAGTTCCACGCAACGGAATCAAATATGGGTTCGAGACGGTTTAGAACATTTGTAGTGTTCACATTATGTGTACTACTTTTTTAAATTTTACTAGTGAGAACCCGTCAAAATTTGACGTTGAGATCTGAGATAAATGTAAAATACTGTACCCAGACTAATGTTCACAATATATGGCATTGTTTGGATCTTAAGGGTATAACGAAGATATTATGTGATGAGTTCCAAAAATTTTGAACACGTATGGCCCAATTACCAGATGGCAATGCAATATCGGCCCAAAAGATATAGCACTATTATACTGAAGGATATTATTTCTAAAGTTTTTGATGTGTCATCATCTCCTATAAACAACTATTTGAGTTCTTCTGGCATATTGCTCGAAGGTATACTTATTTTCCTATTTAAGCAACACAGAGTAAATCGTTTGCAGAATTTCTCTCACATGGAAAGTACAAAGCAGAACAAAACTGACATTTCATAGACAATGACCCAATTGAAAATGAAATGACCTCACTATCACGACACCTACGCTGACTTTCTCTTTCCCTGCGTCCAGTTAATGTACGTTTGCGTCTTTTGGGGCGCGTGGACAACGATTCGGAATTCGACATAACCTGTAAAACAACTTCACTAAAGTACAACTGAGCAAAACCCACTGTGCGAATGTTTTCTACAAAGTATACCACAGAAGCAAATACATGCAAACTGTCAACAACACAATGCAATTATTACACTGAAACAAAACCTTGACGAATTGTAAACAAATCTCAACAATCAAAACAAAACGTCAAGCAGCGTGGATCTCATCTATGGACTCATGTATATCGATTTTGAAACTGCCACCCTTTGAAAGAAAACAATTGACTATTGATAAGCGTACTATTGAAGAATGATTTAATTAATTAATTTACACCGTAAATGTTGGTGAATCAACACAAACAATATCTGATAACACATCTAGGGATCATATTCTTTCATTCAAAAGAAAAAATACAACAATCGGTTCAGTAGAAGCTCTAAACGAAGCCATGGCAGAATACCTTATTTTTTTAAATATATAGATATTAGAAAATTCCCTTTCAGAAATTTAATGGCAAAGACATTTTATAAAATAAGTAAAAGTTTTAATACTGAAATATGTATTTCATTAGAAAACATGAATGGTCATTCAATATTGCTATGAAAAAAGAAAAAGAGAGAGAAAAGAAAGAAAGAAAGAAAGAAAGAATAGATAAAAGTGGTGTTGGTGTCATCACAACCAACTTAAAACAAGTTTAGATGATTACGTTTGATTTAAGAAACAATGTTGTCACTATTCAATTTTAACTATTCACAAAAACAAAAAAACAACAAACAAACAAAAAAAAACAACAACAGAAATTTAATATTCAATTTTACAAAATCTGTACTGTACTTATGAAACGTAATAAGGAACAACTTCTTATTTTTTGTTGTAATATTTGTTGATAGTCTCTGCATTAACTTTATTCTTTATTAATTTTTTAAAACATTAAACGTAAAACAAAATAATAATAATAATAATAATAATAATAATAATAATAATAATAATAATAATAATGACAATAATCATAATATTTTGGACTCTATGGGACATACTCAATGTGCCGACGAAACATCTGAGAACCATAGTCCTTGACGGGAGTCTAACATAGCGACTTCAAAATTCAATACAGGGCACCGATCGTATTGTTTGTAAATGCCTTTTGGATACCTATATCCCTTGTGTAGGAATATAATCTTTGGAAGAAGCGACGAACGTAAGGACTGCTGACGGCAGTTCAATAAAATCTTCGATAGTTTGAGTTTCACCGCGCAAATTTCCACCGAGTTCCGCATCCGCCTACCCAGTCGACTGCCGGCGACTGACTGCTGGCGCAGGGGGAGCTTCGCCGTGCGAGACCATTAATATTGTAATGAGGTTCCATTCACCAACTTTTATCTGGTTGCCGCAAGCGGTCGCAGACGCCTGCTTTCTTGATTGACGGTACGGCTGCTTGGTGTGGCGTCGGAAGTTTAACTTCTCCTTTTATGGGCCGAGAGTTTCCGATAGCCGTGGTAACGAAATATCGCAGACGCCTCTGGGAAAACGCGGCCTGAGAAATGCCAGCAGGCGTTCAGAGCAGCGATGTAAAGAAGTCTTCATTCGCCCCCTCCCCGTCGTACTGCGCTCAAAAACTAAAATACCCAATTTCAAAACTTCACATTTTAAGTCGTTCATTAACAGTTAAAATTATGTTCAGGCATAATAAATATAATATTTACAATTTTCCCCTTATCAAAGTAATGGAGTAATTTAATAATTTTGTTTGTAAAGTTGCTTCCGGACTTTTAAAATTAATTCTAAAAATCGGTTCAACAATAATTTCAAATTGCCCTAGTTATTGTCTGATCCAAAGCATATCGCGAATCAATCAAACTGAATTATTCATAATCCCCACTGCGAATAATATTAGAAATAAAAGGTTCACCTATCTTTTAATAAAAGTACACATGCGAATCAAGTTGTCTTTAAAAATAATTCAAAATAATGACAGCAAAAATAATTTTCGTTTCACAATTTTTTAAAATTATCCGTTATATTCGTATTTCATATTCTACTTTTGGTTTGTGAAATGTATTTCTTTGCACAAATTAGCGACGAGACTTCCAATTTTTGACAAAAAGCTCATTGTCATTATTAAATCGAAAATATACATTATTGTTCAATTAAGAGCCTGTCTCACGGTCCGTTAAAACATTTCGCAAAAACATTTCTTTAGTGATTTAAGGTTTAAGGTTTCATTTCAATATCAGCATCAACACAATATTTCACGGGAACAACTCGTCATCTCAATGAGGGATACTAAGCTTTATTTAAAAGAAGATATAACAAAAAGCAGAATACAAAGAAGTTAAACGTGGAATGAAAAATATTAAGAGTACGAAAATTCTTCGCTATTTCCTCGCGAACAGCGAATAATTTTCACTTATATGAAGACCATTATCCTAGGATTAAGGACCAATGCAAAATAACTAATTGGCGTAAGAAATCTAAAAACTGAATTTACTCGTGTCTTCTTCTGCCATCTATAATAGTAAAGTTTCTATTAAGTTCTTCTCGGGACTATTTTTCCCAAACAAAACATCTTGTCCCAACTAATGTTGTCTCAGAGTTAATCTTCAGAGGTACCACCCTTCTGTGGTAATAGCGTTTTCGAATCAACGGAACCCGGAGATTGCAGCATCGACACATCTTTCGTTGCCATTACGGGTTTTATTGAATATGTCCTGCCGCTGAGATTCGTAAAGCCGTATGTCGTAATGCGAGCCGCCCGTCAAACCGAGACAGCCCTCTGAAGCAGCTGCGGGATTGACGCGACGAGAATAGCAGGCAGCGCGCGGATTGGAGGCGCGGCGGAAGCCGGAGACGAGTGTCAGGGACAAGGCCGCGTCGTGCCGCGCCGGGCCGAGGACAGCGACAGGCGCAGGGACAGGCCGCGACATGATGGGCGCGTGATGGGGGGCTCAACGGAGCAGCGGCGGCGGCGGCGGCGGTGGTGGTGGTGGTGGTGGTGGTGGTGGTGGCGGCGGTGGCGGCGGCGGCGGCGGCGGCGGCAGCAGCGACGGCGGTGGCGACGGTGGCGGCGGCGGAGCAGCGGGGGCGGTGGCGGTGGCAGCGGCGGCGGTGGCGGTGGCGGCGGCGGCGACGGCGACGGCGCTGGCGACGGTGGCGGCGGCGGCGGCAGTTGTGCCGGCAGTGTGTACATGAGTGGTGGTGGCGGAGGCAGTGGCGGGGTCGGCGGCGGTGGCGACGATGGCGGTGGCGGAGCAGCGGCGGCGGTGGCGATGGCGACGACGGTGGTGGCTGCAGAGGAGGCAGCGGCGGCGGCGCCGAGGGCGGCGGTGGCGACGGTGGCGGCGGCGGCAGCGTGGCGTCGGCAGAGCTGCTGCGTCGGCGGGGGTAGTGGCGGCTGCGCGGCGGCGGAGGCGGCAGTGTGTACATAGTGGTGGTGGCGGAGGCGGTGGCGGGTTAGGCGGCGAGGGCGACGACGGTGGTGGCTGCAGAAGAGGCAGCGGCGGCGGCGCCGAGGGCGGCGGTGGCGACGGTGGCGGCGGCGGCAGCGTGGCGTCGGCAGAGCTGCTGCGTCGGCGGGGGGTGTGGCAATACGCGAAAGCAACCTTGAAGGCGACAACGAATGTGTACATAATTAATTAATTGGCGGAAGACAGTCCAACTGGGATCTAGAAACCCGGCGGGAACGACGATGATTGGTGGCTCTGAAAAAGGGCAATGACGGCTGAACAGCCTCTGGCGAAGAATTTGTGATGAACATTCCACGATTTGGCGGCAGCGCTTTCAGGAGCATTTGGTGGCGACGGTGGCGGCGGCGGCAGAGTGGCGTCGGCGGAGCCGCTGCGTCGGCGGGGGTAATGGCGGCTGCGCGGCGGCGGAGGCGGCGGTGGCGGCAGTGTGTACATAGTGGTGGTGGCGGAGGCGGTGGCGGGTTCGGCGGCGTCGGAAGCGGCGACAGGGGCGGCGGGGGCGGCAGAGCAGTGGTCGCGGCGGTGGTGGCGGCGGCGGTGGCGGTGGCGGCGTTGGCGGCGAGCACAGTGAGGAGGGAGGGCAGACGTCGCGATGCAAAGCAACGACCGCAGTGCATAGACGGACGAGGCGGCGGCGTCTTGCGGCGACGGGCAGGCTGGCTGCAGCTTTGCTGCGGCTGGAGGAGGAGGGCGAGGAGCGATAGGACACTCAAGACACAGAGGGTCTGAGCTACGCACTGGAAGCAAGCGATTCGCCACATGATGGGATGCCCGAGATGTATCGTACATACAGCAGCCAATTTATGAAATGTAAAACGGAAATCACTTCACAAATTTATTTCCAAAACGGAAATAAGACCGGTCCTCAAACTAAAGCAAAGAATAACCCTTAACGTTCCAATCCTCTCCTTTATTATTTCAGTAGTGTACATCAGTTTTGCGGCTCCCACATGCAACTTACACTAATCAATAATGTCTCTAAAGAAAATGAATTTCAAGGAGACATGCATTGCACTTTACATTTAAAACTATGAAGGATTTGATGAAAGAAACTTATTTAAATATTCATGGCAAATCAACCTCCAACAGTCAGGCAGCGTTGCTGAAATCTGTATAATTACATAAGTCCAAAACAAAGCGTTCTATGGCCTTAAAACCTGGAATATTGGGGGCAAACGCCTGAAAGAAACGTTACTCGCACCATAATCCAAAAAATGAGATCTTCTTGGACATTCTTTTGCATTTTTGCTGGTTCGGCGCTTCTCGACTCTATCCCACCTGTTGAGAGACGTGCAGAATCTGCAACTGGATATGAAATTAAACTAATTACGCGATATTCAGGACGATTCAATTGCACGTGTGTACTGTTCGATAATAAAGTTAAATAAGATCTAGTGAGAACCCATCAAAATTAGACGGTGAGATCTGAGATAAATGTAAAATACTGTGCCCAGACTTATGTTCACAACACGTTGCATTATTTGGATCTTCAGGGTACAACGAAGATATTCTGTGATGACGAGTCCCCAAAATTTTGAACACGTATGGCCCATGACCAGGTGGCAATGTAATATCGGCACCAAATTACACAAAAGAAAGAGCACTATTATACTGACAGTTATTATTTCTAATGTTTTTTGATGTGTCATCATCTCCTATAGGCAACTGTTTGATTTCTTCTAACATATTGCTCGAAGGTAAACTTATTTTACCATTTAAGCAACACAGAGTAAACTGATTTGCAGAATTTCTCTCACATGCGAAGTACAAATCAGAACAAAACTGACATTCCATAGACAACGACCCAACAGAAAACGAAATGAACTCACTATCACGACACCTACGCTGATTTTCTCTTTCCCTGCGTCCAGTTTAATGTACGTTTGCGTCTTTTAGGGGGCGTGGGCAAGGATTCGGAATTCGACATTACCTGTGAACAACTTCACTACTTCAGTACAACCGAGCAAAACTCACTGTCCGAATGTTCCCAACAAACTATACCACAAAAGCAAATACATGCAAACTGTCAACACCACAATGCAATTATTACACTGAAACAAAACCTTAACGAATTGTAAACAAATCTCAACAATCAAAATAAATCATCAAGCAGCGCCACCATGAAGCAGCCGCTCTGTGGAAAAAAACAATTGACTATTGATAAACGTACTATTAAAGAATGATTTAATTAATTAATTTACACCATAAATGTTGGTGAATCAACACAAACAATATATGATAACATATCTAGGGATCACATTCTTTCATTTAAAGGAAAAAATACTACAATCGGTTTAGTAGAAGCTCTAAACGAAGCCATGGCAGAATACCTTATTTTTAAAAAAAATATAGATAGTTTGTATTGAAAAGGGTAATTGCTATTATATTAAAATAGTTCAGTTATTGCAATTACAATGAGACATAGTACAACTGACAGAGTATAAGAGGATCTTGAAAAATAAATATTATGGGCTTAATATGGAAATGGAAGGATAAGGAAGAGAGTGGGGTTTAACATGCGAGAGTTCTCGCTTGGGTAAGCTAGTTCACATTTAAATAGATAAAGTTTAAAAAAGATATGTGTCAACGGGCTTTCTGGGCACTCTGACGTACTACGATTTTGGACTGATCGTGAGAAAAAAATATAAATACAGAAATTTGTTCGCTGACTGCAGAGCAACATTTTGTAAAATTGAGTTGTATCTTCTCAGCGGGAATGACGCAAATCCTCTCTTCGAGGCACCAAACTAACAAATACACCATAAATGGGCAATAATTAAAAACGTTTATCCAAGTTGTTTTTCTATACTGTTTAAATTAATTACAATATTTTCATTCCAACCATTAATAATTTTTCCAAGACAGTGTTTTTTATTCAAAATCATTTTAATTTGAATAAATTTCTAAGTAATGAAAAGAGTGATTTTAGGAATGCCATGAACAACTTTGAAAGATTTAATTCTTTCCAATAAACACAAACTTTTTTTCCTTTGCCAGAAAAAAAAAAATTCCCTTCTCAGACCAATTGCGACGTAGTTTCTAGGGCTAAAATGATTGTTTTCCTCGAAAACCTTTCATGTCCTTGGAAAAATATTTCCAATGGTGGTTCCGATTCCCTTCTCACCGGGAGGCGACGGCACCGCGCCAAGCGGCGGCGTTTTTAATCACCGGCCAGCGAATCTCGGGCAAGAGCACGCGAGAGGATTCATTAAGGCCGCCCGAACAAACGACGAACACTCCGCGCAAAACGTGACCGGCAAAAAATTGAAAGAGTTCCGGCTGTAGCCATTAATGAATATCAAACAGCTCGCTGCGCCGAGAGGGTGGGTGAGTGGGGGTGGGGTGGGGAATGAGTATGGCGCACGCGTGTCACACCTGATTGCAAACGCAAACTCCCCGCGCGTCTCCTGGGCAACACTAGCGGCGCATAAAAAGAGGTCGCACGCGGGGATTTTCTGCGTGCGAATTGTTGGGAAGATTCTTGATGTTTGGGATGTTGTCTGGAAAATTCATTTTCCTCAAGCTTCTGTTGCATGTGATTGCATTGACTCAACGTTCAAATGATATCAAAGCACGCAAACTTTGAATTCTTCAAAGCAAAATATGTTTAATTTGCATTTACAATGCTTTCTATTGTGAACAATTGATTACAGAACGGATTACTATAGTTTTCAAACAATTAGACTCAACAATTTAAACAGTTTTTTTTCATCTGATTTATTTTGATAAGGTGAATTTCGCTAATTCACTACGGTGGTGAAAAACTTTCTCAAGTAGATTATTATTGCACTTCACATTTTTCAGCTGTTCTGAAATGGACTTACGTTACTGAAGTGGCAACTGAGGAATCATTTCCCTACTGATATTGAATTATGGACAGAAAGCTGCAATTACATAATAATGCACAGATAAAACAATGAGCACAACAAAACATTCAGATAAAATTATTACTATCCCAGTGCTAATTGAGATCTTACATTTGGATTTTCAACGTTCAATTGTAGTTAACACCTAGCCCGACCGTTCGTCAGTCAGACGCTAACAACTTTATATCGACTACTCGTGTACAACCGATTATGACCTAAATCTTACATCATGCAGATCATTAGCGTTACACTTCGGCAGAAAATATCAACAGACAATGAAAGCTTTTGCTGTGCATTTTTGCCTTCCATTAGGAATGACGAAGAAATTTCATTATCGGACGATTAATAAATCGTACTATCATCAAATTATTTTCCTTTCCGAAATATTTGTAATATGTATTTTATATCATTTATTCCACAACTATCCATATTTTGCTCTTCGCCTTCTCATTTCTTCCACGCCGTTCTAGCTCTTTCTTGTTTTCTGTGAAACATTTGTTTTTAGTGCCAGGTTATGAGTTGAAGTGCAAAATTAATGTCATTGAGCATGTTTCGATGTTAGAGTAAAGCAGCCATGGCAAGGGAAATGATGGCCACAACTGGAAGTCTACATATAAATTTCTATAAAAACATCGATTTTTTAAACATCGATGCATTGAAGCCGATATTTTGCGCTCGATTGTTTTTACTTTTCTGATTTGTTTGTGGATGAAAAATTCCCACAATCACTCTCTTGTAAAAGTTAAAATATGAAAAAATAACTTATCCCATTCTGCGTTTGTGTGTTAAAAACAAACGAATGAGGCTTGTACTAGAAGACTAGCTCTCGCCCCCGACATATTTCACATATCCTGGAATTTCTTTCGTCTTTTCTCGTCACATGGAGAGGTGTTTTATATCTTGTTCAGTTAAATTTAATTAAATATTAATTTACACGGCCTCTGTCAAAATACATTTTGTAGCTCACGAATTTAATGCTAGTTACCAAACCAGATTTAAAACACCAATGTACTCGTATATTATTAAGGCGTATTTGCTCGACGTATTATTAACATCGATGTTTTAATTTTGTTCGATAACATCGATGTTTTGTCGATGTGGCATCATTAGTGTCAAATAGTTGCTGGACATAAAATTAAATAGATTAAATAATCTTTGCATTTAAAACACTCATTCTTTGAAGTCAATCAGCTCTCTGTATTTTCGCCTCGATAACTATAATCCCACAAAATATAGACTGCTTTCGATAAATAAATTACAACTCGTACAACAAAACGCCCAAGAGAAAATACATACTAACTAATTACCGAACTAGGTTGCCTTCAATAGTACGAAATGAAGGTGACAAGTGAAGGCAGATTAGCGTTTATTCCAATTATTTTAAGATATTATTAAAATTTAATGTTTATACTACAAAACCTGTTAATAAGGGAAATGACATACCTAGGACCCACTGTCTTTAATTTAAAGCAAAAATCACGAAATTTGGTTGCGTAGAAAGCTTTTTTTAAAACGAAACCCCTTGGTGTTTTAAATATATAAATGTTACAGTATAAAATTTCGGGAGTCACGGGTGTTCATACTCTTTAGTCGAAGGCAACGTCGACTATCCGTTAAGGAGTATTAAAGGTTCCTAGCTAAATCAAAAAAGTGTACCTTCTGATGAAAATTGGTAATACTATGATGGTTTAAATACAGTATTACCGAGAAATATCGATCTTCATGTGAAGATAACATTACTCACAACAATAATACTGGTGCAGATTTTGAAACGAGATTCAGCATTTTTATAATTTGTTCTTGATGTTTAAGGGATTCCTTGCCAGGCACTCGGAGCATTTTAAACTTTTATTCAATATGAATGTGAGGAAAGAGAACTTGTAGACCCCACTACATTATCCAGCCAACGTATTTTATCATAATCTATAATCATAAAACAATACAGCAAAATTGATCGATCAGCTTCTCATTCTAGCGGATCATTATCTTTCATTACTGAATGTACTACGAAGATAAAGTTAACACTAAGATATCACTTTTTAGTTCAGAGAGTCTTTCGAGTTTTGATTAACTTTTATTACGACATTAAAAAGTTATTATTCCAAATGATTTGGAAATACAAGTAATATATAGATGCCAATTCGATCGACTGACAAATAAGAACGCCTGGTGCTATACATAGGTCATGCATTGAAGACCTCGGGGTAATAACATGCTACGCCACTTTTGGGATAAAGAACATTAATTTATGAATCACACTGCCATCTTGCGACGAATCTTTAAAATAAAAACCCATCATCTAGATAGATCTATGGGGCGTCGAAATAAACTAATATCTCAATTTCATCAGAAATGTGGCATGGCATGTTATTGCCAAGGTCTTAAATTATATTTAACCTATAAAATAGTTTATATATAAGTAAGTTATATATTACGTTTAACAAATTGTATATTATATTTATAACTTTTCTCTCTTTTCCATAAATATTGTATTACTTTATTTCTAACAATATTCCAGATAGCTCAGGGATTATTGTGATCTCGGGGATATTCTTATACTCTATCGTAAAAATTTATCTAAAAGATTTTCTATGATAATAAATGGGCCTGAAAATTCACCGCTCGACGAGGCCTTGGCTAATAGGATTTTTATATTTTTTATTTGATTAAAATACGTTAACTCTTACTCAAAATCAAATCATTCTTTAAAAAAAGTTCCTTACGCACAAGAATACCTAGTTGCGCATTTATTTTCTCGACAGCTTTGGAAGCTATCTGACAAATTAACATATAATAAAATAAAATTTACTGAGAACCTCTCTCATTATAAATTACAAATCACATTTACACAAATTAACATACAATAGCATTCGTTCATCCATCTTACGCGCAGTTCTGTGCCATTTTAAAATATGTTAGAAAACTAATGGTCGTTACTTGATATTACTTTACTTTCTTGAGATTTAAAGCAATCTTAGGCCTTGCACAATTATTATTCTGTCCCTTTTTTGAATCTAATTTCCATTTCGTTGATTTTCGACAGAAATCTTGTCGGGCGAATCTCTTTGCACCCCCCCCCCTAAAAAAATCTTCGCCAGCCTTGTCGTGGTCCATCTTCCTGTCGTCTCCACAACAGAAAATACCGAATTTCTAAATTTTACATTTAACTTTCAAATTAAAATGTTAAAATATGTTCTCATCATCGCAATGACATCATTATATCACTGAGTTCATGTTTTTACGTTAAATTAAAGTTCCAAATTCTCAACATATCGCGGAGATCCTCATTGCGGTCCATGCTACCTCGCGACTACTTTCCTTCTCCTCCTTTGTGTCGTAACCATATTATTATTTGACAGTTCTTTCCGCAATGCAAATCAAACTCTAATGGGTTTGTCTTTAATCATTTTACACACCACCTTCATTTGTCATCTACGCCATGTACTCCTATTCGCTGATGCTTTTCGTCCTTTTCTTTGAAAACATATTTAATTTGAAAACAACTTCTTTACTTTGAAAACATATTTAATTAGTGTTTTAATAATAATAAAAACCACATGTCTCTCAAACTCTACATTTATTTAAGGTCCTTTCTTTTTCATGTTAAATCTTCATGTTCCTTTCTGATTCACGTGTTTGTCCTTCGCAATAAAAGAAATACATACTCAGTGAGATGACTGTGGCTTCTCTGAATATACTTTATATACTTGTATTCCTTACGGAAATCCCAAATTTAAGCCTTAAATAAATCGTATTGGGAATATGTCAATAATTAGAAATACCTATCTTCAAGTATCATATCATAAAGCCCAGTAGCTGACCTTTATATTCAGCAAGTGACGAATAGAAAGTTAAATATTTACATTTGTAAATCCATATTCCATTCTACTAAATGTCGACGACTAATGGGGTTTTGTTTGTCGTTCAAATTCAAGTTTGTGTTGTTAATTAACGAAAATGTTAATAAACACCATATGTAAATGTCAGAGATCGTTTGTGGAATACTCATGGATTTTAAGATATTGAAAGATGCAAACAAAGGAGAACATCATGTTGGTGACTTTTTCAATACACAGAAAAATGGTGTTCCCTGCCCTCCCTATCGTTGAGAAATATTTGAGGAAAACTGGGGAAAGTATGTGTTACTTGAAGGGTATTATTATTTGACAAAATTAGTTCTGAGTCATTTTGGGCGTTAAACTCAATGAAATCTAATCATATTTTTTTCTATTACCCTTGTCAGTAACTCGAGAACTCGGATCCAACTTTGTGCTAGAAAGCCTGGAGAAGCACATTCCAATGGCAATGAGAAACACATATTTTTATATCATTTTTGAACATGCATTTTGTTCTTATCTCACGCTATAAATTTAAAAAATAGAATTAAAACATATTCAAGTGAAATAGAGTGCAGGAGCATTAACTTTAAATTCAATGAAGTTTTGTTGCACTTTGACTCATTCAGATCGATAAGCAAATGTAAAAATATTTATTAAATACATTTGACTAAGACATTACTGTCCCTCCTAATAAAGTGCATCGGTTCTGACGTGAGTATTACATTACGAAATCTCAAAAGGAAATGGGGAATTCTTTCCGGGATAGCATTGTCTGTATTCAGGTATTGAGAGAAAGTCTCCGAAACTCCGAATATAAATGTAAGTTTGGTTTATTGAAACTGCAAGAAATGCATTTTGGAAACATTATTACAAGTATAAGTATTTGTATTTTAAAAAAACTATATAAAAAACGGTGCTTTAAGATTTTTAATATAATTTTAGAATGCACTTCTGTTAAATTGTTCAATATTTCAATTTCATTAAACATTGGATATTCATAATTTGAATAACTCAAAGCTACATTATTGTGAATGAGAAACATATTCTACACTTATTTAGCAAAATACGTTTGCCAATATTATACTTGCGACAGTCCAGCGTATTGAGTTCAATAATAAGAACATAATAAAAATGATGTATAAGAAATATGGAATATATATACTTGATTGATCTCCAAAAAATAATATTTTGAAAATTAAAAATAAATATTTACAGTTCTGTCAACCACGAAGCTTGTACATCACGCGCATTCCGTGGCGTACGTACTCAGTCCAACACATAGGATCGGATGTTTAGGGAACTACCTATTTTCTTCTAGAGAACTTATTTAAAGGCTGGTAATATATGTGCACGAATCATGGCAAATGAGAACATATGACGAAGTTTTATAATGCTTATTTTTGCTTTTTTTAGCATAAAAGCCTTTTTTTGCATAAATGCCCTTTTTTTTAGAATGATTGTTCATTCTTTGCCTTTTATGTATTTTTTTTATATACAATGCTAAGATGTGAGAAAATCGGCCATGGTCCAACGTGACCATTCCTTACAAAATCTTCAATTCACGTCTTTGTATTGTAAAATACGCTCGAGAATTCCTATGAGTATACCAACAGATTTTTCTCCATTTCCCTATTTCATAAATACCAGCCTTGTTCTGAGAACGTGGACGTTTGACAATACACCGAGGGAACCGAAATTTTAAGTGGAAATAAATGTAAATTTCCAGGTTTGAGTGTTGCGAATGTATTACTTCTAAAATATATGCCAGTCACATCAGTAGATGTTGAGAGATCCTCCTCCACATTCAAACTAATTTTCTCTCCCAATCGTCGCAAATTTGAAAAGCGATCCTTGCGATCCTTGAAAAGTTACTGGTAATATATTGCAATGCAAACTATTAAGAATAAAATGTGGAAGAGCTGTAAATATGTAAATCGTATTTTACGTTAAAAAGTTCGTACCTACTTGTTACGTGCATTTAAATTTACAAAATAATATAGACAAAAATCACAAACAATGTTTCATTTTATTGTGTATGTAACTTATGACTGTCTTTTTCTCCTCATTCTTGACATTTTCAGTGCCTTTTTAGGCACCTAAAAGAAGATTTTTCAGTGCCTAAACATCCGATGTCTAATCATTACGTTTCTCCTAGATCTAATTCACCTGGCGAGTCGCGGGCTCCAGTAGGGCGCGCCAGCCGCGGTGGGCGCGGACATAACGTCCGCTCTAAGCGCCGCCGCCGCGGTCGCCACCGACGCCGACATGCTGAGCACGAGCGGCACCTTGCAGCACTGGCCCTCCACAGCCGCGCACTGACCGCGCACTCCGCCGCTTCGTGACGCGCTTCGATTCTTCACGCCGCGCCGCGCCACGCCGCGCCACGCCACGCCACCCGGGGACGTCGCAGCGGCGTGCCGCACTTCGCGGCGCGCCCTTGCGCAAGCGGGCCCTCTGATGCAACGGCCCGGCCCGGCCAGCGGCTCAAGGTAGAAACGGTTAACTCATTGGCGCCCGGACGCGCTCAATGGACACCAGGCCCCGGAGGGCTAACGGCGGACCAGCCAGTGACGGGCGAGCCACGCTTGCCCTCCGGGGGCGAGGGGGAGGTGCGCCTCTTGGGCTCTTTGCCTTAATGGCATCTCCATTCACAGTTCGGTCTTCTTCTTCTTTTTCTCCTCTTTCTCCTTCCGTCCTTGTTCATCCCCTTCCTCACTCTCTTTCTCCGCTTTCTCTTTTTCCTTTTCCTTCTCTTCTTCTGCTCCTCACCTGTTCATCTTCTACTCCTTATCGTTCTCTTCTTTTGTTACTTCTTCTCTTCCCTTGCTTCTCTTTTCCCTCCCCTTCTTCTGCTTCTCATTCCTCTCCCTTCTTCTCCTCTTTTGATCTTCTGCTCCTTCTTTCGCTTCTCTTCAACTCTTCTTCTCCTCTTCTTCTTCTCTATCCTTCTCTTCTGCTGTTTCTTTCACGTTCCTCCTTTTATCTTCGGGGTAAAATCTCACACTTTTTCCAATTCCAGAAGTTTGATTTCTTGAGAAAGGCAGCGAACATTTATGATTAGAGCCTGAGTATTCAGGCATTTATTTTTCCTAAAATATGTAGGCAAAGGGGCCGACCTGGATGGCCGAGGTGGCTAAGAGCGAGTACAGACTCAGCGCTTAGGGTCGCGGGTTCGAGTCCCGCCTTGGACATGGCTGTTTGTCCCTTGACTTTGTGTGTGTTGTCGCGGAGGGCCTCGCGTTCTGCTGACCCCAGATCAGAGGAGCCCGCAAGTGTTTGTCTAGTGTATGGTCGAATATGCGTCCCTTCGGGACGTAAAGGGCAACCGGCTGTCGGCTGGATAAAAGCCCTAGGAAATAATGTAGGCAAAGGGCATTTGTGTTTGCTCAAATAAGCATTCAATAAAGGCATTTATTCTGGTTAAAGTAGGGGGTAAAACACAAGAAACGTTGAAAAATCACCATTTAAAAGTAATTATTGTAAAGGTATTAATAATTAAAATAATTCACATTTTTATTCTATTTTTAACTCTAAAATATACATTAGCGCTCACGTACAACTTCCTTTTCTTTGTAATCTTGATTGCTTATGACCATCCAGTATGACGACTACCAATTTATTTTATTCGCGATGCTGTCTCTACGAAATACTATTGTGGACTCCCTTTTGAATCTTGAAATGGTATTTGTGTAATGGCACTTTTGTAATCGCCAGAAGGGAAGAGAGAACAAGAAGGAACTGAAAAGGGCATATCATGTATAGAAAGCTCTCCTCAAAAGGAATCAGAGGCCATACACAAATGTAAAACAAGATTTCTCGTGAGCGAACAAGTCTGTCAGCATCAACGAAAAATATCAAAAATCTTCACTGTTGTCATCTTCCTTTCTCTTTTATATTTTTAACACACTGGAGCCTCTGCGTCCACAAAAAGGCAATACACGACCGTGCCTTCACGTCCATGCTTGTAGGTCTGTTTCCAACTTGATAGAGATCAGTGCCAGGATGGAGAAAAGGGAAAATAATGACGAAAAAGACAGAAAAGGCACAAATAAGGCAAAGTGCCAAAAATAGCCACCATAAGTTAAAATATACCAATATAAACAAAATGAAAATCTACTAAAACAACTCCATAAGTACAAATAAGTGATTCCTACTGTTAAAAGTCGTAAAATCGTAACAATAATAAAAAAGGCATTTTGCCAAACTTCTGGGGCTTTATTCACGATAGTGACATAGCCGGTGAAAAATTATTTCTTAAATGATTTAAAAAAGTAAGAATAATTCATCGCTTTCCAGTCACTGAATGATGTATCCATTTCCTCTAATTAATCCATTTCAACTCAGTCCCCGCACTCTTGGAGATGTCATTCACTGGCCTACATAGTGTGAGGTTTGTCTGTATTCCTCTCTATCTGTTCTGAACGGATACTTTTCACAGAATGAATCTGTAACATGTTTGGTTCTGCGACTGAAGGTTTGCAGGAGACGTCTTTAATTTATTACGATTTTTTCTAATTAAAAACCAGCCGATTCCGAGAGTTCAGGATGCAGCATTCTCTGAAATTCTTAATATCGCATTACTATATTTTACAACTTCCCTTCATCTAAAAATAACGTATTTCTAGCATGTTAATATTTAGCCTGTTTATACGACTTCTACTGACATGTAACTGTATTATGAATAATAAATTCCACGATCACTTTTAGTTTTGGTATTTATGATATTATTACACTTAATTATAATTATATTGAGCTCCAAGGGAATTCTCTGACAGACATAGAACATTCTTTTATTCGAACTTTTTCAACAAACATTATCATTGTAGTTTTATTACAACTCCGTTTCTACAGACATGGCAAAACGTATTCTAATTACCCACTATCTCTACAACTCTATTATCCTCTGCCCGTAATCATTACTGCTATGACAATCCCTTTCCTCTTCAATTTATCTCTGTCATTGAGGTCGTGTCGAGTGTGATGGACGAGTTCACTCCGTGACTGCTCTCTTCGATACGTTCCCTGGCGAAGCTATATTCGCAATTAAATAAATGATCTGCTCTTATTATCCTAAGCGACCGACGACGAAAGTTAATAAGGAACTATTATAAAACCCTTGCGATGAGGCCGAACGCAAAGATTAATAACATTACTTTCGATTCTGAATGTGAAAAACTCGTATATTCATACACATATTCTGATTCCTACAAAGATGACAGGGACCAATTTTTGGCCATTCAATCACTAAATATTTAGTCAAAAATTTTCCAATCTGAATTACCTGAATGAAACCTTGAGAAAAATGTGATGTGTACTGTAACTCCATCGTGAGAATTCAATTTTCAGAAATCGATCTAGAGAAATAATGGTTGAAAGCTTGGAGTGTCCCGACTTGCTTACAGCCGATTCCTCGTGGTTGGGTGGGATAACGACACAGAATGTCTCAGGATGAATGTTACATGCTTCTAGGGATGTCGAAGGTGTATCTTCTCGTCAATGAACATCTGATGAGAAATTTCGTATAACGAAGTTAGACTGGTGACATTTGCCCCTGATGGGTAGGCAACTCGTCGTGCACTAGTATACTTCACCTACCCCTAGCCACCTCGTGTTGGCGAATGTGCACTTTATCGGAATTAATTCTCAAGTATGCTTCAAAGTTGTTACTACTTATGACTTTATCGATACATTTTGGATCACGTGAACATTAACAGGCTAATTCGTGAACTAGCCACATTTGGCCGTTTCATAAACAATGTATCAATGTACGTGTATTTATAACAAATTGTTGAAATTTCTT
Organism: Teleogryllus occipitalis; assembly: GCA_011170035.1. Taxonomy (NCBI): domain Eukaryota; kingdom Metazoa; phylum Arthropoda; class Insecta; order Orthoptera; family Gryllidae; genus Teleogryllus; species Teleogryllus occipitalis. The sequence goes on along the minus strand of BLKR01000845.1, from coordinate 134,489 downwards.
TTTTAAGCATGAGTTATGATTTAATATATTCAAATATTCTACATAACACTACCATGACTCGTTCTCTACCTCTCTCTGCAAGTTATTTCTGAAACACTTTGACCCTCATTTCTCGGGACCTGGACACTCGGCCATTTGCTTCATGAGATTTCAAGTCTTGCGTTAAAGTGGCGCGTAATCTGCAATATTTAAAAACATAACCAAGTTACATAACTACACAGAATAAGATAATCCATGAATTGCGAATGCCAGATATTTATGAGAAAGGCATACCCGCCCAGTTCATTGCAGTGCTCCTCATTAAGATAAGCGTATTTTTTATTTTAGGTCTTATTTCTCTTAAGATATTTATTTTGACATTTTCGTGACAATTTACCATAAATTATGAGAACAGCCTACAAATCAATCGTGTCAATTATTCTCGGATTTAATACTATATGTTACAATTTAGTGTAATGGATGGCCATCATTATCGTAGATGCAACACGCATTTCATAAGAACATACGTTGCCTGCCTACCTGCAACTGACTGCCTGTCTGCCCGCAGCTGACTGCCTGCCTGCAGCTGACTGCTTGCCTGCAGCTGACTGCCTGCCTGCCTGCCTGTCTCTCTGTCTGTGTGCCTTTCTGTATGACATTCTTTCTTTTGATGAGCCCAAATAGCGTAGTTTACTCAGTCGTTGCCAAATATTCTCGCCTATTGCATTTTATTTGTTTTGAAGTGGGGAGTTTCCTGTATCACCTCTAACTGCAGATATATAGCAGGGAATGTTTTAATTTCAACAGTTTAACCCAGAAGATTTTTAACCAAGTTTAACCCAGGAGGTCTTATCATTTCGAACGAATTAAAATGATTTGAACGTTGTTAAAATCATCTTCTAAACTGTATGTTATTGGATGAACAAGTACAAAATAATCCTAATATTATCAGAATTATCTATATATTTAAAAAATAAGGTATTCTGCAATGGCTTCGTTTAGAGCTTCTACTGAACCGATTGTTGTATTTTTTCTTTTAAATGAAAGAATATGATCCCTAGATGTGTTATCAGATATTGTTTGTGTTGATTCACCAACATTTACTGTGTAAATTAATAAATTAAATCATTCTTTAATAGTACGCTTATCAATAGTCAGTTGTTTTATTTCAAAGGGTGGCAGTTTGAAAATCGATATACATGAGTCCACGATGCTTGATGTTTTGTTTTGATTGTTGAGATTTGTTTACAATTCAACAAGGTTTTGTTTCAGTGTAATAATTTCATTGTGGTGTTGACAGTTTGCATGTATTTGCTTCTGTGGTGTATTTTGTAGAGAACGCAGTGGGTTTTGCTCGGTTGTACTTTAGTGAAGTTGTTTACAGGTTATGTCGAATTCGGAATCGTTGTCCACTCGGCCCAAAAGACGCAAACGTACATTAACTGGACGCAGGGAAAGAGAAAGTCAACGTAGGTGTCGTGATAGTGAGATCATTTTGTTTTCTATTGGGTCATTGTCTATGAAATGTCAGTTTTGTTCTGCTTTGTACTTTCCATGTGAGAGAAATTCTGCAAACGATTTACTCTGTGTTGCTTAAATGGGAAAATAAGTTTACCTTCGAGTAATATGCCAGAAGAAATCAAACAGTTGGTAATAGGAGATGATGACACAACAAAAAACTTTAGAAATAATATCCTTCAGTATAATAGTGCTATATCTTTTGTGCCGATATTGCATTGCCACCTGGTCATGGGCCATACGTGTTCAAAATTTTTGGAACTCATCACCGAATATCTTCGTTGTACCCTCAAGATCCAAACAATGCAATATATTGTGAACATTAGTCTGGGTACAGTATTTTACAATTATCTCAGATCTCACCGTCAAATTTTGACGGGTTCTCACTAGTCTATATATTTAAAAAAATAAGGTATTTTGCCATGGCTTCGTTTAGAGCTTCTACTGAACCGATTGTAGTATTTTTTCCTTTAAAAGAAAGAATGTGATCCCTAGATGTGTTATCAGATATTGTTTGTGTTGATTCACCAACATTTAGTGTGTAAATTAATTAATTAAATATTTCTTTAATAGTACGCTTATCAATAGTCAATTGTTTTCTTCCAAAGGGTGGCTGTTTCAAAATCGATATATATGAGTCGATAGATGCTTCATGGTGGCGCTGTTTGATGTTTTGTTTTGATTGTTGAGATTTGTTTATCATCATCAAGGTTTTGTTTCAGTGTAATTATTGCATTGTGGCGTTGACAGTTTGCATGTATTTGCTTTTGTGGTGAATTTTGTAGAGAACATTCGGAGAGTGTGTTTTGCTCGGTTGTACTGAAGTAGTGAAGTTGTTCACAGGTTATGTCGAATTCCGAATCGTTGCCCACGCGCCCCAAAAGACGCAAACGTACATTAACTGGACGCAGGGAAAGAGAAAGTCAGCGTAAGTGTCGTGATAGTGAGGTCATTTCGTTTTCTGCTGGGTCGTTGCCTATGAAATGTCAGTTTTGTTCTGCTTTGCACTTCGCATGTGAGAGAAATTCTGCAAACGATTTACTTTGTGTTGCTTAAATGGGAAAATAAGTTTACCTTCAGGCGATATGCCAGAAGAAATAAAAATTGTATATAGGACATGATGACACATCAAAAAACTTTATAAATAATATCCGTCAGTATAATAGTGCTCTTTCTTTTGTGCAATTTGGCACCGATATTGCATTGCCACCTGCCCATGGGCCATACGTGTTCAAAATTTTGGGAACTCACATCACAGAACATCTTCGTTATACCCTGAAGATCCAAACAATGCAACGTATTGTGAACATTAGTCTGGTCACAGTATTTTACATTTATCTCAGATCTCACCGTCAAATTTTGATGGGTTTTCACTAGTCATTAATAAAAGCTACAGTATTAAGGGCAACCGGAACACGGGGTGCATAATTGAGCTTATTTCTAAGGCGACGTATCTCACTGAAACAATTTTTCAGGAAGAGAAAGTTCATAATCTGCCTTATAGCATAGATAATTTCATCATTTAACGTAAGAGAAACGCAGTTTGTGAACACCAAATTTGTCAGCAAGACGGAAAAGCGTCTTAATATCTTTGATACGTAAAACTAGAAAACGAAATTGGAGATAGGTCTCTTAGGAAATAGCTCTTGTATTCGCTGGGAAATAGTGCGTGATGTCACGTTGTGTTGTTGGGGCAGGCATAGATTTGATGAGGCTGCTTAAGCAAATCAGCCTACCGCATGGAGAACAGCGGCAGTACTCCCGGCGAGGAAAAGCGGTGAACTTTCTAAACTCGCAAGGTGCCCTCTTGCTCGAGCTTTGAGTTACCGCCAGTTCTTAATGTTTGAAATAAATAAATGTCTACTTAAAAGCTAATGGGCCCTCAATTCCGTGGGAACTGCCAGCGCGATGGCTCCTGACTCCCGCTTATTTCCATCTAATTTTCCTGTCAGGTGAGGTTAATAATGCTTTGCGCATACGCCTACAATTCAGGTTCATACAAAACACGTTCAGGCTCAATTTTTGAAAATTGTTTGTTAGACATTTTTTTCGATGTATTTCTGAAACGCCGCTATTGTGCGTGCGTTGTATTTTTGTGTCCTCTGTACTTCAACAAAAAAAAAGGGGGGGGCAACACCACATTGGAAGATTTTTCCGGCCTGCGACTAATGATCGTTTCGTAACAATGACGTTCACAAAACATTGCGAGTGATGGATTCTGCACAAAGTGACGCACTTTCAAAGTGATTCAGTGTGCTGCCTGCACGTTGTGATTTTAATCCAAACGTATCCTTTTCATTTCTTGGTAACTACTGTGGAGGAAGATGTACTGATAATCAGCTCGCGCCGCCGGGTTAGGGGAACGCGTGGGACCGCGTTTGGGCAATTGACGGCTCGATCCCCGGGAAACAACTGTCCGAACTCTGCATAGTTGTTGATTAGACGCACTGTATTTAGAAAACTAAATGTCCAGACGTCGTCCTTCTGATACACAGTATGCCTCTTTTTAAACTTCTGTCAGATGCTGGTAAGGCTGACTTAATGCATCCGCATGGCATGTTCGATGTGTACTCGTGACCGCTCACGCCTGATAACACAATCGCTATAATCCGTAGTAGTCTATGTCAGCGTATAATTTCTAATAATACATTTTCCCATGACTGACTTATCCTCTCTGCTGACCCACCAAGTGTAACATAACTATGCGCCATTGGGTTGCGAGAGCACGAAATGACATTTTAGTAGCATTGCATCCGGGCGCTTCAAGTTTGTGGAAGCGAGTAATGTTCCTTCAATTATATTGGTGTTCAAAACATTGACTTTCATATTTTTGTGATTTTGTGTGTTTTCACTTATCGATACTTGTTCGGAGAGCTTGGACTTCGAAGTAGATAGGACACGTCTGTTCAGATTGCTATGACCTAATTTATAATTCGATTGTAACTGGAGAATAGGTTCAATATGCTTAAAGCGAGCTTTAGATATAAAAACGTACGTTATTATTAGTTTGGAGCAGTGCTCTTGGTATTCGGAGGAACTTTGTGGAGTTTACAGAAGATCATTTAAATCTCAGCTGGCGGATACCTTTCTACGACCCAACGAAATCTGGTTGCGAAATACTAGATCTCAAGGAGACATAAAAAAGCTTTATAATTTATTTACGGTATTTTTAAGACTAATAATAAAATTGCAACGGCCACGTAATATAACCGTGATCTGGTTACAGCAGAGACAAGAGTCTCCTGGTCATCGATAGATACGGTGATATCCAAGCAAAATAATAAAAATGTTGTATTGTGATTATTTTAGACAAGAATTGGATACTTAATCAGTATATAAGCAAATTTAAACAATGTTCGTGAAAAATGGAAACGGCCGAAAAATGTCATGAAACGGGAAGACCGCTAAGGAATCGCTTATATTAGCGCGTCGACTTTAGAGCATCTCGCTCGCTGTGGGTGACTCGACCGACCGCAGCGGTTCGTGACATTTTGCACGGTAAAAAGCGCCTTGTATTCATCTCTGCATTTCTGGCGGTTTACGTCCATGCCTGGCGAAACGAGCCATTCGAACTCTGCGTGTGAACTTGAATTAAGCGGTGATGCGTTTTTTTTGTGTGTGCCCAGATTCTTGGGTGCGTTTTCTGAGATTGTAGTGTTATCTAGGGTCCCATTCTTTGCCACGCAATATGGGGAAACTTTAAGAAGACGTCGTAGTTAGGCTCAAATAATCTGACTCGCATAATAAAATCGAAGATAATCTTTCGACGGTGCAGAAAGGCCGACCCTGCCCTTCATTATCAAATTCAACTAAAGTTGCCAAAAGAAACAGTTTACATTTACAATAGGCTCTGTAAATATGTCAGAGCTTTTTTGAAAATTAGAGACGGCCAACAAAAGAGGCCAGTAAAAATGTTTGGGTTTCTGCAGGATTTTATAATTTAAGTGTCCTTACAAATCAGAAAAATCTCACGAAAAATCAGAATATTTCATATATTGATAGCAACGCAATGAAGTGCAGTTTTACCTCCACCTCACACTTACGACTTCATCTAACGTCCTGGTCACAGAAACAACGAATCAGAAATTTCTATAGCAATTTCAATACAGGCTAAAGTCCAGAATATTTATTAAACATAATGTGGAGATAGAATACCATAAAATAAGCATTCTTTGAGAATACCCCATGAAAAATATTTCGAATATCCCTTCACCCAGTTGCTTCAGAAAGACGCCACGGTTCTTCGATGATCTTGCAAAAACTAACACCGCATAACTACGCAAAATGCCATGTCTGGCCATTGGTTTACAGCACACTTTTTTTCGTAATACGGACAGAATTTAAGAGCTTTAAACGTTGCCAACCGCGTTCGGTGACACCTTTGTTCATGATTGGACACACACACACACACGCACGCGCACACGCGCGCACGCGCACACACGCACACATACTGTACATATACAGGATAAGTCATAACTTTAGCACCTCCTGTAATTTTTGAACGGTTGAAGTTATTGCAATGCAGTTTTCACGGAAGTGCATGAGGTAATGGGGATAATTGATGTATATATTCATTTCCATGTATCACTTGTATTTTACGAGATAGAGGTAACTTTTTTTTTCAAATGGAACTATATATTTTTTTACTCTATCATGACGAGCATAAAAAGACGAATACAGTGATATACATATTGCCATATCTTGCATAAGCATTTTCTTTGAGTAATTTTAATTTTTCGCTTCACGTATTTTACGAATACAGTGATATACATAGTGTTATATGTCAGATAAGCATTTTTTTAGTAATTTTGATTTTTTGCTTCACGTATTTAATGGATATTTTGAATGTGACAGTCCACCACGTAAGGTCACGCAGCGTTCTCCCTGCTAATGAGCGCTCGGGGCATTACAATATCCGTTAAACACGAGTCGCAAAAAATTAAATTACTCAAAAAATGCTTACCTGTCATATGACAATGTGTATATAATTGGATTTGTCTTCATACGCTCATCATGATATATTAAAAAAAAGTACACTTCCATTTGAAAGAAGAAAAAAACACCTCCACCTCATTATCTAGTAAAATACACGGGATCAAATGGAAATGAATATATGAATAAACTATCCCCATTCCCTCATGCACTTGCGTGAAAACTGCATTGCAATAACTTCAACCGTTCAAAAATTGCAGGAGATGCTAGTTACGCGACTCACCCTGTATGTGTGTGTATATCAAATCATTGATTGTTATGGTCAATGTATAGAGACTTATTATCAATTCATGTTTAAAATGAAAACTTATGTCGGCATCATATTAAAAATTAAAATATTTTATTTAACTTTGCATTAGAAGAGTGGAGTAGGAATTCTGGATCTGAAAACGTGTGCGGATTAACTGGATTCCCATACGTCATCTACAGTTACATTTCTTTAATGATTGAGTGCCCATACTCGGTTGCCATCACAGGTACTTACTTGCGTGGGAGCAGAGAAGTCTTAGGCAGAGCTCTCTGAGAGTTCCCCGAGGGACAGTTCTGGGACGCGCCGATAAGAGGCAGAATTTTTACTGTTCAGATATTCTCAGTTGCAAATTTGAGATGACAGAATTTTAAGAGGTATGTTTAGGATTTACGAGTTTGTCTTTACAAAGATAACTTTATCATCGTAGAACGTAAATCTGTTTTCTTTAAATTTCCCGCTAACGACAAATCTAAAGATCGATGGCCTTCCCGAACAGATTTCCATTGACTACCTATTTCCAAATATTTATGTAGAAATAATTTTCCTTTTACAATGTTTTATTGAAACAGTGATTAATTCAGTACTTATTGTCACGAGTCCCTTATTATTTCACTGACAGCCAGGGTTGATCTCAGTTTTATTGGATGAATTTAATGATTTACATGCAAGAAAGCTCAGTTAAGAAACTCGCATTTATACAAACTCTGGAATACTATTAGTATTTTTGCAGAGACGTCGATTTCGGCTATCCGCACCGGGTACCCACTACGTCTCCCATGGGGACCCATATTAACCTTTTACACCAGACATACTTGCGGGCTCCTTGGTTTGTGGCCAGCAGTCAAAAGGCCTTCTGCGACAATACATACATGAAAGACAAGGGACAAATAACCATGCCCAAGGCGGGACTCGAACCCGCGACCCTTCAGACCGGGACGCTGAGTCGGCACACGCTCTAGCCACCTCGGCCATCCAGGTCGATCGGATAAAAAGAAACGTATACGTAAAGTATATACTTAATTTCGGTCGAACCACATTCTGCACGGGCCGACTTTAGAACTAATTTTGTGATCGCTTGCGGTCAGAGAGTGAAAGTCGTACACACAATGCAAACCAGATATTTGCTATCAGCGATCTGAGCAAAATGAGTGGCCGTTAAGTTGGCGTTTGACAATCTGAGCATCATTATGTACTTGCAGTCCACCCGAACGCACATTTCTGTGGAAGAACCTGGTATCTTATAAAATGTCAATCCCGTTGTTATCTTAGTCTGATAATACTTCGCTAGGCAGTTCTAGGGCATCTAGTTTCTCAGAATAGCGCGACCTTCCTTTGTAAGTGCGGCCGTTCCTTCGCAGCGGAAGGTCGCGCCTTTCCTTTGAGTTCGAAATGTCATTTGACGTGTGTCGTTTTGTTAGTTTTAAGACGTTGCTGTGTACATTTTGTTCAACAACGCAATCGAGGAGACACGAATTCTTGAAATACTTCACATTACTGCTTTAGTTTTATTAATACAGGACTGACCTCAAAATGGGCAGTAGCGGTTCTTGCATCCATGTTCTATAACATGTAAGTAATGGAGAGAGAACTGTAAATAAATGTTTTGTAGTGGCACATTCACTCCACTGACTAAAATGTCTAAAAAGTAGATTTAATTTAGGATGTATACAAATTGTAGATGTGGGTAAATGATTTTATAACTTATAAATTTTTAATGTTTTATGAATTTTGAGTACTTGTTAAATTGACAAATGGTTGCAATTAGTCATTGAACAGTGCTTATCAATTATAGGATTTAATATTTCGGAGAAACCCTAGAACGATACCACTTATAACATTGTTTCTGTTGGTACGTGGTGTTAATAGAATTTCGTTTTACGTATTGTCAAACGTAAATACAATTTTAAAAAGAAGATTACTTGCGTTTGGTAATAAACAATATTTGTAAAACAAAAAATATAAATACTGCATTGTTGTGTGGTGTCATGTTCTCCGCCACTGGAGAAGACTTCTGCCCAGGGCCGTACTCAACGAGGAGGGACCGGCAAAGGTGGCTCATGGCATTAACTGATGTCACTGCCAGTGCCTCTGACCGGCAGGTTGTAGGGTTTGAGTCCCGATGGTGGCAGGATTTTCGACACTAGCTTGTTAGTGAAGTCGAATTCAGCCGCTGTCTGGAGGAGAATTCTAGCGGATGGCTGCTCCGATCGGTATTTTTCTGTGGTTCAGTACTAGGCGAATGCTGGAATAGCACCTTGACAAACGGGCCATGGACCGCGCGCAATCTTTTCTTTCTCTTGTCCTCTCCTCGCCCCCCTTACACACGGATGCACTACACTACCACTCAATGAGGCACGGGTTGGGAGACCAGTCGGAAGCTTGTCCCGGCTGAGGCGGTGCCACGCTGGTGGGAGATACCCGGTTGGGAAAATCACAAGCCGACGCAGTTCAGCACCGGATCTCGCCATCTAGCGGGGGAAGATCACCGCCACCTCCCGCGATAAAAAAAAAGCATGCACTTCCCCTAGAAGACGAATGGCTTTGGGACTTGAATCGCTAATCAATCAATGGAGACGAGGAGTTTCACGGCCCTAAAGGATTCCATTTTTCGAAGAGTGTTTTTCCGAGGGAGTTTCCTTAAGTGAAGTTCTTCAGTCACAGAGCCCGAGGGAGTCTTAAGATATCCAAACCCGCTGTGGATATGCGAGTTTTGCCCGTTCCATTTTAGCCTTCCGTGGAAACACGAACGTCAGTGACCGCAATCCAACGGGTAGTTGGATTGCGGTCGAGTAGTGTGAAAATGTAAGAACAACAAAATCCTACAAAAACAATGAATTGCTACTTGCTTCAAGAACAATTTAGAATAAATTTGCTACATGCATTCATTGAACTATCGTTTGATTAAACTTGCTTTAAATTTCAGTTTGATTACTGGAGATAAATGCCCTTACAATAATTATTTACTGAAGCCACTAGTCAATGACACAAGGCTTTACGTTTTAAAAAAAAAGCACTGATAAATTCCCGCTTTCTTGGGGCCACTGTAGAAAGTAAAATAAAGTGTTTCGGGGAATGCACACTCAGAGGTGCTTGAGCATAGAGCATCAGCCACGCCAAAACAGGGCGGACCGAACTGGTGGTTTGTGTGGCACTTTGGGAACACTGTTAAACACGTGTCGCACTAACATGGGGGGGTAATACTGTCACGTACCTTGACGTGAATGCGACTCTTTATGCCACCTCTGTTCACCACGTACTAATCTAAAATCAATTTATATGGTATTTGAGAAGAGAGTTTTAGGTGTTTTAATTTTCTAGAACCGTTGTTATGTCCTATTAATATTTGTGGCGGGCTCTTGCACTTTGGTAGTATGATCACCGCAATTTATCTGGAATCTCAGATAAATTTCTGGTGTAAAATTCGTTTCAAAAACGAGATAATTCACGATGTAGTTTTGGGAAGAAATAAAACTCGCATGCAGAGACCTGATCTGAGAAAATGTAGACGAAATATTGTGCGTGTGCGTGTGTGTGTGCGTGTGCGTGTGTGTGTGTGTGCGTGCGTGTGTGCGTGCGTGTGTGCGTGCGTGTGCGCGTGCGTGTGTGCATGCGTGTGCGCGTGCGTGTGTGCATGTGTGTGTGCATGCGTGTGTGCATGCGTGTGTGCGTGCATGTACGCGTGAGTGTGCGTGTGCGTGTGCGCGTGCGTGTGCGCGCGCGTGCCGCGCGCACGCGCGTGCGTGTGCGCATTGCGCGTGTGCGCGTGCGTGTGCGCGTGCGTGTGCGCGTGCGTGTGCGCGTGCGTATTGCGCGTGCGTGTGCGCGTGCGTGTGTGCGCGTAAGCTAATGCGCGTGCGTGTGCGCCCGCGTGTGCGCACGTGCGTGTGTGCGCGTGTGTGCGCCTTGCGCGTGCGTGTGCGCGCTTGCCGCGCGTGCGTGCATGTGTGTGCGCGCGTGCGTGCATGTGTGTGTGCGTGCGTGTGTGCGCGCATGTGCGTGCGTGCGTGTGCGCGCGTGTATTGCGTGCGTGCGTGTGCGCGAGCGTGTGCGTGCGTGTGCGCGGGCGCGTGTGTGTGCGTATGTGCGCGCGCGTGTGTGCACGTGTGTGCACGTGTGTGTGTGTGCGCGCGTGTGCGCGTGCGCGTGCGTGCATGCGCGTGTGCGCGTGCGTGTGCGCGTGCGCGTGTGCGTGCGCGTGCGTGCGCGCGCGCGCGTGTGTGCGGCATGTATGTGCGCGCGCGCGCGTGTGTGCGTGCCATGCGCGCGCGCGTATTGCGCGCGTGTGTGTGTGCGCGCGTGTGTGTGTGCGCGCGTGTGTGTGTGCGCGCGTGTGTGTGTGCGCGCGTGTGTGTGTGCGCGCGTGTGTGTGCGCGCGCGTGTGTGTGCGCGCGCGTGTGTGTGCGCGCGCGTGTGTGTGCGCGCGCGTGTGTGTGCGCGCGCGTGTGTGTGCGCGCGCGTGTGTGTGCGCGCGCGTGTGTGTGCGCGCGCGTGTGTGCGCGCGCGCGTGTGTGTGCGCGCGCGTGTGTGTGCGCGCGCGCGTGTGCGCGTGTGTGCGCGCGCGCGTGTGCGTGTGTGCGTGTGTGTGTGCGTGTGTGTGCGTGTGTGCGTGTGTGTGCGTGCGTGTGTGCTTGTGTGTGTGCTTGTGTGTGTGTGTGCATGTGTGCGCGCGCGTGTGCGTGTGTGTGTGCATGTGTGCGCGCGCGTGTGCGTGTGTGTGTGCATGTGTGCGCGCGCGTGTGCGTGTGTGTGTGCATGTGTATGCGCGCGTGTGCGTGTGCGCGCGCGTGTGTGCATGTGTGTGTGCGCGCGCGAGTATGTGTGTGTGTGTGTGTGCGCGCATGTGTGTGTGTGTCACACAGCTTCTATGTGCTTCTCGAATCCAAGTTTGTAAGTTATTTATTAGATCACTGGAGGATGGGCCAAGAGCCCTAAGGATAAGAATGGCAGGGGGAAAGGAAGTACCAATGGCTGTCCATGACTCGTTTAAGGCACTGGTCCGATATCCCCCTCGAAACTAAAGAAACACTGATCTAAGCAGACGGCTCCTTGAATTATTATCCAGGTAGTGGTGGTTTTCGAACCAGCTACGTAACTCGTGTTGAAAATTCGCGCACTTTTAAGGTTCTGGTCTGGCATTCGTCTGGATTTGATCGGTAGAAACTGAAAGTAGATCAATGTTGTGGTCTCTCGTCTTCGCTATCATCCAGAAGGTGATAGTATCGACCCGGATATTTAGTCCCATTGTAAATCCACGCTCCACAGGAGCTCGGACGTACAACCTCCCAGTTTACGAAGCTGCCGTCCCTCGTAAATTGATTGAGTGTTAAAAGGCCTTCGGAGCCTTTAAGGAGGGTCTGCGAAGAAAGTGTTTAGGTATGTACAATGTCAATTGTTTGATTTTATTTTTAAGCTTGTTATAGTAGAGTAAAGTAGCGTTAATGCATTGTAAAGAAAACGTTCTGAGTTACTGCTTTTATTATTGTTAATTATTATATAGGCCTAGGGCATTCATCTGCCAGAGAATAATTTGTAAAATAATATAAACGATAGTGATATTCAGTAACTGATATAGTTCGCATAATTTCAATTTGGAAATTGTTTTGAACAAATGTAGCGGGAAGGGAATGGTTTTGAGAGCTACTTTTATATTTAAACCCCAAAACAAAAAAAAAGTGATATTTTGGCGAGGAGGGTGAGGACATAGAGTCCAATATACTATACGGAAGCAAAGGAAAAAACATTCTCTTTATTTGCTCAGCGAATGATACGGTTGCTCAGAGAATCTGGACGAAAAAAACCGGTTATGAGTTACGAACGTTGCCGTGTTCTTGCTATCCTTAGAGCTCCGCCCGCGCGGGGAGGCGCTGTGATGTAAGCTGCTGCGCAGGCACGGAGGGCGCGGGGGCGCATAGAATGTGCTGCCGTAAGCGACAGGCGGCGCGGGCGGGGCGGGGCGGGGAGGGGCGGGGCGGGGCGGGGCGGGGCGGGGCGGGTGCGGAGCGGGGCGGGTGCGGAGCGGGGCGGGTGCGGAGCGGGGCGGGTGCGGAGCGGGGCGGGTGCGGAGCGGGGCGGGGCGAAGTTGGCGTCAGCAGCGGACGAGCGACAGCTGGCCTCCCTCCCTGCAACTCCAGGCCTATTTGCGTGCTCCGTGCCTCCAGGCTTTTCAAGCGTACGGGATCCATCCCGCGCCGCGTCGTCCCTCCCTGTGACTCCCCCAGACGTCACATTGCCCGTTCCGTCTCGCCCACACCACGCCCCCGCACCGCCTAATATTCCTAGGTGGGACAAATAGCTCATGACGTTCTCGTGTGGTCGAGACTAAATAGTCCACGTGTGGTGCGGAGCATGACGAGTACAATAATGCGTGAGATCTTGGGGACCGACAGCGAGCGGGCTGAGGGGCGGTGTTGCCATGCGCAGAAATGCGCGCCGCCAGCGTGTGCCCTAACTACGCCGCCTTGCACACATTCACCGTCTTAAAATATACACGCAGAACTTCTCTAACAGACCAATGCCAACATGGGTAGCGACGAGCGGAAGGAGGACAGCTTTAGGCTTACGCTGACCACTGATTGGCAAGCCGCGCAATCCCGGCAAGGTGCCGTAATTTTACGTGGCATTCTAATGAGATTGTGGAGCCTCTCAAAATTGAATTTGTGGACCGACCGCTCTGATCAGTGGTTTACCAGATTCCTTCCAGTCGCATGGCGGAGCACTTCCGTAGAATACTGGCCATGGACCGCACGCATTCTTTTCTTCCTTATCCCGTCCTCATTCCCATCCTTAGGAGCGAGCTGGGGTTGATATCCCTTCTTCGTACCTTCCCATTGATTCAGAAAATCTCCGACAAGCGACGGAGATTCGGAAAGTAGTGGCAGGCTGCGAGACCCCCGAGGCACTAAACGGGACTCGTAGTAGGAAAAATGGTAAAACTATCTAACACAGGGTAGCCTCTTTCTGGAAAACCGAAAAAAAAAACAAACAGAAAAAGAAACATAATTTCATTGCTGAGGAAAAGAAAGGGAAAATCAGGGAATCTATAGAAGAATCGTTTGAACTCAGGAAAAATTTATCTATTGTTATAAAATTATATATTATTACTTAAAAACATTAGTGCAGAGTTATTTTTTTTTAAATTTTTATTTGATGAAAATCATTGTTAATTCGTATTCGCGTCGAAATCGGAGAGCTGACCAATTAGTATCGGTGTAGCGTTCATATTTTCGTTAAATATTGAGAAATTGCAAATTTTATCAGGGAAATATAAAAAAAAATCTATTGGAAAACCGGTAAAGTCGGGGAAATTCGTTCCGAGAAACGAGTGGCCACAGTGTAACATACATTGGAGCGTTTGGATTAAGTGATTAAAAGGTAAGAAAAAGGAAGAAGAAATTTACAGTTCGTTTTCTAATTTTGCCTCTGTTTTTGCAAGTGATTTGAAAAGAAAACGTCAGGCATTAAAGTAAATGTTATCACTACCACATCTGACATCCGATTGGCTTCTGAGTCCAACACATGGTGTTCATTACATTTAATCGGCAACATTGACTGGCGTGAGCTGATATTATCTGTTCTTTCTAACTTTCCCTATTTTTATTTAGAGCAGATGGATTAACAATTCCGATCTATTATTTCTTTTGTAGGCCTTTCGACATTTTTCGCAGTTTTCTGAGTGAATAACAAACTTCAGTCATTAAGGGAAAGAGAAAACTAGTGATGCTACAATATCACGTGCATTATCGCATTATTTGAAACGTTTACGTGTTATCGCAATGCTACTTGAACCTGTGAAAAGATTTTCCCACGCTGGTAATCGTACACCTGTATAGAAAACACTGAACTTAATCACTACTCCAAACGATAGAGTAGACATGCAAACATTTTAGGCGGAAGTCAGGGAAGGAATTTACTATATAAAGGAGCAAGATTTATCTTCTTTTTCAGCAATAGCATTACAACACCTTCTGTAAACGTTCGGGGAAGTACGTAGAATGCGAGGAAGTGAAATCCAACTATGTGAAAGACATCACTGTAGGACAGTGATGTGTTTCAATAGATCAATGTAGGACAGTGTCCTAAATTTTGATTAGTTTTCTTCAGTTTCATTATATTCATAGAATAGGTTTAATGAGTGCTTTGTGGTGCGTTATTATGCAATCAAATGCATTCATCGTATTACGGGTATTGGATCTACAACAAAAGTTATTTACCTCAAGAAATTTGTGGTAGCAAATGGACTGTACCCAATGGCATCCTGTTGGAAATCGAGAATGATCAGTTTCCTTTCTTTAAAATCGGTTTGCCAGATTCGAAACTATACATACGTGTACATTACAGACGTTCCGCTTAGTGAAAACAAGGAGAGAGGAATTTGTCTCAATAGACTTATGGGAAGATTCTTTGCCAAGTTTCCGTCTTCTCTCTTCCCGTCTGTCACGCGATTGGCGAATTGGTGAGCGGATCGATAGGAACTAAGCAACGATCTCCGGTTGCCTGACGATTGGCACAAAATGACTTCAGAAGGGGACACGACTGTCAATCGGTAAACTAGAGCATGCTCAGAGAAATGTATTGTTTTACACGGTTCAGCTGTAGAAAATAATGTACAGAAATTGTCAGGAATCACATTCCCAGGGCAATTTTCTTCAGGAAGGAACGTACGAACATCCAGGGGGAGGGGGCTTGAGTCGAAACTCAAGAGTGAAACTAATAGCATTTTCCATTCGTTGCACTGAAACCCACCCTAGTGCAGGACAAAAACATCTCTCCGCAACAGTGCTGCCCCACACGCGTGAAGAGCAGCTGCGAATGAAACGGATTCCGGAACTGAGTCAGTGCGTGTGTGCTACGCAATGAGATTGTAGATAGCCGTTCTTGGTCTGTTACACAGATGGAACTCGAAAAATAATAATTTTGAATTATGATCATTGTTATAATTTTTATGGAGTCTTTTGGTAATGCTTACTTTTTAATTCATAAATTATTAACGTGTGATTTCTTTATTTAAAAACTACGAAAACTTCAAATGCGTATGTGTCGAAATGTCACTTTTCGTGATTTGTCAGTGATCGATATAGTCCCCAAGATTTTGAACCGAAAGGCTTCTGCAGAATTGTTTGGTTATTGAAAAATATAAAATATTAACACGAGCATTTTCGCTGGTATATGTATGGGCGTGCGAGAAACATTTCTTGACACATATTTAAATGATTTTGTAAGGGTCACTATTTTTTGTTTTGTTTATTATAGTCGCATCAACCAAAGGTTCTTAGCGACTTTTCAGTATTTTACATATTCATATTTGATTTTACATTTATATATATATATATATATATATATATATATATATATATATATATATATATATATATATATATATATATATATATATATATATATACATAGCACAAAGTTTACAATAGAAATGAGGTACAAAATAATAGTACAAAACTTGACATCCAATCATGGCTGGTATGATAATATGTACAGGGAACCACTTATATTTTATTAAATATATTAATGTTCTGGCAAAATCTTATGATTTCCTGTTGATAGGACTTGGAATATACAACTGCTTCGAATTGTTGCTCCGGTGATAGGCCATCTCTTTCTTCCTGGAACTTAGGACAAACGTTCAAAATATGAGATACCGTTAGTTCAACCTCACAAAAGTCACAGAGGGGTGCGGGTAGTTTGTGAAACAGGTGTGCGTGTGTTAAATTAGTATGTCCGGAGCGAAGTCTGGATAGCACTACTTGTTCTCGCCTAGTCATTCGTTTATCTAGATACACTGAGAAGAAATCTGATTGCGTTTTATGGAGGTGGCTGGCTTTGTATTTGGTCCATTCTTGATTCCAGTTAGTCAACATTCTTTTGTTCATAAATTTTAGGATGTCAGTTGTAGTGTTAACTAGGTTGTGAACTGTATTGTCTTGTTTGAGGTTTACCAAGAAAGAAGTTGCTGTGCCAAACTCTTGAGTAACGTTGTTTTCCAAGGATGTGGGGATCCAGGCAAATGAGATATCTTTTCCCGTTAATGATATCTGATGGTAGAGTTCAGTGATTGTTTGTAAGATTTCGCATTTGCGCTTACTATGGTTTAACTGAAGTAGAGTGCTTGATGAGTTAGTTACAATTGAGAAAGAGGGGTGCGTAAGTTCTTTGACCAGTTTTAAAGCCTGCATGATTCCATATAAACCCGTAGTTGTTAGGCTTACGTGGGGTTTGAATGTATACAATGTGTTGCGGTCAGCGGTATACACATTGACTTCCGGACCGTCAGTCTTGAGAATGAGCTTGATACAGATAACAGTGTGTGACTTGTATTTCTCAAAAAATCACTGAGAGCAGATTTCCTGTATTCTTCTGTGGATGAACTTTTTTCAAGTTTCAGTAAAGACAGGTCAATTTTGAATTCTTGTAACAGCCAAGGTTGAATTTTGCATGGGCGGTGTTTTTCAATCTGAGAGAGTTGAATATTAAGTATTTCGAGAGGTTCCTTGATTTTTAGATAAAAGGGAATGATTGATTTATGTTTCTTGAAGAGATCCCGAAGGTATGGTGAAACATTGTTGGTTATAATTGGATTGATAGACGAGCCAGCTGTAATTGCATACTTCATGCTGAGCAATTGACGTCGGAATTGTAGAGATGGCTCCTTGGCTTCAGTAAGTAAGCTACCAATAGGCGTGGTACGGAGGCATTCTGTACATAAGAGGAGTGCTTGATTGTGTAGTGTTTCTAGATTGCTAAGAACACTTAGGCTAGCTGAGTTGTAAATGATAGATCCATAGTCAATCTTACTTCTGATAATTGTTTTATAAGTAAGAAGCAAGATGTCTATATTCGCTTGTTGTTGTGGTTAAGATATTTGAGAATGTTCAGCCGTTTTTTACAGTTGTCAATCAGCTTCTGAATATGTTGTTTCCAGCTCAATTTGTTATCAAAGTATAGGCCTAGGATTTCAGTACAGCGGACCGCAGGTAGGACATGGGAAACCAGTTAGAGATGCGGCAAACTATGGTGCCTATTCCTTGAAAATAGGATACATTCAGATTTTTTGGTGGAGAATTTAAATCCTGACTTCAGGGAAAACTATTTTTATTTTCACTTTATTAGCGTTTCGAAATTGAGACGTATCTACACTTTGATTTCTAAATAGCACTGGTTTTGTTAACATGAAGTTATTCAAAGTTAAATTTTAGGAAAACACCAACGGATTTTCCGAACTCGCGAGTCGCAAAAATTATTTTGAGACATTTCTTGCAAACCATAATATTGATACTGTCATCAGGTGACAGTATCAACAGCTCAATACAAAAAATTCACATACAATACATGTACATTATTTTCCAACACTTTGCCAGATGACATAAAACAATTAAATTCAATAGAAAAGTTTAAATCCTAAGTGAAATCGTTTCTGCTGCATAACTGTTTCTATACAATTAGAGACTATACTGAGCATCACAAGAAAAGTGACATTAATTTTAACAATGATACATAATGCATTATTTACCATTTGGACTGTATAAATGTGTATAAAGAACCTGTAACAACTATTGTACTACAGCCTCCGGGTCAATGACCCCCATCTCGATCAGGTTTTTCGTCCAGTTTCCCTGATCCATTGAACAAATGCTGAGATTGCCCCTTGTTTTGCTTTTGGACATAAATGTAACTTCATTTTCTGTGTACGTCTTCTAGAATTCAGTGGGACATACAATTATTCAAATTATCGTTTCCATGTTGTCGCGGCAGGAAGTATTATTCCGAAGGACCACATGATAGCCAAAATTTATTGCTTGTTTATCCTTGAAAATAGATTTTATTACATAGGAGGTTTTTTTTTTTCTTCAAAATTTCAGTAGTATGACTTAGTGCAGGGATCACAGAATTTTGAAAATGTGCACACAATTCACTTTTCCCCATAGCACGTCATACGCAGTTTTAACTGTTTTTGACGTAAAATAAATAAATAAATACTCCATCATTCGAAGTATCCCTGCATGACTGAAGATCCTCAATTGCCTTCACAATTTCACCACTAATCCAAATCAGCATGGATAACTTCCATACCTAACCGCACAATAGCCCGGTGCACTAGACTGCACTGACGCGATCGTCAGAGCAGTTTAGGGCGCCCCGAGTGCGTCGTGATTCCGTGTGATTTTGCGAATGGAACATGCGCTTCTTTGCATTGGTGCGCCCTAGCGGTCGAATGGAACACGAAAACTGCCCTGAGTGCGCACTAGGTGCGCACCAGTGCGGCGAATGGAAAACGCTATAAGGCTATCTTCGATTGCGCAGCAATTTGAATGAATCCTAAGAATGCCCGTGTGTAAAGTTTACTTCTCCAATTTTCTTGATTTGTCCGTTTTGAAGTGCGGACGGTATAAATGAGGCTCATAGAAATTATTAATTATGACTGAAAGGGACAAATCGCCTCCTATAACATTTTAGTAGTATACATAACTTTTGCGGCTCTCACACGCCATCAATCTTTATAAATGAGGTCTCTAAAGAAAGAAATTTTCACGGAGACGTGACGAATTGCATTTTGACTGTGAAAATGTGTTGGATTTAAAAAAACGCATTTAAATATTCATCTCAAACGCAACTTGCAATACTCGGTGAATCTAATACTTTTTGAATCTATATTGTTAAATGACCCTTAAACGAAGCGTTTTAAGACCTTAAAAACTAAAATTTTGAAGTCAAAGACCTCAAAGAAACGTCCATCACACCGTAATCTACAGGATGAGATCTTGAACATGCTGTTAAGTTTTTGCTGGTTCGACGTTTCTACCATACCTGATCGATCCTGTAGAATCTGCAACTGTATGTTAAATTAAACTAATTACTTGATATACTACGCGATTGAATTACACGTGTGTACCTCTCTGCTCTGTAATAACATTAAATAAGAATAGTTTTCGTTGACAAGAGTGCTGTCAATGACAAGGAAACGTATAGAACAAATGACGGAGGTTAAGAAGGTCGTGAAGAAAAAGATATATCACAGGCTTAATATAGAAATGGAAAATAGGGAGAGGATGGGGTTTAACATGCGAGAGTTCTCGCACGGGTACGCAAGTTAATATTATTTCAGATGACATGAAACTCCCCAGAGGAAGAGGGACGATCCGCGGCATCCCTCCCGCCAACTGGCATGCTGCGCGCGGGTCAATGACCGCTTCCTCGCTCGTGGATCCACTTGCGATGAACGAAACGCTTGCGAAGGTCAGGCGCAGTTTCTGTGTTTTCGCTGAGGCGAAGAAGCGGTTTCCGTTCCTGCGTGCGAAGGACGCGGCTCTCTCTCGGCGTGTGCGTGACGCTTCGGCGCGCCCTTGCCGCCGCCCCCTCTCCGTCCTTCCTTCAGTGCAGGGGCGACGCAACACTGTTGGGATAGTGCGTGTTCGTCGTGTGTGTTGCCTAGGCCGTGCCCTGCCGTGGTGCGCCGCCCCATGCCGCGTGATGGCCGAGTTTTTGCTCTGTGGTCCTAAACCGGTGTGATGCATACTGCCGGTTTTTTTTTAGGCCAGCGCCCTGTTTTTTTGTCGGATTCCGAAACACTTCAGCATCGCCCAAGACGGGCAATTTACTTTATTTCTCTCTTTCTGTCAGTCGTCAGCTGTCCCGTGCGCGGCATACAGTGCGCAGGCGAAATTAGGTTACGTCAGATTGTGGAGGCTGCGCTCCCTGCCATTCGAGTCCTTGTTCTTGAGATGTCTGTTCGACATAACGCTGTGTATTTCTCAAGTGTAATACTGATTTCTTTTGGTGAATCGATATATTTCGAACAACTTCTGGGAAATATTTTTCCCAAGAAATGTTCAGAACTGGTCTCCGCCAAGTATTCATTTTGTTCCCGAAGACGATAATATTGTTACTTGCCCCATAATTCCGCGTTGTTCAGCAAAAACTGCATTTCGATATCCTAAACCGTTTAGAAATTATGGGAGTGGTCCATAGTTGATGAGACTTCCTGTATTAACGAAATGGTGAAGAATTTGGTCTTTTGAAAAGCGTGGAAACCTCACCCTGAATTCTTCTATGCAAGCTACTAGGCTGACAGTTGGTATAATAAAATATAGGGATTCTCGAGACATCTGAAGTCACTTTCATCGTTTTACATCCCCAGTTCTTCACATCCCACATGAGCCATAACTCGATAACTACGTACTCATAGCACAGTCGGAGCCTTTCCATGTGATTGCGGAGAGGGGGGGGGTCCAACTTGGACCCAAGCGGCTGGTTTTCCCAACATACGGGTACACTGAATGACACGTTAGTGAGCCAGTCGTTGAAATTAACGTCTTTAAGATTTGTTTCCCTGTCTTCGGTAACTTAATCGCCAGTTAACGTTCATGGATGTACAAAATGCTTAAATTTATGTGCAAAAAAGACAAGGGACTGAAGACTGGTAATCATATGTTTACTCTTAGAAGAACGAGGTTGTGGCAAAACATAATTTTAATTGTCTTTAAGGTCGTTTTATGAACAAGTTTTTAACTTATTGAGATTTCTTTAAAAAATAGTAAAATAAAAATAAGTACTTTCAATAGATGTTTAATAGTAGAAAAGGTATGATAAAGTTTATGTACATCAATATATCTCACATTATTAAAGTAATGCAGTACTACTTTTCCCGTGAGCCGTCGCGAGAACGTTTACAATAATGATGCTGTTTATTGCAGGTTTTTAAAGAAGCGACGCCTGGCCGTGCGCAGTTGTCAACACGGAAGGAAAACAAATTTTGACTTACAGCGCTGGCTTCCGCAATTCGGAAAAAAAATCGCATCTAAGTTACAGATTTTGCTGCAAGATCCGAATCTGCAATAAAACTCTGCATGTTCCGATTTAGATCTTTTATAGGTTTTTGTCGTAAATTTAAATTCCTACCAAAGAACTTTTTAACCATGCATTAACTGTTCCTAACGGAGCTGTGACCGCCCGTTAAGTTCAGAAATTGAACGAGCGTTAAAGTTAGGTGAATCGCATCTTTTCTCAATGGTCCTTTACCAGCCCCCAATGTCTCGTTAGTGTATTATCAAGTGTATGTGAAATAGGCCTTAAAGGTTTTTTCAGCATGAATCTTAAACCTAAACTTAATGAAATCGCAAAAGCTTGGTGCTGTGTTATTCAATAGAACCGTTCTCGTTAGTGAGGGGGAACCTTGAACTAAACAAAACGTGGCCGTGAAAGTTTGCAAGCTTTCACGTTCACGCTAACGTGATCTGAGAAACCACACTTAGCGCATACCGCAGCATGACCCAAAGAACCTCTACCGCTTTTGTTAGAAATTAATACAATTTGTAATAGCATAAATTGCATTTCATCATAGCAGTTATTCACTAAGCATTTGATAGAATCATTCATGGTATACGACATATAAATGCGTCATGATCGATCGGCCGAGTTAGGTGCAGGGCCAGCATTACCGCTGTCCCTGCAGCGACTTTGAACTGGATGTCCTAGGGTTCGAGTCCCTACTGTGGCGGATATTCGACAGTAGATCTATAGCTACTTTAGAGAGAAGTAGTCTAGCGGCCGACTGTTCTAAACGTTAGTATTACCCATCAATGTCGGCGCAGTACCCTACCAAACCGGCCACGGACTATCCTTCCTCTCTCTTGCCCTATCCTCTTCCCTTTCCCTATCCTCTTCCCTTTCTCTCTCACTCTCTCACACTTACATGCTCCACACATGCCGGGAGACTAGACGGAAGTTCGGAGCTTGTTCCGGCTACGGCAGTGCCCTTCTCGGGAGATACATGGAGGAAGACCCCCCCCCCCTACTAGGCGTGTAGGTCGGCGCCGAATCTCACCATGCAACGGACCTACCGCTATCCACATATTTCACGCATACCGTGTAAAAAGATTAATTTCACTAACGGGACTAATGACCATAGCACCTGGAAAAGGCAATCAATGAAGCATGAATGCGTCCGTTATACTGCATGTTGTTCGATTGTATATAGAAATACTGTGCTGAGTATTGTGTCGATATTGATAAGCGACTGACTTTTACAATGGAAGTCTGTGATTCGTACGTCGACGTTGTTAATGTCCTCACCTACGGGAACATTTTCATTGTAAATTGCCCTTAGGTATCTGAGGTCGGGGTTGAGAAGGAAGGGAGAGATGTCTTAGAAGGTACAGCTCCGGCATCCGCCTGGAAATAATCGGAGGTTGCCAACGTAACTGACCGCCGATATGAGCAGCTGGTATTTCACACATACCGTGTAGTAAAAATAGTAATTTATTTGTCCTGCAAATATAGTAACTAATTGGTGTCAAAGTGGCCTTTTTGATTTTGTATCGCACATCCGCCTTTTCCAAGTAGGAACATTGAATCACAAAACTCCAGTTTCAAGGTCGTGCATTTGTGAATGATATAATATTTAAAAGAAGATAAAAAGGGGTGAATGATGAGTGATGAATGAATGTATGAGTGGTTCAAATAATGTGCTCATGCATGGTAAAATGAAAAGTCCAACGTCGGTGACTAATCTCAGACCTTTTGTTTGCGTTGGTAGAAAATTTTTTATTTTTCAATCTTTCGACTGTCAGCCCCAAATAGTGACCGTATAAACAAACGCAATCAGAACGTTACTCGCACGCATTGCCGATGTGAAATGAACTCCAGACACTCGACGAACATTGTGTTGTTCACCACGTTTCACTTACGGCTGGAATAGGAACTGGGCGGTAACTCCCTGAATAAATAGGTCTGTTCATTTATGTATAAATAAATGGATGACTGAGTTTGTGGAGGAAATAATTGAATTTTTGAAAGATATGACTGACGAAATGAATGAATTTTTACGTGAAAGTGTATAAAGAAATGAATAAATTCGTGAAGAACGTATACACGAAGAAATAAATGAAATTGTGAATGAATGTGTTGGTGGAACGAAGGAGCTTGTGAATGTCAAAGAATGTATGTGTGAATAAATGAAATGAACGAAAGTGTGATTGTGAATGATGAAAGAAGCGAAAGTGTGATTGTGAATGATGAAAGAAGCGAAAGTGTGATTGTGAATGATGAAGGGAACGAAAGTGTGGTTGTGAATGATGAAAGGAATGAATGTGTTAATGTTGTGGAGCACGGTCTCTGAAAACCTTCGAACGCTGGCACTTCGCAAGGAGTTTCGACATTTTCGGCTTTTTCTACCCCAAAGACGCGTGTTTTGCGGGTGGGCCGTCGTCGCTTGCTGCGTGTAAGACGCGCGTGGCAGCCCATTGCGCGGCCCGGCGCGAAGGCGCGTGTGGGACAGTTCTCAGGTGGCGTTTCGCGCCGCGGAAGTGCTGATAGGACGCTCTCCCGCCTCCCGGTGAAGGCTGCTCGGGCGCGTTGCGCGCCGCGGCATGCGGCCTTCTAAGTCCCCCAACAGACTTCACCGAGATAGGAGTTGCAAGAAATGTGGCAAGAGGCCGGAGCGGGTGGAATTGCACACGTGTCGATGTCTCGAAGTGCACTTTACCTGGCACGAGCTGACGCTTTCTTAGCTCGGTGGTGCGGAGATAGAAGTAAGAAACGTTGTGGTGTGAAGAGAGCTATGAGATCAGCTGCGAACTGGCTGAGGGTCTCTCTTTTTTTATGCTCAAGTGTCAGCGCAACCTAATTAAAACATCTTGTCACACTTGAATATTTTTAATAAATAACGTGATTCTTCGAATTAAATACGTTTATTTAGTAGTTACAGAACGCTTACATGTGAACACAAGATACTCATAACATATTTTTTTAAAATACATACCAAACATGGATACCACACTAATAGTGAAAAACATAGACAAAGAGTTTACAACAAAACAAGTTATTAAATTGAAAAGCGAATGAAACAAATACATCAAGTCACCATAATCGATGATCCTCTGGATAATGAATTAAAATTGACAAGACTATGTTGTTACACTGTACTTTTATGTGGGCAGTGTTATCTAATTTCCCTACTTTTCATTGCACGACTTTTGAGGTTTGCACAATTTGCGAAAAAGTAATTTGGAATTTTCAAATTTTTAGTTCGATTTCCAATTTTTTTCGCAAATTCGTCGTCGTTAACAGAAGCTTAACCTCGCGGGTCCCAAGGCAATTTTGATTCGTCCTGTGTATGTCGTAAGAAAATTATCATCCAGCATCAATGGTAGAAATTCTTCCCCCAAACTTGAATTTTTGGAATTCAGGGAACTTGTGTGTTATTTGGTCCCAACGTAATTCAAGATAACACCTTAGTTGCAGACAATGTTTATAGAATGTCATGAATGTCATATATTTGAAATCACAATATCGATATTTATGCTTGAGGCGTGCTGAGGATGCGTGAAGTTGATTACTTGCAGAGAGCTCGTATAACATTCCCTGTAGAGAGAAATTGTTGTTTTGTGGAGTAGAAATAAATAAATCTCGGAAAACAATTATCCTTCTGTTTCATGCGATCCAGAATCTTCTAATTTTACTTAAGCAACATTGCTTCACTTCCACCATTTTCCCCGTTTCTATATTTTAGTCTCTTATTCTAAAACGAATGGTGCTACAGCTGCAGGTACTTCCTCGTATTGTAATGTTAACGTAATTAATACTACTTTATTATATTTGCATAATGTTGGAAATATTAAAAGGTTACATCAAAATAACATTTAAGTCATGTTATTCGGTGCATTTAGCTCTACCATTCGAAAGGTTTAAAGAAAAAACTTAGTACCGTTTTTGAGAAAATCTTGTTTTTAAAACTGCTTTTATATCACACAAAATTACCGAAAAACTATACATATGTTGCAAAAATGTACGTGTTACTGTTAAAGACTTATTGTAAAAAAATATATTTCGTTAAGAAAAAAGTAGTTGCCAGCTAGATGTTGTTTACCAACTGAAATTCAGACTAAAAAAACGGCTTCCCTCTCCAAAACGGACCTTGCAATTAAAATCCCCACTTGGATTATTTGCAGCATTATATGGCTATCAGTACTTCATATATATCCGCACATACTACGTGTAGGTGATGTAAAATGCTCTTAAAAATACAAGAATGCATACACAAATTAGGTAGTAATTAATAATGACTTATAATTCATGGACGCTAGTGTTGCTCGCAGAAGGACGGGCGTTTTTGCCGAAAACAGTTTTTTTTCGAGGTCCGGGTACCGAACAACATGGGTTTTGACTACACTTGTATTAAAGAAAGTAATTTACTACATACTAGCTTAGCCTGGTGACTCTGGCTGCAGGTACTTTCATGTTGAATTTTTATTGGTATATTGCAAGTTTGTATTAAAAAGAAATTTTAAAAACGTTTAGGCTACATGGCTCGTCTGTGTCTGGCTCGTCCCAGGAAGAGTTAAACGAAAAAATATCGATAGAAGTACTTCAAAAAATCTTTACAGCATGAAGAGAATATTGCAATATTTCATTACATTAGTAAGTTGAACTGTCGTCATTAAAATGAATCATGACCTCAGGATTCAGAGTAAGCCGGAAAGGCAGAGTAATAATTCCGTGTTCGAGCACTAGGGCTTTAGAAACTTCAATTTTGTCCTAAAATTCTTCCAGAATATTCTGAAAAGATCCGGTTGGAAATAGAATCAATCTATTGGTCTTGTAATCAATCGAATGTGGTCACCTCCGTAGAAAAGTCCCTCATGGCGTAAGTTTTAGGTGCTCCCCCGGGGAAAAGAGTATCAACGGGTTTAACATACGTACTCATAGGTTCATTTAAACTGTCAAAAATGGGTTTTTTGTAAGAAAACTTTCAAAATGTCCTAGAGAGAACTGGCTAAGAAATATGCCCATCAATTTGTCTTGTCGAGAGAAATCGAATGAGCGATCGAGTAACCTGTCGTATAAACTATGTGCCGTAAGTTACCCAAAACTTGTTTTAATCACCTAAAAGTCCATTACTTCTCGTCGCGCGCCTTCAGTTATGTTTTAAGTTGTGTCGCACTGAGTGAGAGAAAACAGTCGTAACACCAGGTATGAGAAATTGTAAATTAACGTGCTCAAATATTTGTATCTTCCAGACAAAATCGAAACTGTTTAATTGTTTTGCAATTTTTCCGAAAATGTTCCTGGGCATCTAACGAAACCATACACACCTTTCATGGCTGGAGGATGCATAGTTTTCTTTCAATTTCTGCGCGCCATGGAAATTAGTAGTTCAGATACATTTGTATTTTTCCCCGAGTTTCTGGGTATCTAACGAAACCGTAGACTCCTCTCACATCGCCGAAGGCTGAGTAGTTTTCTTTCAAGTTCTGCTCGCATTGGAAATCGGTAATATAGACTTCTTAGAATCTTCTGGATGGATCCGCTATAACTCGACGAGTTCCTCTCCAGGGAAGTATCAAATCACATCTCGTTTGTCTTCATTGGTGGACCGGAAGGGGTCTAACCGTAAGGACGGCAGGTTACTCGATTGCTGTGTAGGAATATGGCCAAGAATTTACGAGATCATGTACTCAGAACACGAGATTTCGCTTCGTGGGTCGCATGCGGCCCGCAAAGCAGTCTGAGAGAGCCCGAAGGGCTGTTTTGTCCATTATGCAATAAAACTAGCATGCTTTTTTTTAAAAAAAAAAAAATTAAATTAATGTACATAAACGCACATTTTAGAAAATCAATTCGATACACAACGGGGTAATTCTAACGCAGTCGGCGTGTTTGTATTAGATAAGCATCCACTGCAAAGTCAGTAGCCACTGTTCTCGCCGTCCTCCGTCCGCCAATGGTTCTAAAATCTGTTATGAGCAATTTTAGGAGATTTTAGCAGAGCAACGTAGAGAAAATGGAGGTATATTTATTATTCTCAGGTACGCTAGTTCAGTTGTGGAAAGACACATGAAAGATTTTTTCAACTTGCTTTCATAAATAGAATTCTTTTTTACTAAAAAATGTAGACGTTTGGAAGAACTTTCAAACTTCGGCTCGATATGTGAATTGGAATTGGTCTATTATACTCCCAAGTTTTCTTGAGTCCCGAAATATGTACTCTCACCACTTATTTACCAATAGTTAAATAGAATAAGAATAAATTATAACGAGCATTGTTGACAATATGTTATCCAGATATGTTCACTCCCGTGTAATAGCATTTTGCATCGATAAACGGGCTACATATTTGATATTGTCCTTTCGTCAAAGTACCTCCACTCCCCCTCCTCGCCCATAAATCGAAATGAGAGCTCAAGGAAACGTGCACGAATAATAGAAACGTCTCCTCGCTTCCCTACAACCTGAATTTAATTTAATACTAGAAAAAAAGGAACATTTGAAGTAATATGTTCGTAGGTGTAAAGCCGATATAAAAAATATAAATGTTTAAGGGCCATGTCGAGAGTTTAATTTTTACTCATTTTCCTTGTAAGAGTATTTCTATCGACCTTGACGATAAAGACGATTTTCTTGTTGACAAATATGTTCAAGCAATAGACGTCATTATAAGAGAGTTTAAAGTACGATTTGTCGATCATCATGGTTGTGCAGACGAGGACAGACTATTTCAAAATGCTTTTTCGGCTCTCTTGAAAATAGTACAGTCGAGTCCGGTTATAGTGAACTTCTGGAAACGAACATTTTTTTCACTAAATCAGAGGTTCACTATACCCGATATCAAAATTAAATAGAATTTTCATGGTGGCCAGCGAACCTGGAATCCTTGAATACCGGGGGAAAAATCGGGAATTTGAAAAAGCCTGGAAGAACCGAGAAAGAAACGGGAATTTGAGTGAAAACCGGGATTTTTCGTTATTTTCAGATTTTTTCCCAACATTTAGCACATTCACATACGGCATCGTATTCAGTAAAGTGCAGAATTCAACTCAGTATATGATAATGGCGAGTGTTGACATCGATTTATGTATGAGAAGTGTCAATTTCTGTGTGAATGAACTCAAAATTTCGCATTCTCAGAAATGCTCAAACGCCATTTTCTCAGCAATGGTTCAAAATTTCTTAAACAAACTTTTCCAATGGATAGTGCTAAATACACTGTTTATTATGCCGTACAGTTCATTTTGGTGTATTCTTTTGTTTTTTCAAAAATTAAACAAATTTAATTTGTTTACAATATCTCTCACACGGATAATATACACATTTCTAAGGATTTGAACGCATTATTGCATTTGTACGTTGACGTGTTTCATATGACTGTAAATAAAATGTTTTCGAAAACTCGATAGATTTCTGTGAAAAAGAGCTTGAAACTTCGTATTTACAATAACGCAATAACCATTTTGTTATAAACGGCTTCAAATTTTTCTATGAAAATTTCTATTTAAAACGAGGTTTTACTCTTCTTTAATATTCTTGAAGTAATATGGTTGCTCTATTCGGGAAGCATAATGTTGAGAAAATGTGAAAATAATGTACTTTGGGCAGCGATAGATGGCAACTGGCAAGATGGGGCGCGGCCGTAAAGGCAGTGCATACCAAGGAAATTAGAAAATATTACTACGAGAAAGTCTGCCATTCTGTAGCACCACTAATAGTTCTAGAACTAATAGTTAGATAGAACTTGTAATAGAAGCACTAGAAGAAGAAGTAGTAGTGATAGAACTAGTAGTTCTTGTCGGTCTACACAATTTCTTTTGTCGGGAAAGGTGGTACCGTTCTTCTTCTGTGACCAACTCCTCGTTAGCAAAGCGTGATATTTTCCGACCACCAGTCGTATTGACGGTTTTCATTCGCATTACTGATGATTTCATAACCTTGTGCATAAAATTTCTTTGTGGAAAGAGCAGTCTTTCTTGAGATTGTAAATAATATTAAAAACCAATAATAACTATTATTGTTATTATTATTATCATAAAAAGAAGCAAATATCATTTTATTCTATTGAAATGCTCTTAATGTAAGTAAAAATCGTATAAGTGAGCAGAACGTATAGGTCGACTGTCACTATTACCAGAACTATCAAGCGTGAGTTACCTTATTAAATATTAAAAAAACATTAGTATTAAATCCCTTTTTATTTACAATGATCTTACGAATTCAGAAATGCTACATTGGAAAGACTATTAGTAATTTGGGACAACTTCAGAATAAAAAGGGGAATTTTGTGAAAGTTTAAAATCTCGTAGCTCTGTTACTGTTTACCGGAGATAATAATTTAAAAAAGCAATTTTGTAGAGAATTTTATGTTCTTCAAAAGTGTACGTGACTATTTTTGCGCTACGATGAACCATTAAAAAGTTATTACGCAAAAAACAAAAAAAATATGCCCGAATTTTTTGTTGTTGTTTTTTTTGTAACCAAAACTTTTTCGAAAGCATTTGAAGGTGGAAAACTTAGGATTTTCTTACTAATAACAATATAATACATTAAAATCGTTTACCTCACCTTTTGCAAGGTAAAATGTCTTATTGACTGCACTAATCCAGGGAATTCAAAAAGTATTTCCGTTGAAATATCGAAATCGATTTTCTACATCATTACATAACTATTACGTACATTACACCGATATACCCATGCATTCGGGAACTTAAAAACAGTTCAATTTTGATAGGGCAGTCAGTGTAGTGTTTGGGTTTGGATCTAGGACGCGTGCTTAACAATATCAACTTTAGTGTTAGTTTCGCACGTTGTTAAAGGTTCCTGCAAATGTTTGTAAGACTTGATCGCATCGTGGACTTTATCTCCTTACATTTGGGAAAACGTTTTCTCGCATGTTTAAGTGGTTCCGAAGATCATGTTAATTCGGAAAAGTGCTCAGAGAGAGTGGCGAAAAAGACACATCATCGTGATTATTTTGATGCAGTTTTCGTTTTATGAGTCGTCTCCATTTGTACATTTTAGTAATTTACGTAACTAGTACAGAAAGCGAGACATTTTGAATAAGAGTAAAATGTTGACGGACGAGGCGACGATATCAGTCGAGTCCGAAATTTTCAAATGTGTATGCCAAAAACTCTTTCGGAGAATTGCTCTTCTTCTTTCCCTCTTCTTCTTTTCTGTAGGAATACATGGAAATTTAGCAGTGTGTACTCTTTGAATCATTGTCAATATGAGAGGTGGCAACCATGTTGATTCTGTCCATTATTTTCTTTACTCTGCAGTGCCCAGTTGTTTTATATAGGCACGAAATCTTAGAAGTATGCGTACGGCAGTGTGTTTTGCCGTGCGCGCCCCGTCAAGAAACATTTTCCAATCAACAAACACTGAAGGCAAGTACAGCCGACTCCAGTTATAGTGAACCCTCGGTTATAGTGAACTTAGTCATTGGTCCCGTTTCACTTACATTACAAATATGCATAAGAAAATTCCTGAAATAGTGAACCTGAACCTCGACTATAGTGAATGTAGGAAATGTCCTAAAATTAATTCCAGCCCGGAAAAGAACATATCGCCTCAGTGCCACAAATTCCAACACCAGGTAGCTTGGAAAAAATATCGTCGGCGAAAGATCATAATCGAAAAAGTTTCCCCCGAGGAGAAGTTAGCGGACCTGGAATGGGGACCTTACTGATGACCTTATGCCACGCGTAGGCTGCAACTGGCGGTGGCGTCGCGCGATTTATTGGTTCAGTTTCAGTTTCAAGCTTGATGTTACTTCAGATTCCACGCAACAGCGCTTGGTGTTCTACGTCGGTGACAGGAAACACGACTTTTGCAGAAGGATCTAGAGAAATTACTAATAAAAAATGTACGGAGCAAACTGCTGAAAATAATTGATTTTTAAGGACATTAAGATATTGATTTTTTCAGTTCGTACTGTAATGTATTTTTCTGTGCGTTAGTAAAAACCAATCATTGTGGAAAAATCAGAGTGGCCAGCCATCTGTCTTTTTGGAATTCAAGGACTTTTTCCCGGTTTTCCAGGTCTGAGAATATGAATTTTCCTTTTTTTTCGCACATTACAACACATTTTACCTTCTACTGCTTACGCAGTTGAAAGTTATGTAATGCTGCGGGAAAAATCGGCGCATTTTTGGCAGCAAAACTCTTATTGCCAGGCCCTGGTAACGAAGTGGATAAATCCAGTTGCTAAATTTAGAAAAGAAATCTTCTAATACGTGGTGTAGCCAGAATCCATGTTTTGTTGGTCCTTGATATCGAAACGCCGAAGTCCGTCTGTCTGACAGTGAACAACGCTAGCGGGCCGTTCAGACAATTTTCTTGAAAATTAATATTCCTTAATCGATATGGCGATGTCGAGGCCCCTTACATTTGAAACAGATATTTGAATTTTGGGGGTACTTTACATGAAACCACTGGGATATTTTCAAAATTTTCAAAGAAATGGCTCCATTGTTTTTGATTAAATTTTGTGGTTGGATAATATTCAGGCCATTTAAAAGAATAGTGCAGGTCTTCATGTTCGTTAAAAATCCAGATTTTTCGAATATTGCAAAGGTTCAACATTTTCGGCGTCTTCCTACAACTACAATTATAAAGATAGACCTTTTCCTTCATGAAATCTGTTCCTTAAAGATAGATTTTGAAATAAGATCTGAAGAAATTTTTCGAAAATTTGAATACTTTTCGCATAATGTTTTGTGAAATATAGGAAATCTGAAATTTTGTTAAAACAATATATTTCTCAAATACATCAACAATTTTTATTTAATTTTCACCTCGGATAGCGTATAGGGCGTTTAAGAGTGCAGGTCCCATGTTTGTTGAAAATTTTGCAATTTTCAAAAACCAAAAGTTCCATTTTTTTCGACGTCTTCCTACAACAATTATAAAGATATTTTTTCTTAGTAAAATGTCCTAATCGAAAACAGATTTTTAAATAATGTCATGTACAATTTTTCGAAAATTAGTATTTTTTGTGAAATTTTGTCAAACATTGACATTATAAAAGAATTTTTCTTACAAAACGGCACAATTTGTTTTGATTAAATTTGGACCTTAGATAGCGTAAAGGACATTTAAGAGAATTGTGCAGGTCTCATGTTGGTTGATACGCCCGTTTGAAACCGAAAAAAATATTTTTTTTCTGCGTCTTCTTACAACTTGAATTGTGAAGGTACAATTTTTTAAAAATGAAATACGCTCTTCCAATACAGATATACAGAAAAGGTCATGTTGAATTTTTCGAAAATATGAGTATTCTTTGTGTAATTTGGCGACAAACATAGTAGCCCACTCCGAATTTACTGCGCTTCGTGAAAATAATTTGAGAGCTTTTTGGAAGCTACTGCTGTTCTTTTAAAAGAAAAGAGATTGATGGAAAGTAATAAAATTAACTTCGAACTAACAAATAACTTCTTTACGTAAAGAAATTTTGATTGCTGATTATGGTATGTTTCATTTGCACAAGTTTGAATCGACTACTGTTCCTGTCTATCGAAATAAAAGTTGGTATGCACCACTGGTACTTTGTTTAAACTGGTTGTGTTTGGATTATATTAGCATACCATAAATTAGTACCAATATTTTGACTTTAATTTCATATTACCTACGCTGCCTTGGGAACAATGCAGTGATAGAAATAGGGTCTACTCGTATTTCATGGCGCGCAACCCCATCAAGACCTCCACGTGTTCATTTTCCTCGTGCTTCCTGTGAATTCGGACGCCGTCACTCTTAATCTCCGTGCAGGCTATAGGCAAAGATAGCTTCGACTGCGCTCTTCTACAAATGAAGTTAAAATTCCGTTGAATATGATGGACGCAATAACATAGTCGTTTCAATCGAAAAACTAGCAAAGTGGTACCGCCGATATCAAATAATAGCCGCGACACTAATCGAAACTCAGCTACTAAGTTCCCGGTGAGACGTTTATTCCGCAAATATCTCCATGCACGTGCAACACACAGGCAACGATATAGGTGCTATGAGGTGCTAGGTACTCTACCCATGTTGCACCTATATACCCCCACCAAAATTTTAAAGAAAAAAATTGGGGCCATATTGGAGAAAATCTTGTTTTTGTTATTTTATAAAATTGCAAATATTGCACGCACTAGTGCACGTAAACTACTAAAATTTTAGGGAGGGAGAGGGAGGGTGGAATGCATAAACTGATGTCACTGCAGGGCCTCTAACCGGGAGGTTCTGGTTCGAGTCTCGATGGTGGCAGGATTTTCGACACTAGCTTTTCAGCTAGGTCGAATTCAGTCGCTGTCTAGAGGAGAATTCTAGCGGCCGGCTGCTCTGATTGGTAGTTTTTCGTGTTTTTTCGTGGTGCGATCAACACCAGGCGAATACCGGAGCAGCACCCTAACAAACGGGCCACGGACCCCGCGCGATCTTTCCTTCCTCTTCCTCGTCCTACCCTCACCCCTTACACACACACACACACACACACACACTAACAGGCACTACACTACCACACACGCCGGGAGACCGGACGGAGACTTGTCCCGACTGGGGCGGTGCCTCGCTGGTGGGAGATACCTGGATTTGGAAAACCACGCTAGTCGACGGTAGGTCGGCGCCGGATCTCGCCATCCAGTGAGGATAGATCACTGCCACCTCACGATGAAAAGATGCACTACACTTACTGGACTAATGACCTTGGTAGTTGACGCGCCCGGAATTACTAACAATCAATCGATCAACGGCGGTGATGTATCAATGTGTGGCGGCGCGGCGCGGCATGACGCGATGCACTATCGCGGCCGCCAGGCACTCGATCCGTATCTCAGCCGGAGGCGGGAGCACGTGGCCGAGCCTCCAAGGCTAGAGCCCACCCGCGCGCGCTCGCTCTCTTCTGCGTCGAGTAGCTAAGGGGCGTGGAAATTAATAATAGAAAAAGAAGATGGCCCTATTACGTATGTTAGAAGGGAAGTGGATAATTAGGAAGATATTTCCTCCTTAGTGAATGTGAACTTCGACTGGAATGTTCGGTGGAAATGTACCAAAAAATATAATACATAGCGGAGATGTACCATCACTGGATCCTGATAGTAAATTGTGCACATCTGAATTAGAAATGATGCTGCGTTTGCGATTAGGTATTATAAATGGTATGTAAGGTTCATTCCAACGACCTGTGGTTTTTATTAAAAATAAACACTTTTATAACCAAAACAATTTCGACAGCAACTGATCCGCTACCCGGTGGATCCAACTTGCTGGGCTCGTGAGGTCCGTACCGCCCTAGAGTCAATCTTGCCCGACCTGGCTTGGGTCTGTGCCCTTCTCACAGTTTTTTATAAAACAAAAGAAACGCTCATAAGATAATTTAATTGAAAGGGAATAGTAGTTACTGTGGGGGCACACTTTTCCCCTCCCATTGTCATACTTATTTCAGCAAACCTACGTTTGAGTAAGAGATAAATTACGCGAAATGACTGTTCCATCTTATTACGTAACACCTTTGTTCACACACCCTATCTCAAGGTTGCGAAGGTATACAATCGCTAGCGTTGATGTGCTGTATAATAAGCTGAAATTAACACGAGCAGAGCGAACTGTGCTGAAGGAATATTCGTGGTACGATGACCGTCGAATCCACAGG
The DNA here is from genome assembly GCA_011170035.1 of Teleogryllus occipitalis. NCBI lineage: Eukaryota > Metazoa > Arthropoda > Insecta > Orthoptera > Gryllidae > Teleogryllus > Teleogryllus occipitalis. Next base: position 99,342 of record BLKR01000845.1, on the reverse strand, counting down.
AACTCCTAATCACACTAATCCGCTACAGAATGACTGGTCATGTGATAGTTGAAGTTTAAGAACTATATTTCAAGAAATGTTTCGCTCACTGGATGGAACAAGAACGCACAACCAACAGTATAAGTTGTCAGTGGAAACTAACACTTGCAGAGGAACTCTGTGATTGTAAATAAATGGTTATAGGAGGGATTTGGATAATTGAAGTTTAAAATCGATATTTTGGTTCTGAAAATAATTGGTTTTGAAAATAATTTAGGTGGCCATTTGGCCCCGGTCTCCCCTTCGTGAAAATGGCCTGAAAATGTTTTCACAAGGAACCATTTCTGTAGACGAGAACGCAGCGGAACAAAATTGCACCAAATTACGAAGATCTTTTAAAAACAGAACGAAAACAAACCCATTCGGTTGTCGGTCTCATTGTTGAAATGTGTTTTTAACGGTTACAGTTCCGGTTCGACGCCTTGATGTACACGTCCTGGAAGTCGTACGAAGTGGGTAATTAATGCTTCTCTACTAATGAACATGGGACACTTCATTCACTCGTTTAGCAATGAATGAGTTAAGGTTCATGTAACAAGCAATTCAGTGCACTCATTTAAATTGCAGATCGTTGCACACAAAGATAATAACGCGTCTGCTTTTGTAATTGTGCGGGGAAAACCGGAGAAAAAAAGGTAGCGTGCAGTTCATTAAAATACAGAGGAAATGAAATAGAGATTTGCAAGATTGGAAATCATTTCTGATAAGTCTTCCTCCATTGCATCCTGTCTCCAAATTTCTTTTCATTCTTTTCGAGTTTGTCTTAAAGTAGGTCTCTGTAGATTGTAATTTGACCGCAATAAACGTATGACAATGAGTTCTGTATTCAGAGGAATATGTCCAACATGTTGATTGTATAGGTTTAATGCTAAATTATTTCAACTACAGCTTCAACTTTTTTAACATTTTGAGTGTCGCAGATCATTTTCAAATTCTCGTAAACCGAGTAACTTACATAATATAACAGAAATTTTCGGAATGCTGCAAAAATCAATTTCGAAATTGTAACCGAAATTCACGTTACGTTACATTATATGAACGTTTTCGTGTCCGTGTATTTTGAAACCTATCGTTCCAATGCGTACTTACGTAATAAAGAGATTGTACAGTAAACCCTCATTAACACAAATTCCAAGGAACCGAAATAATCAGAGTTCGTGTTATCCGAGTATTATAAATGTCCGTAATACCGTAATCCCTTGCCGGGACCGAAGTTTTGTTCGTGTTACGGCGAAATTCATATTAAGAGGGTTCGTGCTAAAGAGGATTTTCTGTATTATAATGCTGCAGAAAATAAATCGTGTTGTGGGGCCCTGGTATCGAAAAAGTGGGTAAATGTTCCGTTACGTAGTACATTACTTCCTTTAAGACGTTGTGTAGTCAGAATTCACGTTTTGTGGGTCCTTTCAAGAAATTGATTGACGGCTAAACGTCTGTCAGCTTGTCTGTAGTCAACGTTAGTCATAGACTAAATAGGCTTATATAATTTCTCTATGCGTCAGTACCTATACCGTTTTGGTGATTTCCCCAAAAATTGATAATCGTTCGATCTAGACGAACTGCAAGTTTGAAACTGATATTTTGAATTTTGGCGCACAAGTCTGAACATTATCAAGATTTTCTCCGCATTGGCCCCAAATTTATTGTTTAAACTTTTCCTCTGATAGTACGAAGGACGTTTAGGGTGCAAGTCTCATTTTCGTTGAAATATCTAAATTTTCTAAAATTGTGAAAGTTTATTTTTTCAGCCCTTTCCTACAATTACAATACTGAAGGTAAGCATCCCATTATTGTAGTGCAACGTGTTAACGCTTGAAAGATTCTTTGAAAATAAGTGCGGGAAATACGAATTTGCAAATTCGAAAATGCAAAATTACGCTAAACTACTCAATTTTTAAAAGTTTGCACAATACCTTTTTTAAGGATCACGTTTTAAAAACTTTTCTTGTAACAATAAAATCTCGATCATGAACACGGTACTTTTGTAATGTTTTTTTGCAATTTTCGGAAATACGCCGTATCGGGGTCCCGCTTCATCTTCTTTAACGTTCTTTGCCAAAGAGAAAGAAAATTCGTTGAGAAAAAAAAGGAGTAGTTTTTGAAAAAAAAAAAAGTTTTCTTAAATTGCTTTAACTTAAAGCAGTAATTACGCGAAAACTGCGTTAGTAAGAGAGATTCATTCTTACAATTGCTATGTGTTCATCTTAAACATGTTGCTCTGGGATACCTGTCAAACCAGTTTAAGGACCATTAAATATTCCTTGCGGGTATAAGAGCCATTCCACGCACAAAAGAACCAAAATTTGATCTTCATATTTTTAATTATTGTATAATTGTTTGTGTTTATTATCTGGATCAAATATGTTAAGAAATATATTTTTATTATTTTTCTTTATTTTTGGAAACATTGCATGCTGAAAGTTGCTAAAAATGACGCGCATCACTAACTTTAAAGTATCGCATACTTGAAATCACTAATTATAGAAACTCTGTTCGAATTCCATTCGAAAGTCACTCGTTTCCGTTTAGAAAAGTGATGGTTGAACCATGGCTAGCATTCGTTAAAATATCCCTTAAAATCAATTGGATAAATTGCATGACGTCCGGAAAAATCTCTCGAAACATTTCACGATGAAGTATTAAACAAAAGTGGACGCCAAATCTTGCTGCTATGATATTCCATGGAACCTTTAACAATGGTAGACTACGTATGAGCGTAAATGTAAGCATACGACTGAAAATTAAAGTTCGCCAACGCCCAGCTTTCATTTTATGTTCACGTCCGTGTAGTTTGAGAACAACCCATTCACTGCCGACCCCCCCCCCCCTTATTGAGAATTTCTTTGGCCGCTCTAGAGTATTTCGAAGGATTTTTTCCCAATACTACTTACACATTTGATTTTTCTTTACACTTACTGAGAACCAGGTAGTACTTCGTTATTATAGTGGCTCGTATTATAATTTTAGGAGTATGACAATCTGAAGTCCTGATGTTCTAGTCCAGTGTAGTTACATTAGTGGCTTGATGCATCAAAAATGCTGCTGAACAGAACCACCTGAATAAATTTTTCAAAAAGTAGCATGCATAATGCTGAAGAGCAACAAATAAAATGTGCAATTTATTGCTGAGTTATATGAGAATATTTTAACAAAACTATCCTTCACGAATACCGTAATAACATTGTAAATTATGTATTGATACTCAACATAGCAATACCAAGAATATCAAAAAGGTTTCACCCATCACATGAAGAGCACATATTTAATGGCGCGCGGAGTCTTCCTTGGAGCCTTGCTGATACGTGCGTATACTTTATTACACTGTCGTACATAATTACGCTCTGGGTATTTGAATTCAGTTCCTACGCACAGTATGAGAATAGTCGGAGAAATGCAGTAAAGTTATTTTTATTTTTCAGTGACATTTGAAACTTTTTTTTGTACTTCTTCCGAGTTCAGGGTATCTAATGACACCATGGACACCTCTTTTATTTCCATTTCTGCGCGCTTCGGAAATTAGTAATACAGAGTATTGATCATTCTGGCAAACTTGCACCATGGAAATTAGCTTCCTATTTACAAGATAATAGCCTGCCGTCAGGCTTGCTAAGGAGTGCTGCGTGTAAGGAGTGCTCTCAGTGAGACAAGTTACTTACCGAGTAGGATGACTAAATTAACGTTGGAAAGTTATGCCATTTGTGATTCACTGAAAAGCCCTTTTCAACACCGTTCAGGAAGTATGATTGAAATCTGAAAAAATTGAAAAACGTGAATAGAAGTTGCCGAGAAACTGGAAAAGTTGATTTTCTGATATTACTTTTAAATTTCGGTATAAATTAGGTCAAAATTAGTACAAAATTGTGGTATTTTTAGTTTTTTTATTTCATGGGTGATGTCGCTGACTTACCGTTAAGTTAGCGCACTCACTCTTATACATTTTTTATTTTGATGTTGTGCATCGGTTTAAACTTTTTAAATTTGGGTATAAATTAGTTCAAATTTAGTACAAACTTCTGGAATATTCTTTTTTTGTTTTCTGATGAGTGGGTATGCCAACTGTATGGTCATCTTATTGCCGGGTTCTGGTACCGAAAAAGTGAAGAAATCGTATTCCCCTGTCTAGTAAACTCCTTTTTTTAACTTGTTGTGTAGTCAGAATCCATGTTATGTGGGTTCTTGGTACCGAAAAAAATTCGATTCACTCCAAAACGTCCGTCTGTCCGTCCGTCCATCGCTCAATGTACACGGTCAAGTACATGGAGTGTACTAGGTGTTGATATCGACGAACTAAATAAATGACGGTAGATAAGTGTACATTCTATGAATTTGAAGATATTAAAATTTGTTTTTACTGTAAAACTGGTTAGAAAGAGCAAGATCTAATAAATCTAGGACCTAGAGCCTTTCTTTTGAAGCGAAAGCATGAAATTTGGTTGAGTAGAATGCTCAATTTTTTTTCTAAACAAAACCCTTAGTGTTTTAAATATGTAGAAGATACACGAGGAGTGACGCGTGGGTTGAGGAAATCGTGGTGATACATATTGATGGGAGATGGCCTCAACCAAACAAGGATATTAGCAAGATTCTTTATCTTACTAGAAGGAACCATATGGAGTATCCAGCAGTGGATATTAGATAATACAAATGTACTAGATAAAACGTTTCCTTTACGAGTAATGCTCAGAGATATTCACTCAAAGCCCTCTATCCGTATCAATTCCCAAGGAAATTCCAGAATTTTCTTTTCAGAAAAAGTGAGAGGCTTGAGAGCATAGGGGAGGGTCATTACTATGTTTCCTTTTTCTGAATATTAAATAAAAGCTGTGGGAATCGATAAGTATCATTGAACATCTGAGCTTGTCTTTTTGTGGCGAAGTTATAGAGCATTTATTAATCCTACGTTTGCGTTTCATTGTGTAACTAGTGGTGCTAAAACAGCGCGTAATTTCTCCCCCGTATTTTCAATAAAAATTACGCAAAAAGTACGCAAATTTTCGAAAAATTTTCCATTACCTTATTTCAATCTTTATCTTTAAGGAACAGATTTCGTTAAGGAAAAAATCTCTACCTTAAAATATTTTAGTTGTAGGAAGACTCCGAAAAAATTTGGAACTTTTGCAATACTCGAAAAATCAGGGTTTTAAACGAACATGAGATCTGAACGATTCTTGTAAACGCCCTTCACGGTATCCAACAACAAACTTTAATAAAAAAACAATTGAGCAATTTTTTGAAGATTTTGAGGATGTCCCATGGGCGTCATATAAAGAACCCCCAAAATTCAAATTCAATGGACCGCAACATCAACCAGATCGATTGGTGAATATAAAATTTGGAGGAAATCGACTGAACGGTTTATCCGCTAGCGTTGTTCACAAACTGACGGGCGTTTTGCCGTCGTTCCAGTTTTCGGTATTAAGGACCCACAAAACATGGATTCTGGCAACCCACGTATTAGAAGATTTTTTCTACCTTTAGCATTGAATTTATCCACTTTCTCGTTACCGGGCCTTGCAGTAAGAGATTTTCTGTTGAAAATTCGTAGTTTTTTTTCGTGCTGAATTACATAACTTGCTCTCTACTCCATAGGAAGTAAAAATTACACTTTCTCTTCAGAATCGCCCAATTGCGAGTTATCGCCCTCTCCGAACTCGCACATCTCCTATAATTTTATTGGAGCCTTTAGGACTATCAGGTTTTCGTTGCATTCCTTTTCACGTGGGATTAGTGCCGAGGCGTCCAATCATCTATAGATGCGCCAGTGACCAAACAAAATTATAAAAATAGTGCGTTTACAATATTTTGAGAAGAATTGGACATAGGGGAAAATCTGCAGATATTTTAATGGCAATAGTAAAACAGCTGAAAATGACCATGAAACAATGAGAAACAAGTAAAGGATTCGCCAATATTGACACATCGAATTGAGGGTTCGCCGCCGCTTACGATGACTCATCTGGCCGCTTCGTACCATGATGTTTCTTTATTGGTAAGCGTTTCAACGTTTTGGCTGTAAATATGCCTGAGAAAAAAGCCACATGTTTGATGGCAACGAAATAAAAGAAAGTTTATATCACTGCCATGTATTGCACTCCATTAAATAATACTATTACTTTTGTTGCTGGAACCTACTACAGTCACTCACATGTTCGTTCACAGGTACGTAAAGGGAAATAGCGCAAACTTGACAATAATGCGGAGTATATTTTTTCTTAAGGCATATTTTTACTTCTGTAGCTGTTTTTTACAATCAGTCGTAAATCTACTAACTTTTTGTGACAGGAAAAAATATTAACAAAACATAGTACTTGATGTCACATTCCTGATTGTACGCTTTTAAGACTTACGGGAAATAATATAACCACCAAATTGAAATTGCCGATTACCGTTGCGCCGGGTAAACGAATCCATCAGCGAACGAATCTGCCGCTGAAGGCGCTTGAGCCAAACTGTAAGCTTTCTGCGTGAACAATTACGAACATGCTCAAATGTTTTCATGTAGAAATTGTTCAGTGTGGGCAGGTCGTTTTCTGTACGTCCAATCCGCACGAAAACGGTACCGTGTATACCGGCCGTAAAACAAGAAGGGGGGGGGGGGGGCAACACATTTTCTGGACCTATTATCCATTCAATTTTTTATTTATCCCTATACAGTATTTGACTAACTGCAAGTGTGCGTGAGTGCGGTTCACTCAGAGGTAGACCACTTCCCTTACACCAATCCAGACATAGGAGGAGGCGTCATTCGACGTGTCTCGATCTTCTGATGGGGAATTGATAATTTGTTTTCAGATCCGGCCATATGATTCAAACAAATTTCCCAAAAGGTGTTTGTTCGTGTTTTGGCGCTGTAATCTTAGAGGGTATGCCAGGAATTAAACCAATGCCACCTAAATAGATCTACGTACGTGGCTTGATTGAACCCCATTACCCCGTGGTTATTTTTAGTCCACGACACCATAATTTTCTTCCATGAGAACAACACTGATTTTTGACAAAAGAGAAATATCAAAAATGAATATTGCTCGGCAGAATTTGTTGTGAAGTCGTAAGAGTGAAGTATTTCGTACGCAATTTTTATAATAAATTTACAAATTGCCTTGGAACATTGCATTTGAAGAACATCAAGTGAATACAAAGAAAACAAGTTCTGCAGGTAATGCTAGGGAATACATTTCTTAAGAGAAGCACAGAACGATTTCCAAAGCATTGTGACTTACAAATCACATAAACAAAATAGTAACCTTTCAATGTAACCAATTTTATATATATTCATAACAGAAATCACTCTTGAATTTGTGGAATTTTAAAATCTTAAAAAATTAGGGAACTAAAATATGGAAGGGTTAAGCAACTCAAGCGAATCAATTATACAGACATGGTCAAATTATTAGCAAAATCATTCCTTATACTCTAAATTAGAATAACTTTAAGGGTAAAAGCGAACTAGTTGGACGAGAGAAAATCGTTAATTTCTGTAATGTGTTGTGTCCACATTCGAAAATGCAACACTGGATTGAAATGTTCATTTAAGCGAATATGTTTTATAACATACAAATCCACTGCCATGACAACTATGACATTTTAGCAATATTTTCATGTTTTCTTGGAGACGTCTTTGGATGTAATTTTTTTTCTCGGCGTTTATACGTGTGCAATTTGGCAATCCACGTTCCGAATCTGGGCCACATTCCAAACCCGCCTCCCAAAAAGAATGGGAGCGCGTGGGGTGGGTGGCAGGTATCGGAGTTGCTCAGTACGAGAGTCCGTGAAAGCGTGAAGATGGGCAAGGCAACAGACGCGTGTCCACGAAAACGTGTCAGAGTTGAAGGGTTACTACAATCCAGTAATAATACAATGACCGGTATTAGTCATATTGCAGGAGTTAGTGTGCCATATGCCAATAGATTTGCGAAGAAATTGATGGAAGAATAGCGCACCTCACCTCAGAGGAAGGGAAAGAGTGATCGAAAGAGGCGACATGGATAGCAAAACAATGATGTTGAAAATTAAACATCGGTTTTTAATAACATGGCTGTTTTTAAAACTGCTTTAATGACTGGTTTAGTATCTTTGAAAATCAGCGACCGTGTGGGGGATAATTTAATTTGACGGTTATCGCGCGTATTAATTTATAATTAAGATTTAAGATTTAACAACACAAAAAATAAGATAAAAAAAATTATGAAACTCCTGAAGCCTGAACGCATACTCTCTGTCTAAACTCATACGCTGCCTGAACGCGCATGATCGTCTCAAAGGATCAGAGCTTCCTCAGCTCGCCATAGAAGACACTGAAAGGGGATGCCCTATTCCTTCCGCGAATGTGTTCACCGCCTCTCTGCCAGCGAAATGCAAGGAAAGGCATAGGAAATACCTGGTCATCTCTCGGGCGAGAAATAGTCTCATCGATGAAAGAAGTATGAACAGTGTTCGTTTCGTTGAAACACATGAATTGACATCAATTATTTCATATATTAACTTACACATAATTGTGATTATGGATTAATTTCCTTAACGAAACATCGAAAACGTAAAAACGTAGAGATCAAAACATTGATGTATTATTTTTAACAAAAATTGAACATTCACAAATATTTCATGATAACAAACAAAAATTTAAATTATTGAAAATTAACCAGACCAGTTAATGACTACAATACAAGTGTACCCTTTTCTACTGAAAACGCCGATTTTTTTCATATTTTATTTGCCTAGACGGTAAAACTTCCTCGAAAATCGATATGATAACTTACTGATAAACTGATGTGACCATTCGTTTATTTTCAGTTTAGTGTTAAAAATATATCTACACGTTCTATTTGTCATTTTATCGGGGATTTAATATATTTATGGAAATATCAAACTTTATTACGTAAGGCTACGCGTTCCTTTTTAAAATGTTTAGGAAGGGGGCACCTCCCCCTGCCCCCTCCCTGTTCGCATGCATACTCTCAATGGAGTGTGTTTTATTCACAATTTGTCTAATGTTTCTCATAGAAAATCCTTTTAATTTCATGTTTTAATATAGTCTCTTTGAGATCGGCTCTCGGTTCCACCCTCTTTCTCATCTTGGTGCGTTATGACCGACGAAACGGCGAAACGTGTAACGGAGTGCCGGCGATGGTTTATCTGTGACTAATGTTATCGGATTGCTGCGCTCAGACATTCCTGAAGGTCTGCGGTGCACGAATAGGGAAGTGTAATGAATTTGGCACGTTTCCTCTATTTTTAACTCGAGTAACTTCGTTTCTTGAATATGATACTGCCGATGCACAGAAGCCAAACTCATATTTACTGCTTTCAAAAGGTCTCTCCTCCAGCAGTCAAGTTTTTGACAACCTCAAACATCATGCAATGCAATATTAGCTATTAACTATCCAGTCAAAATAGTGGGGTGGGATTGGGATTTATATACAATTTCCAACCCACGAGTGAAATTTACTAAGACTATTTCACGAATGAAATTTCATAAATATAATGTATTATTAATAATTAACATTTTTTATGCAAATATTTTTACATCGAACAGAAATATATACATAAGGGCAATTATAAACAACAAAATAAATATAAGACAAACTAAGAGCGAAATTACTTAAAAACACAGTTATTGAATACACAATCATTACAGTTTAAATTCGAAGGAAACGTGTTTTGTTCGCTTATTTTTAGGAAGATGTTGAATTTGAAGCACTACTATGTCTTAATTTACTAATAATTGAAGAATGGTGTTCCTCATTCATTTGGAGATATGTCTTGAGTGACGATTACATAACCTCTATCTCTAGACAAAACAAGGCGCAAAATTTATCACCTCCTAGGAGGTGATAATCAATAACTGATAAATATGCATGGTAAAATCGTCTCTAATTGGCTGGTAGGGTCCCAGTTCTTGCACGATATTGGCTGAAATTTCATGAGTGGAATAGGTTGTAGTAACAGTTCGTCATGCGGCTTACTGCAGTAAACAAATCGTTCGGGGAAGGAGTGTTCCAACAATTTTAGCAGCTTTTCTACTACACCTAAGAGAAGTAAATTGTGCAAGAATAATTATTCCCTGAAGATGTCTTCAGAAGGATAATTAACATTATTATTTTTGACGTCATCTCCAAAGAAACCCGAAAGTTTTGCACAATGTGGAAATCAATTGTATTACTGGCCCATCTACAAAGTCCAAACTTTAGGACCTGCAATTTTGACTTCGATGAGAATACTTAATGTTTATGTAAGGAAATGGTGAAATAAAAAGTAACAGTACAGTAAGATTGTGTTTTTTAATCATAATTGGTATGGTAGCCAGACTTCGAATATTGGGATAATACTAATTCTAAGAATATTTCGCAATCATTTGTGCCTCATATGCTCCTTCAGAATGTAAGCAGTATTAAGTTTTTATTTATTTGCATACTTTTTGTGAGAGATCATGTGAGAAATCTCGAAGGTAGAAGAAGCACATTCAGTAATGAAATATTCTTGACTTTAAGTTTGAGGTTATTTTGGTTTTCATGCCCTGAAAATACTTTACTGTGACCCCACAATTTGTAATGAAGCTTCTCAGTTTTATTTATTATACTCTTCAATATTTCGAAGATTATTAATTTCCATTGAAAACGTGTACGATCCATTTCTTATCGTGTTTGACAGACGTGTTTTGGGTGCACCAATATGGCAGATGGCTTCACTTGCGGATCATAGCTGAGGTTGGTAATGCCACATCCGTGTATTCATAGCCCCATGCATATAATTAGTGAACGAATAAAACAAAATTATAAACGAATAATTATTACATATTAAACATTACGAACAACTTAGACAATCGTGGTATTATTTATGGTACAATAAGTTAAATTAGAAACTATATCCTACATATACTTGGCATCAATCATCCTAACCCAGAAGTCGCTTTATATCAAGGCCCACTACTCCATGGTGAGAGGCGAGCACTAGCGTAACAAATAGAACATTGCGCTCTCCGCCATATTGTAGGCAAATGTGGGAGCGGTCATTTAAAACTGTGTCTTGACGCTCTTTTAACGGGCTATTTCGGATTCAAAACTTCGAAAATCACATTGTTATTGTTCCTATACACTATGATAAATAAATTACGAAAACTTTTAATGTTTTAAAAATAACGTAATTGGAAATAGCTCGAATCGTTTAGCTTTCAATTCAGCGAAGATAATTTTATCATTCTTTCATCGTTTTGTTGCCCTCCATAGCTAATGCATAGTTTCTTTTTCTGATGGAGGATTCAAATTATTCTTTAAAGTGAAAATGATTTAAGTAAAGATTGGCACACAAAAATCTTCATTCTCACGAATGCTATGAAATGACCAAAACTCATGTAATCTGTCTTCTAATTTTTACTTTCTCGTATACATACGTATATACGGAGTAATGTACGTAGTATTGAGAAAGTTATGTAATGCTGCGGCAAATAAACGGTGATTTTTGGACAGAAAAACTCGTACTGTGGGGTCCGCAGAAAAGGTGGATGAATTATATTCTAAACTGTAGTAAATTACTCCTTTTAACACGTTATGTAGACAGATTTTTAATAATACGAACAAGTTTTCAAATTAAGAAAATATTTTGGGTATATATAAGGAATATATTGTCTTACTCCGTGTGCAGGTATGCTAGGACCAAATTAAAGTATACGTTTGAATTAAATGAAAAATTCTCATGTTACTAAATGAAACAGGTTTTGGTTGTATCATGTGGGTTATTGAAAGTTGTTTCTTGTAACCCTAATGCTTCTTTATATTGGCCTTGAGGACACAGAACCATGAAGCTCTCATATATTTTTATTGATGCGTAAATAATAATCTTTGTATCGTAGGATGAGAGCACTTCAAAGTACTAATTTACATGGGAAATACCCAGAACTCTCGTCGCGTAGGGACACAACACGCCTGTCAGAACCTGCCAGGGAACTAGTTGCCTACAACATGGCAGCCTTCAATTTGTAACGCTACACTAGCGCTACATGTGCATCTAGGTAATACAATCCAATATCTTTGCTTTATATCGCATAGATATGTTTACTTCACTTGTTCGAAAAGGGCGGCCCAGGGAGAACAGTTATTTTGGCAAAACTCCTATATTTTTTACAAAATCAATTCAATTGTTTATAATTTAAAATATCGATATTCTCCTTTATGTGTCAAGTCCTCTTCAACATCTCCGTGAAGTCACGAAGGTTAAGCGAATTCGAGACTCGCTGGTTTCTGGTTGGGTGACCGGCCAGGAGCCCCGGGATCTAACGGCGTCGAGCCCCTGGCTGAAGGGATAAAAGACACTGGTGGACTGCGACATGACGAGACTTGACAATTATAGTAATTATTCAGTATAGTAATTCCTCAGTAACGGAGGGTTAGTCCAGAAGTAAGCGCTCAACGCCTAACAATGGTTAAGAGATGCGTTGCATCAACGACGCAACATAAACTAGTATGACAATAAGCATGTTGGTTTGACACTAGCTGATTAATGGAACGACATAAAATATTTAACATGGATAAATGGGTTACATGTAAATAATTTGGTCTTAATATAAAAAAATATTAATGTCAGATTATTTACCCGCTCTGAAAAATACGGCAGCCAAATTTCTGAGTCAGAACTAAATAGTCTTTTTGCTTTCCAACATTAACACACGTTGTTCTCTCATACATGCTCTTACATTTCGTGCGAAGTAATGTTTCATGGCTTTGGCAGGTTCTTCTAATATTTCATCCAGATATTATCTTCAATTTTCAGGCATTTATTATTTCAAACGTTATTCTTTAAGACACTACGGGGATCATAAATATACTAATCTAGTGAAATAGACAAGGCCTACTAAAATAGCTCTTGTTCAAAACCAATATGTAATCAGATATATGCCTCAAATGATACAGATATGCTTGAATTTCTCAATATTAAAATTATTTTTAAATGGAAACGAAAAAGTATTGAACGTAACATGTGGAGAAAGGGATATAATTGCACTCGTGATAAATAAGAAAACTCGCTCCTATCGTCACTTGTTTTCTTGAACACATCGCTCATGCTGTTATACCCCTCTTTATCCAATTGTTTCGTTAATTGCTATGAAGTAATACATATTATAAGAATGAGCATAGGAGTTAATAATAACCTACTTCAGAAAAAATTTCAGTACATTGTTGTGAACTCTTTACCTTTTTGTTTTCTAGCTGTATTTGGTTGGGTGGCTACTGTAATTCCTCGAGCTTACACCTACTACATTTCCACGGCTCTCTTTGCAATTTTTGGTTTGAAGATGTTGAAAGACGGGTATTATATGTCTCCAAATGAAGGCCAAGAAGAACTAGAAGAAGTTCAGACAGAACTACGGAAGCGGGAAGATGAGGTAAATATTTATATGAATTAATAATTATATGAATGCCATAGACATATAGTATATGTCTACATGCTATATGTCTATGATGAATGCAGAGATTTAAGAACGAATCTTGGAATTCTTGAAACTGCATATAAATATGGTTTATAGTTATATGTAATCATCAAAATGATTTAAAAAAATACAAACAGAGACTATCCTTATGTTTTTGGTTTGATCTATGTGCTTATTATGTGTGTTTTTCAGGAAAGACTTGTAAATTATTGAGATCATTACTAAAATAAAACTAGTGGCGCTACAGAATACCACAGACTTTCTCGTCGTAAAGCCATCTCGTGGCGTAGAGCAAAGTCGCTCGCCTTTCACCAAGGAGATCCGGGTTCGATTCCCGTCGAATCTCATGTGAAATTTGTTCCAACAAAACGAGTTTGGCTGCTTCTCATGGGCTAGTCCAACCCCTGTGAAGTGTCCTAAACCCTACCCCAATCCTTATTCCTTCCCAATTCTGGCCGCTGGGTAGTGACGCAGGAGCGCGTGGTGAGAGGCGCGTACGTGGAGATGCTACCTGGCGGTCCTCTTAACAACTGACCGCGACGAGACGAACAGAAATTTCAATAGTAACGGAGGATTACTCCAGATTTAATGTAGAAAGTAACGGAGGATTACTCCAACAGCGCTCAACACCCAAGAAGGGGTTAAGAGACGCGTTGCGTCGTGGGTTGACGTTTTCTAATTTCCTTGGTGTGGACTGCCTTTACGGCCTTGCCCTAGCCTGTTGCCAGCTAGCATCTATCGCCGCGCAAAGTACATTTTTTTGAAAATTTCTCAAATTTTCTGTTACCTAATAGCAGAACCTAAATATTACTTTAAGAATATCAAAGAAGAATTAAACCTCGTCATAAATAGCAGTTTTCTTTGAAAATTTTGGAACAGTTTTTAAAAAAATGGCGTTTAACCATTACTGTAAATGTGAAATTTTAAGCTCTTTTCACAGAAATTTATTGAGTTTACGAAAAACTTCATTTAAAGCCATTTTGAGCACATCCACTAACAAATGCAGTAATGTGTACAAATTGCTGGAAATGTGCATATTAACGGCGTGAGAGATGGTTAAAAAATACATTTCTATAATTTTTTAACAAAAGGATATTTCAAAATGAACTTAGTCATATTAAACAGTACAATTAGCACTATCCGTTGAAAAAATTTGAAGAAAAGGTTCGGAACCGTTTTTGAGAAAATTACGTGTGAGCGTTTGTGAAAATGCGGAATTTTCAGCTCATTTTCACAAAAAAGCTGTTGAGTTTTCGAGAAACTTTGTATGACATTATTGAAAATACGTGTACTCATAAATTCAATAATTTGAACAAATCGACGCTAGCGCGGCGCGAGGATTAACTTGAGAGACGAGTTAAAAAAATTACATTTTTGTAAATTTTGGAGAAACAAAAGAATAGAGCAATATGGCGTTTATGTCACCTTATAGAGTGCATTTAGCACTATCTCTATCATAAGTTTAAAGAAAAAATTTGGAGCAGTTTTTGAGAAAAGCTTTTTTTTCCACGCAGTATTGCGCGAAAACTAATAAAATTTAAAATACGACCAATGAAAGAACGAAATATGGAGAACAAATTTTACTTGAAGGAAATTTCTCCATCTTCATTACTAGAGTTGTTGGAAGACGCCGAAAAAAAAATAAAACTTCCAAAAGTGTGGAAAACAGAGTGAACTGTGTGAATCGGACCTAGGTCACCTTTATAAGTGTGTTTTATTCTATTCTTACAAGAAATTTAAAGAAAAAATTTGGAGCCATTTTTGAGAAAATTTTGAAAATGTCCGAGAGGCTTCATATAAAATATTCCCAAATTTTAAAGAATATTTTTCAAAATCTCAAAGCTTCGTCTGGAGCCAGATGTACAGGGCTTTTCTTCTTTGGAAAAGGTCGTACGGGTGGTTTAGGCGCTAGTGGTGAACACAGACTGACGGACATACGGTGGGACACACGTTTAGGAAAAAAAAAACAAACTTTTCGGTATCCAAAAATGTTTTTCAGTTGAAATATCGAAATCAATTTTCCGCAGCATTACATAACTTTCTCTATACTACGTATCTTACTTTGTATATACGTATGTATACGAGAAAGTAACTAGAGGTGCTACAGAATGGCGCAAACTTTCTCGTAAAGTTTTCTGATTGCTTTGGTGTGGACTGGTACCGTACAGTCCTGCCTTTCCTTTTTGCCTGCTGCCATCTACCGCCGCCCAATGTCTTTTTTCCCCCCTCAACTTTTCGGTTTCCAAATAGTAGACGCGAAATATTGTTTTAAGAATATTATAGAAGGCTAAAACCTTGTCCTAAATAACCGTTTCATTGAAAAATTTGGAGCCGTCTTAATGTCCCGTGAAAATGGCCTTAAGCGTTACTGTAAATGCGAATTTTGTAGCTCTTTTTCACAGGAATTATTGAGTTTTCGAAAAACTTCTTTTGCAGTAATTTGAAGAACTTCCACTCACAAATGCAATAATGTATACAAATCCATTGAAATATGCATATTAAAGCCGTGAGAGATATTGAAAAATTACATTTGTGTAATTTTTGAAGAAAATACAACACAAGAATGATCTTTACGTCAAATTAAGCAGTGCAATTAGCACTATCTGATGGAAAAGTATGAAGAAAAAATTTGGAGCGATTTTTGAGAAAATGGCATTTGAGCGTTTCTGAAAATGCGAAATTTGGAAGTAATTTTAACAGAAGCTGTTGAGTTTTCGAGAAACTTGGACATTATTTAATGCTCATAAATATGATAACGTAAAGAAATCGCATGTAATGTAAATATTACCTACGTGAGAAACAAGCAAATTTTTTTTGTAGTTTTTGAAAAAACAAAAGAATAGAGCAATATGGCGTTAATGTCATCTTATACACGTACATTTAACATTATCAATACCAATAATGTTGAGAAAAAAATTTGAAGCCTTTTTCAGAAAATCTTTTTATAATTTTTTAAAATTGCAAATATTGCACACCATATTGCGCAAAACTACTAAAATTCTCTTTTGACAACAAAATTTAATTTGAAGGAAAAATCTGTGTTTAACTTTCTAGTAGGAAGACGCCGAAAATATTCAAACTTTTGCATTTTTCGAAAATTCAGAGTTAACCGTGAAAATCGGACATATGCCACCTTTGTAAGTGTATTTTGCTCTTATCTTACAAGAAATTTAAAGAAAAAATTGGAGCGTTTTTTTTTTTTTTTTTTTTTTTGGAGAAAATATTGAAAATGTCCGAGGGCCTGCATGTAAAGTACCCCCAAATTTTAAATAATGTTTTTCAAAATTTCAAAGCTTCAACAAGAGCCTGGTAGACAGAGGATTCTTCAATTCGGAGAAGATCGTGCGAATTGTTAGGTGCTAGGAGTGTTCACGGACGGACGGACGGAAATTGTTTTTTTGGCATCAAGGTTTCACAAACAGGGATTTTGGCTACACCACATGTTAGAGGTTTTTTTTCTCTTAATTTAGCAACTGGTTTTATGCACATTTTCGCCACCAGAGCCCGGCAATGAATTTTTTTGCCATTTGCAATGCCGTTTTTTCGCGCAGCATTACATACGTTTCTCTATACTATGTATATTACTCCGTTTATATGTACGTATACGAGAAAGTAAAAATGAATATGGCGAGTTTCAGGCCAATGAGCACACTTTTTGGCCTGGCCAGGTTCTTTAACTGCATTTTATAAAAGTAATTTACATATTTTGTGCTGATTATCGTCTCCGTTTTTAATAACTTTACTCAACTAACATTTGTTAAAATTAGTCACAGTATTGTAAGTTTGTTACCATTGCTAAGATAATTCAGATTGTAAAAAATTATGACCATATTTTATGAGTAAATATTGACTAGATATATTAATACTCTGTATAAAGCTTTTGTAA
The DNA here is from genome assembly GCA_011170035.1 of Teleogryllus occipitalis. Lineage (NCBI taxonomy): Eukaryota > Metazoa > Arthropoda > Insecta > Orthoptera > Gryllidae > Teleogryllus > Teleogryllus occipitalis. The sequence continues at coordinate 81,997 of BLKR01000845.1, read as the reverse complement.
TTATGTGTTTATTACTAAACATGTTCCATTAAATTCATTTTCTGTTCCATTAAATTTATTTTAATGTGACTTTGATGTTGTTTGCAGTACGAAAATGAGACGAGGACATCTACAACCGATGTTGAAAGTGGAACAAGGAGAAATGCCAAAGCCAAGACAAGTGTATTGTCTTTCATTTCACGAATTTTTATTCAAGCTTTCACGTTAACATTCTTGGCTGAATGGGGAGATCGGTCACAACTCACCACTATTATTCTTGCTGCACGTGAGGTAAATTCAATTATTATATTATATATTATATAATTCAATTATTATTTCTTTCACTCAATAGCTTTTTATTTATTTGTTTTTTTATTTACTTATTTTATTATTTTTTATTTTACCTAAAAAAAACAGTTAAAACTATATGACATACTATGGGGAAAAGTGTATTCTGTGCAAATTTTCTTGGGATCTAGGATCCTTATCCTAACTCACTTGTAAAGCGAATTATGAATACAGGAGGAAATGAGCATTTTTGACAAGAATTGATCAGAAAATATTTTCCTCATGCCCTTTTTGAAGGAATTATCTTACTGATGCGAGTACATGGTGATAGATTATTTGAATAACTATATTCCCCTCCGAGATCTAGCAAATGTGCGCAGATTGTGAAGCTAATTTATGTCCAGAAGCAAAACAAGGAGCCATCTCGGGTGAACTCCAAATCTTATGTCTTCATGCAGTCCATTTGATGATCATATTGATGTCTCTCCTACTGTATTATCTCCTAATGTCAAAATTGCTTTGCAAAATGTCTCTGGAATATTAAAAGTTATTTGCTGGTTTCATAAAAAAAACAAAAAAACTGCAAAAACATTAATCCACGATAGCGACTTTTCCTGTGCTATACCACAGGTGCTACCGACTCATGACTATGTTCAAAACTAGTTGTTGATTACAAACCCAGTCTATGTTACACCCCTTCCTGTCAAAAGTTCTGTTTCGAATATGAAGTCTACTTAGATTTAATTTAAAATTTAACACAAATTAATATGACATCTTTAAATTATTAATATATAAAACTCTTAACCAGATCAAAACTAATTCTGTGTTAACCCACTTTCCTGTAATTGAAAACACTAAAGCTAATCTTAACTGAAGATGCTCATACCATTTTTTTTCTTTCTTTTTTTCTTTTTAAAGGCTACAACGTGCGCTGTCTCCTCCATACATTCTTTTTATAGACTGAGGGGCCCTGCATGTTAATATAATTGATTTGTTTGTGTTAGGGTGTTAATATAATTGATTTGTTTGTGTTAGGATGTTGTTGGAGTTACTGCAGGAGGTATAGCTGGCCATGCCTTGTGCACTGGCCTAGCTGTATTGGGAGGTCGACTTATAGCTCAACGTATTTCTGTGAGAACAGGTAAGTCAAAATAATGTAATATTTTGTATCCCAAAAGTAGGGTTGAAAGATTACCATATTTGTATTGCTTGTGTCCCGTTTTTCTCTTTTTTACCATCAGTACGTTAATTTAGGAGTTGTTTTAAATTTGTATTGTTTAAATGTCTCTTTGGTGATTAGCATTAGAAGATGTAGTTCTAGAATGAATTTCTTGTGAGGTGAAAATCGAGGAGGAAAAAATAAGAGGATTCTAACGCAGACTTGGGTTGTGAGCGGAGTGCGATGTGCATTTGTTCCCTGACGTCATCCCCACTACTAGATGTAATTGAACTGCCAACCTAAGCGTAAGAAATATGAAACAGGAATGGATAGAGAGTTAATAAATATTTGACACAATGATATTAAATCTTAAATTGAATTATTTATTCAAGTCCAGGGTACAGCTCCCTTATTTCTTTTATCATTGTCCAAAAATGATATCTATTTAGTCTTTTACAGTCTTGTCCTCCAAAGATATTAGACAAGATGCATTTCCATATCCTTGTGACATTACTTTCAAAGACAAGTTTTCTCGCTTCGCTCACCCGAATTCAAGTCAAGGCAAGGCTCATGCCTTTGGCCCTCAGGTTCACTATAAACGACCTTAAGTCTGTCCGCTGCATAATTACCAATCCACTTTTATAAGAAATCACTTTAATGGTTAAGTTCACTACCCAGCATAATGTCACTGCGGTGACAGATGAATGAACATTGCGCAGCATATAATAGTCTTCGCTAGAATATCCAAAAATAATTGATTACAATTCTGTTTACATTGCTAGTAAAAAAAATTGCAAAAATGGAAAAATTCTCTGCTTTAACTTTTTGTTTATATATTTGATTTGCAAGTGAAGGAGAGAAGAGGTACAGATCAGTTATAGGGATGTACTAAGGTAAAGTTGCCTTTTAGATGAATTTATAGTGTGGAACAAACATGTTCGATCATTGACTTCTTGGCATCAATTTAACCTCTTTTTATCTAGTTGTGTATTCGCATTTTTGGCACAGAGTCAAGTTGAAATACAAATGGAGTGAAGTTAATTGTGCATTTGAGAATTGAATTTAAATTGTATCAAGATTTTATAATTACCAAGGTTTTATTAATTATCATCCTTAAGCACTGTTTTTTTATTTAGGAGTTTTACTTTAAGAAAGCCAGGCTGCCGCCTCGTTCACAATGGCAAACATTTTTACACAATCAAAATTATTATATTTAGACATAAAATAAAGAGTGGAAACATTAGAAATAATTTGGTCAAGTATGACCTACGAGAGAGAAATAGCACGTATTAAATAAAATAAATTTAAATTTGCCTGAAGTTGAATGCATGTTAAGTTTGATGAATGTGTAACAAATAATGCACTCATTATTTTATGTCTAAAAATAATAATTTTGTTAATGTAAAAATGTCCTACTTACAGTCCTACTTTGAAACTTACCAGATTTGTGCAGTACACTTCAGAGAATACAATCTTTTTTTTTTTGTTTCTGAATTTTTAAATTGTTGGGTTACAAATGAAATTTAAAAAGTAAAACTAAAATAATTAAAAAAATGCATTTTAAAAAGTTTAACAAATTCAATACGTACATGAAATGAAAGATCATCTTTTGTTCTTTTTTGTTTCAAAATATTAAATTTTTGTTACAATTAACTTTAGCAATACGAGCCTTTTTGTGTAAATTTTGAAAATTGATTTCCTCATGAAAAGAAAAATCTTTGGGAGAAAATAAAATACACATTTCAAATTTTTGCTTATACATCTCATAAAAAAAAGTTTAAAAATCTGAAACTTCAAGATGAAATTTTCCTTAAATTTGTGCAATTTGAAAGGGCATGACTCAATAATGTGGGAGGAGAAGGTTATATTGATTGGTTTTCAAAAATAAGCCTATAATGACAATGCAACATGCAACAAATTTGTTTTGTTTCATTTATATTTGAATAATCAGCTGTGGAAGTAAAGCCTACCAAATTCTTAATTTAGCTCTGTATCCTACATACTGTTTGCGAGAGAGTGAGCTACCTTTATATATGCAGTATTGTACTAGTATTATATAATGTATTAACCACCTTCGACAACTTTCTCTCCAATATATACTGGAATACTTTGGTTATCAGATTCAATTATGAAACAGGATAATTTTTGATATTCTATTCATAAAAGAACAGATTTGTATACTGATGTCTTTTAAATTTGTAAGAAATATTCCCTTTTGTTTGTGACATTTTTATACACGTATATGTTCATGTAACTTAAATACTTCTTGCTTTTCTTTAATATTTCTAGCATTTATTTATTTCTGTTTCAGTTACAATTATTGGCGGTGTGGTGTTCCTCTTCTTTGCAGTATCTTCACTATTTTTAGACCCAAATGCTGTATGAATATAATAGTGTAATAATAGGTATCAATTTTGGATCTAGAAAATATTATTTTTAAGTGTATTTTTGTATCTGGTTACAGAGAATGAATGTGAAAAAAGGTACAGGGAATGTCTGATAATAGATCCTTTTACAGATTACCTTTTTTTTGTGTGTGTGTACAGAGGATTGATTGTGCTTTTTATAACAATGGCATGCTGTGCAGCTGAGATTTATGGCCTGCCTTGGTGGTATCTGTAAAACTGTCTTGGTTCGTGAAGAGAATTTGAATTGTTCTGTCCACTGACATTTGTAGTGGAGGCTAGTTGATCTCAAATTTGACTTAGTGGCCTCAGAAACACCAGTTTTTTTTAAAATAATGTATATTGTGTGAATTTGTTGACAAATCTTAACATTCAAAAAGGAAAAAAAATCATTGTACCTCATTTTGTCAGTGTAGCTGTACATACAAACCAAGAATTTACTTATTTGTCTTTATGTAGGTTTGTAAGACTGTTGATGTCAGTTTGTTAAAGTAAATATTCACTTTTGATTGTTTACTTCAATTTTATTTCTATTTTATTGTTGGTGTCTACATCGCTTCTACTGTTACTTAGTGTGGCTTTATATTCCATGATGCAGTGTAAATGACCTTGTTTTGATGAAAAAATATATTTGCTCAGGATTATGGTAACTGATCATACAGAATTTTTATAAAGAGAATTTTTTTTGTTTTTACTAATACATTTGACTCAGGTTATAAAGAACCTCTGGTGACTAACAGTTTTGAATAACTATGCGAGAGGTTTTCTATGTTTGTTTATGTAAAAATGAACTAGTTTTCCCTTGATTGTTTTTGATATTTCAGAGGTTCTGTTCAATATCCAAACACAGTAAATTCAAAATTTCACTTCACTCATTTTTCCTGAAGATAAAATTTTTTATTGCTGTTTGCTGTGAATAGTTTTTTATTAATAATTTTTGCAGATTCCTCTCTAGAGTCTTTACTTTCCTGCACTTGTTTCTAGGATCCACACACAAAATTTTGTAGTGCAATCTTGAAATCCTTGAATGACATTGGCATTGTGGGAACACTTGGTTTGTATCTCCTTTGTCAACACACTAGTTTTCTTCTGTTCTGGAAGACCCTTTCACAATTTTTTTACAAAATCCAAGCATACATGATATCACTAGTTTTCATTTTGTAGTCGGTGTCAGTTAAGTCTTGAGGATTGACAGAATTCCCATAGATGAGCTGGAAAAAATTCCTCGGTGTTTGGTTCCCTCAGTCTCTTTCATTTACCATAAATGCTACAAATATAATTCAGAAAACACTCCGTTTGCTAACTCATAGTTTTATTTGAATTCATGATCCTGAGATGAAATGTTTTTTCCAGGAAGTTGTATTTCCTATGTATGGCAGATGTGGATAGTTCACTATAACTGAATAGTTCAGTGTTTATTTGTAATGTAAGCAGATTGAGATCAGTGACATTGGTTTACTATAACGAAATGTTCACTATATCCAAATTCACTCTATCTAGAGTTGACTTTTTGTCTTTTCTGTATTGTGTAATAGCAATGCAAACAAAATTTCTGCTGTCATTCGTTGTTAATTTGTTCAGTATTTTAATATATGACAATAAAAGAAATAAACTTAGAGCAGGATTCAGACATTTTATTTACTTCATTGTTGATATCCCTAATATGTGAGAGTATAAATTCTGAATTCTGCAAACTTTCTTTTATTAAGTTGTTATAGCAATAATATTTAAAAATATAGTCTGTATGTGAAACTTCATTATAATGCCTAATTCTAGACAATTGAATATTTGTAGCCTTTTCTTCTTTTTGGGATAATAGATAACCGAAGACAGATTTATCAACATTATTTTTTGTTCTAATAAAGTTGATGCAAGTTGGTGAACAGAGCTTCCTTGGTTCTCCAACTTGCATGTGCATTTGAGTTAAACCATTATGTTAAAAAAGTAAAGGAGATTTTTAGGTGTTCATTCATCGTGTAAGATGAAATGACATTTTGCGAAACACAAACGCTTCTGAACATTCACGAGTGCTGGCCACCTTTCCTTATTGAGTGCCAGTCACTTTTACCCATCTCCTTCCCCAGTTCTGGCAATTTTTGTTGAATCTTGAGGTTCTGTTAGAATCTACTCGAGTATGTTAAAAGTGTTTATTGCACAGCAATAAAATTAGAAGTTTCTTCTTTAAAACCAAGTAACAATGGATGTACTATTCTTTGTTGTATTATGCCATTGAATCCAAAAAGGTCATGTTTTGCCATCATACAAAAATTAAACTTGTATATATTACACTACTTTTTTGAACAAATGAGAGTATTGTATAAAATATAATAAAAAAATATTAATATAAAATACAATTTACAAAATTGTTGTTTTATAATAGTTCCACAATCCATCAATAAATGGTCATTTTTATCTTTCTCCATTTCTTTTGCCACTTCACATTCTAGACAACAAATTCTTAATTCCACCATCGATATGTGCCTTGTTGATTTTACTGCAGGCATTACAGAAATCTTACTACCATAAACTCAAGAGGTAGATTGGGGATTTAATTTTAGTAGTCTTTCTATTTGGAAGCTGCTGGGACAAATGGAAGCTTGCAAATATGGGAAAAGTCAAATGTAATATTTCATGCATGGTGTATTCATTCCTTAAGAAAGCAATGCCAATAATCTTATGGGAATGGCTTTCTTCTTGAAAAAGCTGAACCCATAATATTACAGGCTTGTCACTCAGTGTGTTAATATGTATCTTTGGTGCACAAGAAGTGCGATTTCATCTCAAAAATCATCAATTTTTTATTTAAATGAAGAAATGTTTAGAAAGTAGTATCTTTTTTTTACCATGAAAACTTTGGATAGATATTTCTTAAGATTGCTCGAATATAGAATAAAACACTTTGTCCTTGACCATAAAATAAAGGACTTCACCTCGGGTAAAACCGTTCTTCTGCAAAATGTAAATTTTTTTATGTTTTGCAGTTCCTGTGCATTGATAATATATATAACCAAAATTTATAGTCTAAAAAATGTAGAATATTTTGCCAAATGATGTTTTGGTTATAACAATGAAATCGCATAGACATAATTTTAAAATGTCAGTATTTGCGTTAGAGAAAAGGAGTCATTTGAAGCTTATTTATCTATTGTTTGGAAAGTTGGCAGGGAAATTCAATCGAATTTCCCTGATGAGTAGGAGGAAATCATAGTCATATATTTATAAACACACTATGTTAAGAATTCTGCAATTTATTCATTTCTGTAATATTTTACCATTTACAGACATTTGTATTATATGCAAGATCTTACTGTCCTAAAACAGTTCCAAATTATCTATTAAAGAATTGACCAAGTTTAACTTGAGAATATGTAATTTATTATAAAAACTGTTGCGGGTGTGTTAAGAGAATGTTTCTCCCAAGATTTTTATCACTTGTGCAATTCTTAGAACTTAAATTTATTTCTAGCTATCTAAGCAAGTTACTGAAAGGTTCATGGTGTAAAGCAAGATGTAAACTGAACATTGATACTGAAAAAGCTTCCTAGCAAATGTGAGTTGTGATAAAAGATGAATTATATGAAAAATTATGATATTATAATAAAAAGAATATTGGTATGCCGATTATACCCAACAAATATTTTTGTGTTTACTTAATTCATTTTAATAAATCATTTTTGAATTAAAGCATTATAATGAAGTTCTAAGGAAGAAAATTATTTATTTGTGTGGTACTTTTATTAAAGATGTATTTTTCTTTTGAGAATTGTATGCAAATTGGGAATTGCTGAAAATCTTGTTAGTTATGACAGTATTACATCTTTGGTGGAGATAGATGGCCATTTTTATATTCTTCAAAATAGTTTATGGTACACCAAAGGAAATGTGTTGGAAAATTTGTTGATAGAAATGTCATGCAAATACTAGGGTATTGTTTTAAATAGCTAATTGTATTTTTTGGCATGAAATGTTGGAGAAGTGGTAACGAGATTGTTTAATGATGTGCCATATGGTCTTGTGAAATGCATTAACTTTGATATTGAACACTTTTTGTTGGTTTTCCTTAGTTCCTTATTCACTTTCCTTATCCATGATTTTCAAATTGACTGCATTACCATGTATTCATTGGTGAGGAAATGTGCAGAGGTTCTTTGAAAACCTAAAGGTGATGGGGTGGTGCAGAAATATTGATGCTACTTCTTCCTGTGATACAGAAAATTGTACTTTAAATTTGTATTGGTTATAACATATTTTGATGGATGTGGGTTGTGTGAAAATAAAATTATTCGTTAATTTTTTTATGTGAATTATACATGAATATTTGGGAATAATATTTAATGTATGTCTATGGTAGGAAAGGAGTTCTTTTGTCCTAGAATAAGAAATGTCAGATCAGGATTTCTAATGTGTGAGGTGTGGTGTATACATATATGTGATTCCTTGGATTTAAAAATCAAAGAATTTACTGCGATTTGCTTCTTATAATAAGCTACCTCTCAAAACAATGAACACACTTTTAAGTAATGGAACGTAGAATGTTCATAGATATGAAACATGAAAATGGAGGAGACAGATGAAAATTTTATGTCCTATGGATGAGAGAACATTACATCCAAAATTGAGTCAAAGTAATGTCTCTATTATTGCCCAACTCGGATTGTGCTTTCCTCACTCCCACTAGGAAAATCTAGTTGTGAGGTTCTTGAATTTCAGAAAGTGATTCTGACAAATATAGGTGTTTTTAGAGAAAATTCTGCCTCAACATATTGTGATAACTACACTGTGCTTAATTGTGATTCTTAGGATCCAAAAATTCATGCGAGTATGGGTCAACATCATCTGGGAAAATATCTGTCTCTGTCTCTCTCTCTTTTTCTCTCTCAATCTCAATGAATCTCAGGACTTGTGGTGTTATTGGTTTTTTCTAGCTAGTGCACCGATACTCAATCTGAAGATATCTTAATCTGCCAGAAATGGTATGTAGACATGTGGTAAATCACCAATGTCAGTTATGAAAGAAACCTAAAGACTTGTAGTAGAAAACCTGTGTATTACTGTTGAAATTTCCCCCCTTCTGTCTCTTTCACTAAGAAAGAATGACAAGAATGATGAGTTTTCTACCATTTTTAAGAAACCATTGGCACCAAAACTTTAAGTGTTCTACTAATGACTGGAAGAGGTCATTAGTAAGGACACTTCCATACACTCAGTACTTCAAATGATGTTACTGCAATGCTTCTGACTGGAAGGTCCTATGTCCTGCTGGAGGGAGATACCTGGTTTGGGTAAACCCTGCTAGCCGATGGGAAGGTTGGCGCTGGCTCACCATCTAGCGGGGGAATATCACCACCACCTCCCAATGTGGAAAAATGTACTACACTTACAGAACTAATTACCTAACTAGTTGATGTGCCTGGAATCAACTCTCAATCAATCTTACTAATGAAGAGGGAGTTACTGCGTCAAAGTGAAGATGAAGAAAACCAACACTTTTTTTTTAAATATCAACATTATTAAAAAAATAAAAACACACACACACACACACGCAGAGATCTAGTGAAAAGGGGAGTCACACATGGAAAGGAAGTTACTCTCCAGTCCTGCATCAGAGTGAAGATGAGAAAACAAAAGGACATAAATCATAAGGAATATAAAAAAATAGTGATGAACTAGTAAAAGGGACAACCTGCAACTAGCTTTATGCTTCGTCACAATAACATTGTGCATGAACAACGAAGCATGGCTTATTAAAGACTAGGCTCTTAAAGTTAGGGTTTTGGACCTTGAAGGAACAAAAGATGGATTTCTTATGCTCTAATCTACAAAATGAAACCTTTCTGAAGGGAACCCCCATTCTGTAGTGCAACGTATCCTCCCCCTTCGTGTATCCTCTCTCCGGTTACTCTTACTATATTTACTCACGCCCACACGTTGGGCGTCCAATGCAACGGGGTGCTGTATTCTCTACTCGTCACGTGCACTATCTTTGCCCTGCCTAGCTCTAACTTGCAATTGGGTGCTACAATACCTTCGCTTATCGGTTGCCCGTACCTCTGCTAGCTCGAATCATTATTCATATCCTACCTGGTCGTAGTCCGCGCGCTCACTCCATACGGAGTTGAGGTAAGGGTCCGCTTCGTTCGTGCCTGGGTCAAATTTTATACAACTATTGAATAAAAACACATGGATTCAAGGCAATCATGAGCCATGTGAGATGCTCATACATTTAATTTCGGATTTCCTTTGCTTATATCCTATCCATAAACACAATCTGCCTCTCCGACTTGCGAAACATGACAACACAAATACATAAACATACAGGAAAAGAAATACAACCATACACACTGAAAATATAATACAAAAATCTCATGCATACTTCAGAATGCGCATTCTGTCGTGACCTTTTTATATATATATATATATATATATATATATATATATATATATATAATCCTATCCTTAACCTAATATCAGGACTTGGTCTTCGACAGAATTTTTCTTTAGACTTGCGCGTGAACAAACAACAAAAAAAACAGTAATTGCACAATTCGTGCCACTTCCCTTTTCGCAGCGATGTCACTTCCTGTCAGCGCCCGTCGTTGCTAGTTGTAACGTGCATTTTTCATGCACGCAGTCCCGCTCAGCTGCCATCAGATCCCAGATGCACTCGTCCATTTAAAAATTACCAAATGTATTTCCGTTTATTGTTCCTTGCATTAATCGCGTCTTCCCTAAACGTGACTTCTATTTTCTTTCGCGACGCATTTAGATTTTGCGACGCTCCTGTTTCCTGCGCCTAACTTGCGTGAATACTGTCCATGCGGATTTTCTCGTGAATTTCTAAATAAATTAAATTGAATTTTAGCTCGACCTAATCTGAACAACTGATGTTATACGACCGAAAATAACTCAAGAACTTCTGCACAACACTTCCGCGAAATTCCTCCAAAAATTTAACATAGCATCCAAACGCGTGCGATCCTCATCAAACCCGAACTCTTTCTGTCTGTAACACATTTTACATTGTTGGTCCACACAATCCAAGTGACTGTCTTTTTATCAAACACATGCCCATCACCATAAGAAATGTTCGAAAACGTTTACATTTTCACTGTTTTCGGGCATCTTGCGTCTTACTGTTTCATAATTTTACTAGCTTTCATTTTGTAATCGTCACATTACCGAATTCCCCTTTCCTGTTTTCCTTTTTCCAAAAACCTTTATTTTTCGTCTTCTCAACTCGTGATGACGTCACTTACATTTTCAGTCGCTCCTTCAATTCTTTCTTAATCCGCTATGCTATGAAACTGGATAATAATTTATTCCGAGCCCTACATAAATTCCCCCGCGCCGTGACTAATTTTGCCCTGATCTAAATATTTTTCTCTATAATTTCTGAAAGTTTGGCCAAAATCCACCCAGGCATTCACCGGATATTCAATAAAACTCGTCTTGTTGTATACTTCCAGAAGTACAACAATGGTTACCATGTCTTCAATCTTCGCCGTGTTATACATGCAATTTACACAATTTATGATATTTACGGAACCCGTGGCTCGAATAATGTGATTCTTGTTTTAAAATGTTCCTAAATTTGGGTTCTATTCACTGTTCATAACGCCTATTTCCGCCCCTTATGTTTTCTATTACTTTCCTAATAATTATTATTACGCGGCGCTGTTGTCTATTGTTTATTTCATTCTTAGTTCCTCTTTGCTTACATAAAAGTTCCGTGTTCCATGCATTCTTGCGGGCTAGTCTCACAAATCATATATATATATATATATATATATATATATATATATATATATATATATATATAGAGAGAGAGAGAGAGAGAGAGAGAGAGAGAGAGAGATGAATTACGTAATATGTGTACTATGTTTACATTAATTAACAGTTTGGCTTTTTTTTCAAGTTTTAGTGGTTTTCAGAACGCCATCTGGGGGTAAACGGGTGAAAAGCATCTGGGAACACTGCGTTGAACGGACTCGAGGATCTTTTATGTTAACGCGAGGACTAATGGTCTGAGCCACGTCCTCAACTTGGTATTGCGTAGCGAAGCGTCACATTCCGTGGGAAAGTGCGTCGGCCGCTCCGTGAGTAACTCATTCTGGGGATCATCTAACTTTTCTCACTTCAAAGCAGGAATCCACTTTTGTTCTCTTTGTTCCGAGGGTGCTATAATTTTACTTTCCTGATTTCTCGGAGCAGAAGTTAATCTAAAAAACCCTCTGACTCTCCCACCCCTTTTACTTCACTCCATTATCGCACACAACTCGGGAATCGTGAAAATACAAATTGGTTTTAGAGAAAAAAGATCTCGCTGCGAAAAAGTGTACCTACATAAAACAAAAACGTTTTTAAATCATTGTAGGCAGAGGGAAACCTTTGATTAACAATGGTCTAAATGTAGCAAAAGAAAATCGAGAGGCGACGGGGCTGCTCTCAGAAGTTCTAAAAGTCGCTTGTTCTGAGTATCTCGGCATTTGACCACCGCCATACAGGGCCGTCTTTGGGTCTGAAAGTACCCGAGGTACTCAGAGATTTCGGGGCCCCTAATTCTTAGTTTAACAAATTACGTTCTGGCGATCATAAGTTATTAAAAATTGAATATTACACAGTTAATAAGCATTTTGATTCCTCTTTTTAAGGTAAGGTAGGATTTGTAAAAAAACTAGATAAACGGAATTAAATAGTATCTTTAATCTCTGTATTTTCTATAGTAATATTTTACTAATAACTCTAACAATAGTAACATAATAAAATATGATTAAAAAACAACACAAGCAATATTTACATAATAAGATCTAAGTAAACAACAAACTAAGCATTTGTCAATGGTACTTTACGTAGTTTCGCACGCACGAAGTCGTCAATTACATCGTCGAAGATCAATTCGTTCAAAATATCGTACTCAATGTTTAATAAAGCTAACGAAGAAAGTCGTTCTTGAATCATATTACTTCTTAATTCATTTTTTATAAACTTCAACTTTGAAAATGAGCGTTCACCCGTACAATTAGTGACCATTAACGTTAAGAAAATTCTTAACGCTATTTCAATGTTAGGAAATGTCTCTTCAAGATTATCTTTTTTTAACAATTTATACATTTCTGCCAAAGATACGGTGCTGTTTGTTGGATTTTCAATGCGAAGATAATGTTGAAATTGAAAACACTCCGATATGAGCTCTTGTTCATTGACATCTGTGTTATAAAACTCAACAAATTGTTTACATTTATTAGACAATTCTTTCTCATCAATAAGTTTTAATTCTGATAAAAATTGAAATCGTTTACTTATAATACTGTATGATTCAGCTCTTCTATCCAATTCACTTATTAATGTGTCGATAATAGGAATATAAGTTTGTAATTTAAATTTTTCTTTGGCAGAAAAGATGACTTCGTCTGTTTCTGAGTCAAAATAAGTTACACGAGAACTTCTGTTTGTTACACGCGAATTTTGATATTCTGAATCGAGAAACTTTTCTTTGGCGATTGTTTCAAAGTTATCAAATTCATTTCTCATGACATGCAAACAATTGATCAATGATGATATCAGCTTTGAAGCAACATCCAATGAAAGATTTTCTTTTTGCAACGTTTTGTTCGTTTCATTGACTTTTAAAAGTACAGCACTCCAGACTTCGGTTAAAATAATATTCTCTATTTTTTCATTTTCTTAGCTATACTGTAGGCTTCATTTCGCGTTTCTGCTGGGTTTTCTTTATTATTTTCAATAAATTCCAAAGCTAATATAATCTGAGAATAACCACATTTTAAAGCTGAGACTGCATCGTATCTAGCACACCACCTAGTATCAGATAAACTTTTTACTACTTGACATTTTCCCAAGAATTTTTTTAATATATCCCAACGATGTGTTGAACCCGAAAAGAAGTTGTACAAGTTGGAAATAACTCGTTGCTGTCATCACGCAACCAGCAGCTTTAGCTCCGACTAAATTCAGCGAATGTCCAGCACAAGGAATGAAAATAGCGTATTCACATAATTGACGCAATCTTGCTTGTAGTCCTGAGTACGCACCTGACATATTCGCGGCATTGTCGTAAGTTTGACCGCGGCAATCATTAATTGATATCTGATTATTTTCGAGAAAAGCTAAAACCGTATTTGTTAAATATTCGGAACCATGTTCTTGAATAGGTATGAACTCTAAAAACCGTTCAATCGGTGTGTTATCTTTTACATATCGAATCGTAAATGTTAACTGATCAACATGGCTACAATCTGGAGTAGAATCAATACTAATTGAATAATACTTGGCCTGTTTCAACTCAGAAAGTATTTTTAGTTTTACTTGTTTACCCATAATCTCAATAAACTCATTGCAAATGTTCGCTGATAAATACGACACGAATCCTTTTCCTGGATTACCATATTTGTTCAAATGCTCTTTAAGAAATGGATCAAATTTGCTAATTAGTTCTAAACAACCCAAATAATTTCCATTCTGCTGAGAACCAATTATTTCATTATCACCACGAAACGGCAGTCCGCGGCCAGCAAGAAATTTGATTGTTTCAACAATTCTAATCAAAACACTTTTCCAATAACTGACTTCTTCATTGAATTGGACAAGTATTGATTCATTTACAGTACCCACTTTCTTACTTCGAACGATGTAATCCATAGTTGCATATCTATGCCGCAAACTGTTTTCATGTTCAGTAATTGCACGGTTCAAATTTTTCCAGTCGTGAAACCCGTCCGGAGAATTAAACGCCGAATCGGAAGATGCAAAAAGACGGCATGCAAAACAGTATAACGCATTTTTAGATGGCGAAAATAGAAGCCATGATCTACAGACAGTTTCACTGTTTTGCAATTTACGTGTAAACACAGATTTAGTAAGATGTCTAATTACAATTTTCCCATTTCCATCTTCGTACTTTCTCGCTGTTTTGAAAAATCACAATCTTTATTTTGCAAAAAACATAGGTCCTTTCTGAATCCAAAAACATCGATCTTCTTCACTTATCTTATTCCATTCGCCGGAATCGTTTGATGTGCACCTGGATACTTTTGAAGAAGTCAGAGCATCACCTATATTTTCAGATGAGAAACATTTCTCATGCAATGAAACATCTTCCAGATGAGAACTACCTTCGGAGGTACCTGATTCTGGCTCCATTTTCTGGTTTTCTGATCGATTAATTTCATTCGGTGTGTCCAAAAGAATTTCTGGTGTGTCATTTGAAGATATACATGGATTTACTGATTTTGTAAAGAAAGATGTCAGTTTGGGTAATTTTTTAATCCTTTCGTTCTCCTCAATCGCTTTTTTTTCTCTTAGATGCACCGCTTGGATATGTGCGTTTCGACATGGTACCAGTAAAATGAAATACCAATGAACTCTAGAAGAAAATACAATATACTGTTATACAAATTAGTTTATTTACAGATACTTTCTGCATGCGTCAAATTCACAGTTCACAAAAGCAAACATTTTCGGTGCTTTCAATTTTTTATTGTCACTTTGCATGTTAAAAATTGGGTTGATATTTCTTAATCATATTGATTTTTTTTATTCATTTACACTTGTTATATGTTATCATATTTGTATTTAAAATAATATTTTTGTCTAAATGATTGATTCGTTAATATATAATTCTTAAATACTCTTAATTTTCAACCATGAAACTTTATTATACAAATTATAATATAATAAAATTATACACTTTTTAATATCCTTTAATCAATTTTTATTTGTTTGTTGCTCTATTTTTAAATTCATTAATTATAGTGTTATAGTATTGTTATTTATTAGTTATAAAAATATAATTTTATTAAAATAAATAAACATTGTGGTTTACAAAATTATACATTAAAATGTAATTAAATGTATCTTAAACTTACATTTTTTAGTGTGTTCCGTCGTGGGTTCAAATGATATGATAAACCTTTCAGATGTTAATTATGTAAAGATGTATTTTATATTATACTTATAACACTTAACACTGTATTGCACTTGCTCTTCATTCGATTTCTGACTGCAAACTAAATTCATTTTCAATATTTGCCGATTGCTGCCAAGCAATACGAAGGTCGTTTGATAAGTCTGGTAAATTTCTATGAAAGAGCGCGCATTGTTGTTAAACATGTGCATTGTTAGAAAGAACGATTCTTTGTAGACAGCTGTTTGACTTGGCGACAGACTTCGAAAACTGAACTGATCAAATTATAAGTGACATATTTTATTAATCTCTCGACATTTGTACCATGGATGTTAGAAATATATAATATTACTTTAATCGTGAACATAAATTAATTCAGATGCAGTCTATATTGGTTCCACTCAATATATTTAAGTTAATCAATATATATGTAGTAAATATTACAATTTTTCAGTTTTATTATATATTTTTTATTATCTGTGGGGGCCTGTTGATCATGGGTCCCTGAGGCACGAGCCTCGTCTGCCTGTGCCTAAAGATGGCCCTGGCCGATGGCAGTTCGGTAGCCAAACAGCGAAAACTGTAAGTAACAGCATTATCAGCGCACAACAAAGTGAACGCATCCGCATTGTCTCTAAAAATAATTTTTCTTTTCACAGAGACTCAACAAACTACATGATAAATACTCAAAACAATTTAGGCAATGCGGAAGAGATGCTCGTTGTTCCGGATTCGGACGACAATGTTTTCGATGAAGAGGCAAATCAACGGTCACTCGTACAAATGACATCAAGACTCCAAAAAGAAAAGAAATGACTGACATGCTATTGCCGTTTAATCCACCGCAAACGCCAGATGAGACACGAGCCCTGTATTTCAATAATGAAGGCGCCCAAGCAGTAAAACTCGTCAATGGAAAAACGTCGTGCATAGTCTTCATATACAACAAATTGAAGGCACAAAAGTAACAAAATGTTATATAAATCATCAAAGAAAATGACATATGGAAAATTATTAATTTTTTATTTTTATTGCAGCCTATGGACAGAACATGAACGAAAAGTCGAGTCTGAACATAATAGGATTAAATTTGAAAATTTACCGAAAGGTCTTTTTTTTAAATAACGGACATCGCATTAACCGACAGGGGAAAATACGAAAGAAAATCTTATGTAGCCATGCTGCAACACACATGTAATGATTTGTGGGACTAGCCCGCAGGAATGCATGGAACACGGAACTTTTATGTAAGCAGATGTAATGATTTGTGAGACTAGCCCGCAAGAATGCATGGAACACAGAACTTTTATGTAAGCAAAGAGGAGCCAATAATGAAATAAATAGACAACAGCGCCGCGTAATAATAATTATTAGGAAAGTAATAGAAAACAAAAGGGGCGGAAATAGGCGTTATGAACAGTGAATAGAACCCAAATTTAGGAACATTTTAAACCAACAATCACATTATTCAAGCCACGGGTTCCGTAAATATCATAAATTGTGTAAATTGCATGTATACCACGGCGAAGATTGAAGACATGGTCTGGAGCGTCCTTTCGAAAGGTTTCGATTGTGACGACAATCTTCACGATTCCGGTGGCTTAGGGGTTCTCTGTGTTAGCCCCGAAAATATTTCATTAGGTAAACGCATGGTCACCTCGCCTTATATTTGTTTTAAGGCAAGTTTTTATTTAAAAGTTAATTTGTGCTGTTTTAAACAGCCGGGGACCGTAACTTCAAACTCCAATTGTTAATTTTCCTAAATTACGAGTCTCGTCAAGTTCCAAATTTAACACTCCCTCGCCGTGACGAGGGTATTGGACAGCAGGCGCCCCATCCCCCTTCAATTCAGACGACAAGAACTACACGAATTCCCTTCTATCCCGGCAGGGGGCGGGGCCTTTTCAGTTGGCGGTCAAAACCGTTCCGAAGGAGGATCATCCCCTGTACGTTGTCTTTGCCATGCAAACGGACAGGGATAACGATGATAAAAAGAACGCGAGTGAGTTCGACGGTTGCGATATCGTCAGAGCAAAACTGTATCTCAACGATGAGTCTTTTCCTTATTCCGGACTTGTATGTAAAGTACCTTATTATAAAACAAAGACTGGTACCCATATCTCTTTGAAATGATAAAAAACATGGAAGCAAGTTACTACAATCGTCATCCGTCATGGACTTTCTTTCATCCTGTCCTTTTATTTGCTGGGACGTCTCAGCGAGATCGTCTTCCGTGGTGCCTTCGCAAACCGACGTTAAGATCACGTGGGAAACAGATACAAACATGCCTGCCAAAACGTCCGCGTATTGTCTCATTATTTCCAAAACGGAAGTGCAATACGCACCAATCGACGACTTTGTGTTGAAGAAAAACGTGATCCTATAAGAAGCCGCGGGTGTCGTTTACGACATTCATTCCGTGTCCTTCCGTCGCGAGATGATGATGAATAACAGTCGTGGAAAAGAAGAACTTTTAACTGCGTCGACTGGTGAAGACGAAGTTGCTTCGTCTTCTTGCGATTCGCCACTCGCAACAGTTTTTGGAATGGACGTAGGTGATATCCAAGAAAACATGGAGGAGGCGGAGGTGAGATCAGCGTCTCCACCATCTCTCGATTTTCCTTCCGCATGCGGTCATCCATATCCGACGCATTGTATATCGAAAAAGAAAAAACAGAAAGGACGCAAAAACAAGACAGCAAAATAAAAAAACATCACGACGCCGACTGAAGAAGACGACGGAACGATCGACATCAACCTCTCCGGATACGGTCTGTTGCGATCTTCTTCCTATGGCCATCAGCGGATGCGCGCGCAACGCAGCGGAATGGTTAACGAGAGCTGTCGAGATGGCGATTGCATTGATGGCTGCCACCACCACCGACATTCCTAACAATCATGTTTAATGTGTTTGTGTGCGTGTCACCTTTGTAATTTTTAATGTATCAATAAAATGTCTATTTTCGTTTTATTTGTATTTTTTCATTTCTTTTCCTTATCAAACACCGAGTAGGATTTATATATCCCTTTCCCCCTCCCTCTCTCCCCTTTTCTGATGGTTCTCACGTTTTAAAAAGTTTCCTTCGACAGCATGCAAACAGTCTCTCTCTCCGCATTGCGATGAACGTTGTTCAACAATCGGTGAAACTGCCCGTCGTGAACGTGACGGCCTTATGGCGTGGAAAAGACGATGCGAGCAAGAGTAGACACGGACTGCTTTTCCGGGATAGCGTGCGCGCTCTTATCGTGGGACCTTCCGGATGCGGAAAGACATGGTCGTCTCGCTTCTCACCGGACAGTTCGGACTGGCGTTTCTCAACATGTATTTATATTCCACCACGCAAACGCAGCCCATGTACACGTACTTGAAGCAAGTCTGCGACGGACTCGTTCCTTTTCATTCGTTTTCGCAGCACGATAGCATCGTGCCGCCAGCCAAGGCGTCGCCCGCCAGTGTTTTTATTTTCGACATCGCCACCGAAAAACAAGACGGCATCAAGGCCTACTTCGCGGCCGGGAGACATAAACACACGGACGTGCTCTATCTGTCAAACGTACACCAAAATTCCCAAGCAGCTGATTCGCGATAACGCGAATATGATTGTCATCTTCCGGCAAGACGATACCAACCTCGAGTATATCTACAAAGAACACGTCGGAAATGATTTTAGAACCTTCAACGATTTTAAGGCGATGTGCTCCAACGTGTGGAACTCCGACCGTGTTGCTTTTGCGGTGATATGTAAACCTAGTGCGCTTCATAACGGACGATATCGATCGGGCTTCGACCGGTTTCTGGTGCCGTCGTCGTCGGAGGTCGATCGTGATGACGGTGGTGTTGTTATATAATATAATTTCCTTATAGCCTTCACTCTGCACAATGGTGTACTTGCGAGAGCATTTCAATATCGCGGGAACGCGACGGGTGGGGCGACACTATCGCGGAAGAGGATATATAGGACGGATGTTGAATCGGGCGATAGACCATCTTCCCTTCGAACTTCACATTCCCGGTGGATATTAATTTTGCGGACCCGGTACGAAACTCATGGAGAGACTGCAAAGAGGCGACCGTGGTATGAATCCTTTGGACGAAGCGTGTAGAGAGCACGACATCGCTTACCACAACTACAAAGGAGGTGAGGAACGCAAAAGGGCGGACGAAGCGCTCGCCAAGGCAGCGTGGGAGCGTGTCAAGTCCAGAGACGCGAGTCTCGGTGAAAGAGCTGCCGCGCTCCGTGTGGCGGGTGTGATGAAAGTGAAATCCAAAGTAGGATAACGCGTGAAAAAAATAAAACGGCTTCGAGAAAACGTGAGAAGAAACGTAGACAGTGAAACAATTAAAAATAACAAAAGATCAAACATAGACTTGGAGACGCTCAGCTCGCATGAGAAAGCGAAAAAGAGCTTGCGTGGAAAGACACCGCGTCCTCCCCCTTCCTCACCACTCGCTCCCCTTCGATCCGAAACGTCAGAAGAGAAATTTAAAACTGAGGTGGAGAAGGCACGTGAAAACTCTCGCAATCAAATGAACATCTTGCAAGAAACCGAAACGATGCACAATCGTTTACTCGATACTTATCTCACGACGCCCGTCTCAAAAGCGCTACCTCAAAGAGAGGGAAAACATAACATACCACCACCACCGTCTTCCGTTCAACCTTCCACGCGTGTTCCTATCAAATCGGAAGCAAGAGTAGAAGGAGGTCCCTCCTTCGAAACACTCCCCGTAGATTTCGAAGAAAGAAATAAAGATGTTCGCCTCCAACATTATAATCAATTGGTTTGTCGAATTTTTTGTCGAATGCTAAAATCGGCTTAGGAGATGCCACTTTCGGACCGTACTATTTATGAGGGCGACCTTACATCGGTAACAGCTTCATGGATCTTCGCCCGGACGAGGAAGCATTCTACGTTCAGGGTCACAAATTCTGTCCAGAGCCAGGTCTTCTCGAACTACTTTTCGATCGACGACCCATCTTAAATGATGTAACGCAAGACGTATTGAAGAAATTCAAAATGATTCTCGAATTATTTTCCGCGCACAAGAAGACGTACAGACTGAATTTTCCATATAACACAAGCGATAATAAACTAAAATATCGTGAAATTATCTCAGATCTTTTCGCGGGGTAAAGACGAAGCAAAAGACTTGAAATTATGAAGCAAAAGAAGAAGAAGGGGAGTGGGCTACGTCAAAAGAAGAAGGGGAGGGGGCTACGTTTTGTGACGGCGTCAGACTACAAATATTGGCGCGATCCGAACAATCTCGTGGAGAGGTAAGTCTTTTACGCGCTTCGAACGCCTCCGATAACAATGGACTCGATGGAGAAATAGTAGAAATAGAGGATGAATTGCATGACGCCGGAATTATCGGCTAGCTCCTCTGATCATGCAGAAGAAAAAGACGTCCGTGTCGTCGACAGTTCGACTAGGACTCGCTGCGGAATTGCACGCGCGTGCCCGACGTCGTTACGCGAGACGGCGGGTGATTACGAAAGGACTCGATAATCTATGGCAGGCCGACTTGGTCGACATGCAGCCGTTACATTCTCTTCGTCATCGACGTGTATAGCAAGTGCGCCTGGGCGGAAGCGATAAAGAAAAAGACGGGAGCGGAAGTCGTCAAGGCTTTCGACCGCATCGTGACGTCGAGCGGTCGAGTGCCCCACTTCCTACAAACCGACCAAGGCACCGAGTTTTACAATACCGCTCTCAACAAGTGGCTCCGAGAGGGTGACATTCATCATTATTCCACCTTTTCCAACGTGAAGGCCGCCGTTGTCGAACGTTTATATCAAACGCTTAAGGAGCGGATGTGGAGGCGTTTCACCGCCGAGGAGTCGCGACGCTGGACCTTTAAGCTCATCGCCCTCCGAGATTACAATACCAAACATCGAACAATCGGTATGAAACCGAAAGACGTCAAAGACGATAGCTTAATGCACACTGCACACTGTGGGGCAAGCAAAAACGCTCGACCCGCGTCTCCTGAGGAAAAATCGATTTCGAGTCGGTGACATCGTTCGGGTGAGCACGTACAAAAGCTCACCGGAACGGATACGAAGCGCGATGGGGAACCGAACTCTTCAAAATCGTGTCCATCTCTCGAATCCCGTCACGTACTCACTAGATCTGCAAGGTGAATCGATCAAGGGTCGCTTCTACACCGAGGAATTGCATCACATGAGATATCTCGATCGATATTTAGTCGAGCGCGTCGTACGTAGAAAGGGCCCGCTTCGTCTCGTGAAATGGCTGGGTTTCGTCTCACGTCATAACTCGTGGGTGCATGCGAGAGACATTGAAGATTAAGAGAAAGAGAGAGAGACGCGTCACAACTCCGCTGACGTCATAGCCTCAGACGATAAGTCCGTTGACCGCGCTGCGAAATGTCACAGCCTTGTATCAGAAGGACGACGACAGCACGACGACCATCAGTCTCTTCGCGTGCAAGAGTCGTTCTGCACCCTACCAGCCTACAGCTCAATGGACGAGACACCATCGCGCTGTGTTATTCAGATCGTTTCCGCTGTGGCTGTTGGTGTTTGCGTTGTGGTATTTCCGTGTGTTTAGTTACAACCCGTTTGTTGTCTACATTATTGCGTGCGTAGTCATGTTGAGCTACGTGAAAAATTATTTATGCCAACTGTTGAAAGAAGACGAACGGCGAGAAAATTCTTCTTCTGAAAGGAACTCGAAATCGTGGGACGAGGAGGAGAAGGAGACTGCGGGCGGAGTCGGACGGGCTCACATAACCGACCACGCCGTGGCGCGAGAACGAAGCCGGTAGAAAAAGAAGACAAAACAATAAAACAATGAACAGCGGCCATTAGTCTGAACAACGGCACCGTGGGCTCACAGCTGTCGTTGATCTTCAAGGTTTTTGGATAATCGAATGTGGGAGGGATCTTTATTACTTCAAAATACATGCTGTCTTGCAGCTTCACCGCTTCCACTGAGGGCACCTTGGGCTTCAGCCTCTATCCTCTCAGCTTCCGCTTACATAACCAATCATTTTTGTTCGTCACTGGACGCATAGGGCGCCTTACTTAAATAACACATTCTTATAGCTATATATATTTTAAATTAACTATGCTAGAACCTTAATCTAGTTCTGTGGCATTAGAACGGTCATGAGGTCCTCGTCTTATGATCGCCTGGCTTACGACCGGCCCATCATCCGACAACCCGAGAATTGCGCCTCGGGTGTAGGCTCTCTTTTACGAACCTGATCCACCTTCTCAGTTTGGATAAGCGGTCAATTCGTTATGAAAGTGCTGACCGTCATCCGCGACAAACGCGATCCTCAGCGGGTCGTTCGGAAATTCATCTTTCGTCCGCCGCGTCCTTTCCGTACTTTGAACATCGACGAGTCAAGTGTGGTGGATCAAAAGCCGCCATCACGCCACACCGCCGTGGAGTAGCGGGAGTTATGATTATCGAGACACGACTTTTGTTATTAGGAAAGCTTTAGAAGATGTGACAAGAGTATACGTCAAGGGAGGACAGAAGCAAGAGTGGTTGCAGAAGTATATATCCGCGGAAAAACGCATTTTTCGATCTGGAGTCGTTCGGGTGTCCTCCGGTCAACGAGTGCTTACGCGCGTACCGCGAACTCTACGTTTGTCATGACGTCAGCTGAACAGGGCACCACGTCATCGCCCTGGACCCGTACGAATGGATGAGTGACAATCGATCGGACTTATTACATCATGAAGTGGAGGGGACAGAAAGGAAGATTGCGTAAGCGGATTTCCGCTTCCGTTATAATCACGCTGTCCGTCCCTTCGCTCCTCATTACGATGCAGAGTGCTCCATCGTACGCATCCGCTCAGTTGCCGACGTATTGGAGCACACCGCTCAAGAGATCAGAGGAGAGACGCGCGAAATGATCAACCGCGATTTCAGAAAGTTGCGTGAAGCCAATAACACGCTTGCATTTCTCGACTCGGAAAAATTGAATCAATTGCCGGTCTAATTTTTGTGTCATTGGCTAAAGTCTCACGAGGTCGAGCGCGTTTTCGATAGACTATCTGAAGACACCAAAAAACTACCGTGTGTTCAAGAACATAGTTCATGTACAGAACATTAAAATCGCGGACACACGCACATCGACAGACCGCCGCCGTCGAAGCGGAACTGTCGTTTTTGCACCTATATCTGCCAGCCTTGCAAGCAACACTACTCGGAGGACGACGACAACGCACCGTCAAAGAATGAGTGTCCTTCGTGTCAAGTCAACGACCGTCTCGTCTGCACGCAGTACTACTCTCAACAAGATAATGGACCTCTGCTGTTGAAAGGGAATTGTGTTTTTTTGTAACAGGAATATCGTTACGTCTGCGTAAGTGTGTGTGTCATGAAGTGAATAGATACCATCATTATCGGCCTCACACTTGGGGACTTTGTTTTCGTGATCGCCGCTTTTATCTGTTTAGTGCTTTGAAGTGAAACAAAAAGAAAAAATGGAAACACCCCCATTTTGTGGAAGTTCATTCCACTGAATCAAACCCTCCCCCTTCATGTTGCATCATCTGTCAAAACGATGACACTCCCCCTCCTGTGATGACGCGCACGCCATGCAACCACTTTTTTGTGTTGAGTGTATAAAAAGGTGGATAGACGTGGGCTACACGTGTCCTGTGTGTCGTCACGCATTAAACCCTCCCCCACCCGAACGAAGCTTATTCAAGACAAGACGAAGAGATCATGGCGTCGATGGTGGATGACACATACATTATGCAAGCGTTATGGAACGTCATGTGCACACTTCCCGCAAACGATAGAGAAGCGCCTCTACAAGTCGTGAATGCTCTCCATGTTGAGTTATATCAACGACGTGCCGAGGTAAGAGTTCGACGACAACAAGAGATGCAAAGTACTCGACGACAACAAGAGATGCAAAGTGCTCGACGACAACAAATTATGCATTTCAATATCTATATCTGTAATCCGTTACATGACGATTCGAGCGACGAAGAGCCATAAATGACACCATCCATGACCGAGACATGGTGAGGGGCAGGATGTGACGTCACTACTGATAAGCGATAAGCTTATCTCATCCGCCGCCACCATTGTCCGCGGCTACCGTTTTTTAAAAAACGACGCGATGAAACATTGCGCTTGTCAGTTCATCATGAGCGCCAGGTAAGCAAACACCATGGTCTTCTACGACTCGGCAGAGGAGGAGGATCAACAACAGGACGGTGATGAGTACGATGACGAAGAGAATTCGCACGATGAAGAGGAGGAGGAAATAGAAACTTGCCGTGTATCTCCATACGTTGCCACCAAAGAGTACGTGAACAAACGACTCGAACACGCTTGTCAAGTAGCATCACAAGATGCCGATAGTGCAATCATGGAACAGGTCAATCCACTAAAGACTGCATTAAAACACGTGACCGACACTCAATCCAGATGTCTCCGCCAATGGAACCTCCACGGTTCCTTTAACGTCGATCTTTACCGCCTTTCAAATACGCCTTCTCCTCCCGCCAAGAAGACAAAGATGTCACCAACAAAGCGTTCGTCGACCGCAATATCACAGACGTCAAGACACAACTCGACAAATTTCCAAAACTCCGATGCAGCAAATTGGGAAACGTCAACGTGCTAAAAAAATGCCTCAACATGGCGCCGCCCATCAAAAAGGAAGACGGTGCCACGAAAGGGTATGTGGATGAGAAAATCAAAAATGAAATCGCTAAATTACTTAACAAACAAACATGATTTTTTCTGTATCGAATTGTATGGGATTTTGATTTCAATAAAAAATCATTCTTTCAATTATACTGTTTTTCATTTTGTTTTTCCCTGTCACAGCCTTGTAGATTTTTTCTTTCTTTTTTACAGTAGTTTCCAAACTAGAGATTTACAAATTCTATTATGAAAAAATATGTAAATTCAAAATCAAAATGCGCGCCACCACCTATTTCCCCGCCGACGCTCACAGAGCACGCCACCATCTCCTTCCCCGCCGACGCTCATAGAGCGCGCCAGCGTATATCTCTGTCTCTACAGCAACATCCGGCGGCTGCTGTGCTCATTAGCGCAGAGCGCGCTCGCTATCAACAACGGACATCTACATCCGGGGGCCGCCCGAGCCCGCGCCGAGCGCACGCGTACTATCAGGACCCCCAACCAGACACCTCCACTCGCGATGTCGCCGTAGCTCAGAGCCAGAGCAACCCCCCTCAGAGCTGGGCAACCCCCCTCTCGAGCATACAGGAAACGGGGCTCGGCCTGGTTCGAATCCGCCTCGGACGGCATTTTTGAAACCACCACCTCGCCACACACCATCTCTCTCTCTCTCTCTCTCTCTCTCACACACACACACACACACACACACACCCCGCCCACAGCACCACACGAACTTCGCCGCTAGAGCGCGCGCAGCGCCACCGCCCCCTGCCCACAGCCCACGTGCGGGTCCTGCCCCAGGAAGTGCTACCTGATAAGCCACTTCCTGGGGCAGGACCCATTCGTACGATCTTTTCCAAATTGAAGAATCCCTTGTCGACCTGTCTCTAGTTCAAGCTTTGAGATTTTGAAAAACATTCTGTGCAATTTAGGGCTACTTTTCATGAAGCCCTCCGAACATTTTCAAAATTTTCTCATAAACGGCTCCAATTTTTTCCTTTAAATTTCTTGTACGAATAGAGAACACTTCGACACCTTTAGAAGCACACTTCTAAAGGTGGCATATCCCATTTTCATGGTTAACTCTGAATTTTCGAAAATTGCAAAAGTTAAATTTTATTTCGGGGTCTTCCTACAACTATAAGACTGAAGATGAAGATTTTTCATTCAAATGAAAATTGTTGCCCATAAATAGCTTGTTGATTTAGGTAATGTAGATTATTTAAAAACTTAAGTATATTTCGAGCAATAATGCGTGCAATTTTGACAATTTAAAAAAAAGAAAAATATTTTTTTGTGTGCCAAATGTACCCTTTAAGATGACATACACGCCATATTGCTCTATTCGTTTGTTTTAGCAAACATTACAAAAAACATAATTTTTTGACTTAACTCTCACCTCTGTAATATTTACATTAGATGCAATTTCTTCGCATATTTATGAGTACATGTGTAAATAATGTGATATAGTTTTTCGACAACTCAAAAGTTTTCTGTGAAAATGAGCTCAAAATTCCGCTTTTTCAAAAACACTCAAACGTCATTTCTCGAAATTGGCTCCAAATTTTTTCTTCAAATTTTTCCAATGAATAGTGCTAATTGCACTTTTTAATATTTATAAAAATTCCTGTCGTGTAAAATTTTGGTTTTTTAAAATTATACAAATGTAATTTCTTTGAAATATTTCTCACGTCGTTAATATGCACATTTTCAATAGTTTGTATACATAATTGAATTTGTGAGTGGATGTTCTTCAAATTATTTTAAATGAAGGTTTTCCAAAACTCAATAGATTCCTGTGAAAAATTGCTTCAAATTTTGCATTTATAGTAACGCATAAAGCCATTTTCTTAAAAATGGCCAAATATTTTTCAATGAAAAATGCTATTTAGGATGATAATTATATTTCTTTAATGTTCTTAATATTACTTAATTATTCTTAAAATTTCAGTTGAAATATTTTAAACCGAAAAGTTGAGAAAATTTCAAAAAAATGTAGCAATAGATGGGAGCAGGCGAGGAGGGGTACGACTGTACAGCACCAGTCCACGCCAAGAAAATTATAAAATTTTACAACGAGAAAGTCTGTGTGATTCTGTTACTCTGAGTTATTCTGTTGTTCAATACATAGTATTTCTTTAGGAAGTACATGTTATTAAATGTAACATACCTCACCGGGCATTCTGTGGGGTAATTTATCAAAAAACTTATGGTTTATCAAAAGCTTATGGATTATCAGAGAGATTTCGAATCATTTCTAAAAGTTTTATTTGGAAACACAAGCTCGACTAAATAAAAGTCTGCATTTTAGCTCTACCACCATCTCCCCGTTCAATGAGCTTCTCAAATATCGATTGAGGCATTGTTCAATTGTTTTGCAGATAGCTTGAAAGATATACATCAATGCATTGAGAATATAAACTGTACAATAGAATAAAAAGTAAAAGTTCGAAAAAGTAAAAATAGAATTAATATTAGCATTTCATTAGTAAACTATATATAAAATCAAATTAATTGTTTTGCATATCATTCATTCAATTATTCTCTTGGCCCGTAGTTGGTGTAACACCTGTTTCTCATTAATTTTAAGCACAAATCACTCAAAAATACTAGTTTTTCAAAAAAATTGTATAATACTTTTCTTAAAGAGCCATTTTTGTACAACAGACTTCGTTTGAGGCAAAAATCTTTATCTTCAATTTTGTAGTTTTTAAAGTTTATTTTGCAATTTTCGAAAAAACCTTGGCTATCAACAAAAATTAAACCTGTACCATTATCTTAAACGTTCTTCGTACTATCAAACAACAAAATTTAATAAAAAAATTTGAAGCCTTTTTCTTAAATTGAAAATGTCCGAGAAGCTTCTTGTAAAGTATCCTGAAAATTAAAATATCGGTTTCAAATTCCAGGGACTGCTACATCAGCCAAAACGTTTGGATAATATCGATTTTGCAGAATAACGGCTGAACGGTTTATGCGCTAGCGTTGTGCATAGATGGACCCACAGACACGTTTTGCGGTCCAAAAAACAAAAACAAAAATAAAATTTCCGATGGATTTTTGCGATTTAAAAAAAACGGAAGGTAATGCGCAATTCTGGCTTCAGATTCGCATTTTCCTTCCTTGTCAAATATCCTTTTCCTCCTTTCATCCAAAAGTTCTCACGTGAAATTATAAAAGTAATAATATGAGCCAATTTTAGGAAAGTAGAAATCCTTTTACCTCCGGGCGTGATGAGACCCACACGAGCTGCGCTTTTGTCTCCAGCAACATCTTTAAGAGCCGAACGAGCTTGTCCTTGTAGGAAGGACAAATCTCGTCCACCCCGTCGACGAAGACTGCGATGTTTCCCGACTCGTAAAGAGCAGCCTTGAGGAACCTCTGCCCGGACTCAGCCGAAGCTGCGATCCCTGCCGCCGCCGCCAGCAGCTCCAACAAGTGTTCCTGCGTCAAATCTGTCGCGCAAAGAAGCTACGTTAAGACTTATTGGTCCAATGATATCGATCCCATATTTTGAAAGAGTGAATTGTTTCTTTCTCTCACCGCCACATCCAGCAGCTCCACCAAGTGCTCATGTGTCTAGACAGTCACGCAAAGGGACAAGAGATATTGAAGTGTAAATATTTCGAGTATGAAACTAAACTTTTAACTAAAAAATGATTGCTATTCGTCTCTGAATATATATTTTAAAAACACGTTGGGTACCCCAGCAGAGAATTGAAAGAACTATCCCTTCTATATAAAATATTAATAATATTTTACAGATTTGCACGATTTATAAGGTAAGATCCCTACAAATGACTGTAAATTTCCAATCCCTAGACATGACAACCCACTAAATGAGCTTGAAACATATAGGAAACGAATATAGACATTGCAATATTGTGGATTCTACAAAACAATACTCTAAAAGGTTCCGAATATTTCAATACATGTAGGGCCAGATTTTTACTCTTCTATAATATTTTTAAGTCATATTTCAAAATCACCATTAGAGGACAAAAAATTGAAAAGACTGTGAAAATTGAAAAAAGTCCTTTAGACGTTTATAGACGGCACTTGGTTGGGATAAAAGCGAAAAGATAGCCCAAACTAAAGAGATAACTAACGAGTATGAGAAAGTATGTACCATTCAGTAGCACCACTAGTTCGACACTGCATTACATTTAGGGTGGTTTAGCGCCTCGGCGGAACCTCCTCGCCTAGCACTAGTGATCGTGAATGTGCGTAATTTCGAAACGAATGTAAAATGAAACCGACGATTTGATATTCTGCGCAATATAATTTCACGGACTGTTTGTCAAGAAAGGCCTCACTGAAATGTTTAACCTGGCTTAGTACTTGATCTATCAGATCTCACAAGTCAAGACGCAGCCATTGGAAGTTCCAATGAGTGTGTGAGTGGTACCTGGTGGTTGTGGAAAGTCCCTGAGGACGTTGCGGTGGTCGAGCGCCTGCAGCAGCACCGCCCACCGCTGCGCAGCCTCGCCCGCCAGGCGCTGCAGGAAGCGGCTCTTGCCCATCCCGGGCTCCCCCACCAGCAGCCCCACGCGATGCCTCCACGCGGCCGCGTGCCGCACTGCTTCTGCCACGTGCACACACGTGGGCGTACACATACACGTGTCGCTCGCAGGCCGTACGAACGGCGCCACGGCCTGCGTCGCCCCTCGCGTGGCCTTCCACACCACCGCCCCGACGCCATCGCTGTCGCCGTCGCCCTCCCCGACGCAGTGCAGCCAGTGCACGTTGAGGCCTCTCTCTTTACGGACGGCAATGCGCAGGAAGGCGGCTTCTTGGTCGCTACTTCCTCCGGCGCCAGGCAGCACTGACCACCTGAGGTTTTACACAAACTGTTCAACTCCAAGCAAATCACCTCCAACTACTACAACGACCACGCAAACAACTACACGTGCCACAAAAAGATATGTGTATGTCATGAAGGATTATTCAATTTGATAGACTGAATAGATTCGAAACTAATTTGATAGATTTGAAGCTTAAAATTTACATATTTCATCAAAGCTTATTTTCATTATTAATTTTTTTTATTTACCCTTTGTACTTTGTACTACAGGAATACCTGCTTACATTTACAGGACGTTAGGACTCCTATTAGCCATTTTAGCATTCCTTTACTCCCACTTCCCGGACCCTCTATAATAATCTACATTGAAGCGCGGGTTATAAAAGATTATAGAAAATATGTTTATAAAAGGTTGATACAATACCAAGTTCTTTTACATAATGTACTAAGGGAAAATAATGGATTTGTAGGATTTATATTTCCATCTATAAAATCATTAAATTTACTGTTGGTTAATCTAGATCCCCCAATGTACCGACGATGTATCACAAGAATTTACGAGGGAAATCGCAAATTTAGTTTATCTTGGTGCAACAGGCATCAACGCGTGGTATTCACTTCCTGAAAAAGCTGAGAACAAGTTACAAAAATACCACTTCTCGGAGAGAAATTTCTCAGGATGTAATCAAAAAATGATTCCTTTTTGAAAATGCTATTTTATTTTTGGTGGTTTAGATCTTTTCATGTCCCTACTCTGTAGACAGAATAACGCATCTCAGTAGAGGGAAAGTGCCGGTTCCAAATCACAACATCCGGTGTAAACAGGAAGTTGTTATTTGTTGACACCGGATGTTGACATCCGGTGTCGGGCCCAGCCGGTGTGACGTCACAAGGTCGCGTTCGTGTGTCGTCACAGCGCAAGGTCGCTGGAAGGCAGCGTCCTTGTGTCGTCACACACACAGCCGGACTGTGCTCTGCCTGTCAACCAACCCCTGAAAAAGACTTGGCGACTAGGAGGAGGAGGAGGTCGCTGGAAGGCCGCGTGTCCTCACACACACACCCGCTGGGAGCGTGCCCTGCCTAACTACCAACACCTAAAAAAAGACTGGGCGACTAGGGGAGGAGGAGGAGGAGAGGGCCCTGCCTGGCAGTGATGTAGGGTGAAATTAGAAGACGAGAGAGTCATTTGAAGGTAAACAAGACTTTTATTTTAAATTTTAAAAAATACAATAATAATTTACAAAATCTTCATTTTTTCATATTTTGCCTAATGGCTTCACATCTTTGCCTAATGACTTCACATCTTTGTCTAATTTGACGGTAGCCAATAGCAGTTTGATGTGTTCATCTTGCGTCACTTCTGCAGTCAGTCCATCATGGTTCCTAATGAAAACGTCCTTGACCACTCCAGAGGTGAGAAGGAACACCACGGTACTGTAGTGTCCCGCCCGCGCGGCGAGATGGAGGGCCGTGTCACCAAAAGCGTCGCCGACGTTGAATGCGCGGTCTCCGCCCATGATGATGAAGATTGTTGATGATGCGAACGGCGCGACAATCGAGAGCGAAGTGTGCGATTTTTTTCCCTTCACTAGTTATTGCCAAGAAAAAGGCGCCGTAGTATTTTGAGATTGACGGCATCGTCTTCGTCGACGGGGTCGGCGACGTTGGCGAGTCGTTTACCCTGAAAGTGGTAGTCTTCACCGTTTTCCCTGGTGCGACGAAGGGTGTTGCGATTAACGAAATCCCGTTGATTCTGCATCGCCTCATCGACGTAGCGTTTTGAGGCCGCATCGTCTTTGTGGGTGGGCATCGCCAGGTTGACGATGCGCGACTTCTGCACGTTGAGGTTGCCGAGTTCGCTGATACGTAGTTTTTGGAATTTTTTCGAGTTGTTTTTGAATGCCATCCACACATCGATCGACGTACGATTTGGTCGTAGCGTCACGTAGCTCAGCAGGTTGACTGACGTTTGAAATTCGAAAAAGATCAGAGTTGAAGGGTCCAGCATTTTCCCATTGCCTTAGACATTTTGTCTGATTGACAATCAACGTCTCTAGATCGGCACGCACATCTTTGTTCGTTTGAAATACATGATGGAAGCGTGCGTCCACATACGCCCTGGTGGGAGCATCGTCTCATCGTTGTTGGTTGTTTTCAAGAACGCTGTCTCCACAGTTGTCTTCTCCCTCTGCCGGCGCATTGTTGCGACTCAGGTTTTCTTTGTTGGCGCTGTTTTTCGTGGTGTGCTCCATCCGGCTGCTTCGATGATTATGATTACCAATTAAAAGACGTTGTGGCTTATACATGTTGTCAAATGAGAACAGGAAGTGGAAACCGGAAGTACGTCAAGGTTGACATCACATCCTGACCGTCTGACGGACATATGGAAACGAAGACGATCAGACAGGAAGTGCCATCGTGCTCGCCGTATTTCGTACGGGATTTGCTTCGATGTTGTCAATTAATTCTGGTCGATAAGTGGCAAGCCAATGCATTAAAGCCAGAACTTGGAGTGTACCTTTTCCCTCGAGCAGTGATAAGACAAGACGCCACGTCACATCTGCATTATAGAGTTCAATGTAGATATTTACACACGTGTCGAGCGATGGAAATTTAAACACTTCTAAGTCGACCACATAACAGTGCACGTACTCTCGTAACCAATCTGACTTCGTTCCTCCTTTCACAAATATTTTGTAAATTCAGTCCACAGCTCTGCGAATCGTTTCGTGCCTACACCTGTACGGAATTTTTCCGCACTGCCACGGCGTACGGTGGTGGTAGCTTTGCAGCCAATTTGCCGAGCATCGATCGCACGTGTTCAGTTCTTCGAGTTCACAGGGCGGTTGAAAGGTGAACGTGCGTATTTTATACTTTGATGTATTATGAATGTTGCTCGGTATGCGTAGCACAGTCAACGTTTTTAAGACTGTCTGTCTCTCCAGAAGCCTTGGAGGTCAGCGATTGCGGTCGTCTTTGTCATTTTCCGTTCGCGGTGATAGAAGTGACGAGATGGTGGAGGCGGCGACGGCGGCGATTCGTATGAAATAGAAGACGAAGTGTCTGTCAGCGTGGGTAACGGTGGGTCGATGGCCAGCGGCGGTGGTAGGTCGAAAGGAAAAGAAGAATTGTTGGCGGTGTTGGTGATGACATTGGTTGAAATGATGTTCTTGTCCCAGTTTCGCACCTCGTCGGTGTTGGTAGCTGCGTCGACGGTCGAGATGGGATCGTCTTCGTGGAAAATAATGGCGTCTTTTTCGTTCCTTCTGTGAATGCGTTCTTCATCGGGGTTGTGAGGTAGGTCTTAAGGAAGTCGTCGTGGTTTGATTCAAATCAGCGGAGCGCTTTGAGTTTATTTCGAATAATCGTTCGTGTCTTTTCCTCTTCGACTTTCAATCTTACTTATGGAGTAGTAGGATATGGTGGAATAGAAGGGGGAGAACGGTTGTGTGGGGCGCGTTTACGTCGTAACGAACTCGATGTCTCTGTCTGCTGAAAGCGTTTCGCTTTCGCGTGAAGAGTGTCTTTTATTTCCCCGCTTTGTTGAAACAGTTTTATTTCATCATGGAGCCTTTGCTTATTTTCACGTTGCTCACGACTTCCTCTTCCTCCACCTCTTCTTCCTTGAAGTCTTCTTTTTGAATTTTTCATCACACATCCTCTTTTCACGCCTCCTAATTTAGATTTAAGTTTCATCACATCGGCCACACCGAGCGCCGCTGCTCTTTCGCCGATATATGCGTCACTCGACACGACCCTCTCCCACGCTCGCATCGATAGTTCCGTGTCTGCCCTTTTTCGTTTTTCGCCATCTTTGTGTTCGTGGTAAGCAATGTCATGCGTCCTGCACGCTCGGTCTAGGGGATTGATGCCCGCATCACCTCTCGCTAAGCGTTCACTGAGTCGCGTTCCCGGTCCGCAAAACTGATAGCCACCGGGAATGTGTAACTCAAAGGGAAGCGTATCGATAGCTCGATTGATGAAACGTCCGATAAAGCCCTTCACTCTTCGATATCTGTGTTGTCGCAGATACGTCATATGGCGACTGTGATGGATGAAAAGAAATACGATATTATATAGATGGTTGGACTTCGATAAAGCGATCGAATCCAGCACGGTATTTTCCGCTGCTGGGCTTCGCTTCGGAGGGAGGAACGATACTGTCGTGTTGCGTGAAGGAATGAAAGGGAATAATATCTTTCATCACTTCCTTTAAAAACATGTACATAGGCTGCCCTTCGGTGGTCGAATACAAATACACGTTTTCGAATTTGAGCCCGTCCGGCGTGGTGAGCAGTGTCATGACGACGTTTGTCTTACCGCAGCCCGACGGTCCGACGACGAGGGCTCGAACGCTGTCGGGTAAGAGGTCCCCGTGTCGACTCCCATGATCTCCGGCCTAATTGTTTTTCAACAATCCGATCACGTTCACGATTGGCAGCTTCGTCGTTTGTGGAACGATGTTCATGACGGTGGAGCGAATGGCATGGTGTTATCCGTGTAAAGTGTTTATATTGTGTAGATTATTCAATGTCAATTGGCGATTTTCAAAAGTGAACACGTTACGACAAAGGGTACTCCAATTATTGCTGTTGAAAGTTTAAACATTTTATTTGTTGTACAACGCTAAGTATTTGGTCTTCAGAATCGCGCACAACCAGCGAGCGATTTGCCGGAAGTTGTGGTCGCGGTCGCGTCGAAGCGCACCTCGTTTGCACTTCCCGTCGTTAAGAATGTGCATGCGCTACGCCGGATGTCGCTTGCGGTTGTCGTCCAGCGCGAGCGCAGCGCTGAGAATATGCAGCGATTGAATAATTTTATTTTATGGGCTACATTATAATAATAAAAAAAGTATTCGCCCAGACGTCCTCTTTTTTCAATGTGTCGCGCTAGCACAGGGGTCAGCGTGCGAGTGTTAATCAGGCAACTAGTCAATGCGTGTAACGAGTATGCTGGTTCGTGTCGTACCGCGGCACATTTTACAATTTTTTTGGATGAATATTTCATTGTCTACATGGTCAGCGGATTCTTTCCATGACATTATATAAAAAGAAAGAAATAAAACATTTGGGGCATATGTGTAATTGAATTTGAAAGATGAACACCTTTGGTTGCACCGTTGAATCTAATGATGGTTCGATAAAAGTCGGTGGAAATTACACATTTTACGGTAAACGTCTCACTCGGATCGGTAATCCTCAGGAGCTCGACGATGCTGTTTCCAAACATTACGCTGACGAACGACTTAGTCACGCCGTCGAATCGTTTGCCTTAAAACGACGAAAGCGAGTGGCGGTCGATGATGCTGGAGTGGAATACGATTATGATTTGGAAATGCTTCGTCTCAAGAACATCGGGACGGCGGAAGACGAGACAGACGCCGTTTCGAAGTCGTTCGTACAAACGGAACTGAAAGAACTGGGAAAACTGAGAAAACCACCTCGAAGAGTTTCGTGAAAGATGAAGTTGATCGACTTCAAAAGGAGTGCGATAACATACAAGAGATGACCGCCTCGAAGAGCTTCATAGAAAATGAACTCAATAAACTACAAGAAAAACTGAATATCTTGAAAGATACATTAAAGGCTAACATGGATCAAAAAGTCTTAAGTCTTAAGGAGTAAAAAGTCTTCAAAAGAAGTACCATGAGTTGCAAGAGTCGTTCGTCTCGAAGAAGTTCATAAAAGATTATCTCAATATGCTTCAAGAAAAAATGGATACCTTGAAGGAGACAAAGACCTACATAGATGCTTTCGTTAAAGAGCAACATACCGAATTGGAAGGCAAGATGGAAAAGATGGTCTATCATTCAGATGGACCCCCCAGGAGTCTGACAAACGACATCATAAATAAAATCGAAAGTTTGCAGGACAAGTTGGATAAGTTGAGTAATAAAACAGAAGCAATAGGCAACCATTCGAGAAACAAGCGGCATTAGCAACTTCAGTTTCAAAACAAATACAGTACGAACGAATGCAAGCCGGGCTTTTTCATGGTGCTTTGGCGGAGAAACAAGAGACATCAAAACAAATAGAGTCCGAACGAATGCATGCCGAGACACTCGTGTCTACGGCTAGAAACGAATTTAAGACCATGCTGGAAGCTCACGAAAAGAAAATTCCATTCGGCCTCTTAGATATTCTCCCAGAGGTCGGAACGTCAGGGAATTACAATTTTCGCAATAGACTCATTCGAAAGGTGCGCAACGGCACGGATCCCGCGGACGTGGTGAATAAGTCGCAACTGGACGAGACACTGAAACAATCGAATACGCACGCGGACACATATTTGAGAAGTTGACAGCGTCTTGCAATAAAATTGACAACGAATGCAAAAGTCGTATATCAAGCGCTAAGAAAGACATTCTATTCATTGATCGTTTTGAAAAATTAGAAAATACAGTGACAGACCCATTAAACGCGTATAATAGACGTCTTCAAAAATTAGAGCGTGAAATGACAGTGACGTTTAGAGAGACACGCAATTACGCATATGAATTGAGGCCTCGGAAAAATATACAGAACTATATAATAAACAATCGGGTCAATTTATAGAAATACTTAAAAGTGTTCTTCCTAAGGGCGGCAGTAGGATAGCATCCGTAGCAATCAGGCGGAGAAAACCTTAGAAACGATGCTGGGAATCGTTCTTGGAACAATAGATAAAAGGAAAAGTATTGTATAATGATTATTAGTCTTCATACAATCTCCAGACGACGATGTCGATGTTATTTGATGAAGCGACAAGACGTTACGTCGATAAAACGCTCAATGAGATTCCATTTGTATTCTCTCACATCAAGTCATTAAGAACAACGGATTGGACACCTGAACAGAAACATTTATATCCAGCTTTGGAGAATATCCCTTCGGCGGCGGCGTTACCATCAAAATCGATTGAATCGATTGAAACACTCCCCACAGAAACCCGGTATATTATCTCTTATATCTAAATATTATGTCTTAGATGGATGGGGTAATTTTTATAAAGTCGCATATACTGCTAAAATAAAAATTGTCTCGGCACTAACCAATGAACGTGTCCATCTCTGGATAAACGAAAAAAATAACGGACTTTTACGAAGAGGACTCACTTTTAATTTAAATAGAGGAGACCGTCTTCAATTTGAATATGTAGCTAAGGAAGATGATCATAAAGGATAAGAAAAACGTGCCATTGATTGTAATTTTGAAATACAAAACTACCTTAGGCTCATTGACAACAGATCATAAAAGGTTGGATTTACTAAGCTAAATTGATATAAAAGGTGGACGTTACATGTCATTTCTTTAATTCTGCTCGTGCAATGGTTCGTACTCGTACAGAGTGTCGCGTCACATCAACGCGTAGGTGCACAACACTTCGCCATCCAGCGCTAGCGACACGAAGAAGAGCATCAGCAACCGAACCGGCGGCGGGCGAAGCGACAGCAAGCGGCATGAGGCGGCGGCAGAAGATGAGACGCAAGAAAGGAGGTTTTCTACCTCTATTAATAGGCGCTCTAGGAGCCCTCGCTTCCGCGGCGGGCGGAGCGTCGGCCATCGCGAACGCGGTCAATAACAAGAAAGCTCAACAAGGACAATTGGCAGAAATGATTCGTCATAACACCGCGATGGAAGTGAAGGCGGGGAGGAGCATGTCGCGAGAAACACGAAGGAAAAGGAGAAAAACAGGCGGTGTCCTTTTACGTTTGCGACGCACGAGGAAGAGGACACGTTGTCCAAAAAACTAGAGGAGGTGCGGGTGCCGCGGCGAGCGCTCACTCACGAGGAAATGAGACGATTCGCTCGCGCGCTATGTCTCCCGCATTTTCGTGGTATCTTCACCCGTGACCATCTGCCCCGTTGTCTGCCACGTGAACGAGAATGCGGGGTGCAATCTCGATGACGCACGTGGAGAGGGCACTCATTTCGTTGCATTCGTAAAACGAGGAAGAACGGTACGCTATTTCGACTCCATCGGTCTACCCCCACCCCCGGAGTTTTTGACCTACATGCGTGGAAAGCATGTGACGTACAATACGTCGCAAGTTCAACAATTTGATACTGTGGAAGACTATGTTTGCAATTTCTGTTGTATGAGTGGACAATAAAATGAGTATTTGAGTTGATGTGTGGCAGAGAGCGGAGCACTTTCTCAGAGAACACATCAAGATGCGCACCTACACGCTCAGCGGGAAAGGAACGGAAGTGAGTGTCCGTTTCTCTCCGACAATCGATCTCAACAACGTACCGCATGAAATCGCACTGGTGTCTCTGCAAACGGCGCACACGGTGACTAACATTAAAGAAGGATGTAACGAATTCCACTATGGTGTTCCAGTCGAGGACGGTAAGGGTGAAAAAAATATGAGGATTTCATTATGAAATTACCGACAGGCACGTACACAATCGCTGACGTTAATGTTCAAATCTATTCCACTCTCCGAGAACAATTCAAAGAGAAATTTGCAAGTAAAAAATTTTATTTCGAGTTGGACGGCGAAGAGAATACTCAAAAGTGTCGCATCAGTACTTCCTTTCGTCTAGTCTTCGATGTCGCGGGCAGCGTGAGGCTGCTGTTGGGATTCACTTACAACGTCAACCCAAGGCCTCCGGTGAGTACGTCTTCTCCGACAAGAACGTCACGCTCGTCAAGGACTTTAACGTTCTCGTCACATGCAATGTTGTGGAAAGCGGATATATTAATAATCGAAGAGCTCACATTCTTCATCAGTTCCACATTGACAAGCGACCATCTTCCATTTTTGAGGTGAGACCTCCGGAGAAATTCTATCATCGCGTCACTCGCAACTGGATTGATGATATAACGATAAGACTCGAGAACGCTGAAGGATAGCTCATTCCGTTGCGAAGTGACACCGATCTCGTCGTGACGTTGCTGCTTCGCACTGCGCACGATGATATAAAATGAGGGTCGTGCCTCGACCTCGGCACACTGTACTCGGTCGAACCAATAGATTAACACACGCCAATCGTCTACTGCTGCAAGCGCTAGGCTACGTTCTCAGAGAAGATGATGAAAAGAAAAAAATCACATCCCGCTACCGCCGGTAGTAGACTTTCTTTTAGACGTTCTCCTCCATCAACATCCCATCGATGAAAAAATCAACGTTCAAGGTTTTAATTATCATCACTATACAGCGTATACGAACGGATATGATTCAAACGATGAAATTCGCATTATGATACAAAACAAAGACACCTTCGCCATCCCATGCGAATCGATTATCATCGAAGGAATGGCGATCAAAGCAAGTGCAGGCGGGCGCACACCAGCCAACTTTATTAACAACGCCTACGCATTTTTATTTTCCGAAATTCGATATAAGATCAATGAGGTCCTCGTCGACAGCGTGCGACATCCTGGCATCGCTTCCACCATGAAGAACGTGCCGCTCCTCAGCGCCAAAGAGCGAGCATTACTCCATTACGCAACGTGGTCACCATTTGAGAGCATGGATCATCTCGGCCATTCGCCGAATGAAGAATTGATTGACGACGGTTCGTTTGTGGCCTGGATTCCTCTCAAACTCTTCCTTCCGTTCGCGGAGGACCACAGACGCATCGTGGCTGGTGTGAAGCATGAGCTCATTCTTACTCGCACTCGAACAGACGCCGACTGTCTTTTATCAAAGGAAGAGGGACCAGCAACGCCGTCGAAAATAGAAATTCAGCACATCGTTTGGAGAATGCCCCACGCCAACCTCAGCGATCCCGTTAAAATGCATATGTACAACATTCTCAACGGTAGGACAAGTATACCTATTAAATTCACGAGGTACGAACTCCACGAATCAGCAAATTTGCCGCTTACAACGCGACAAGAGTGGACGGTGAAAACAAGCAGCGGAGTGGAGCATCCGCAGTACATCATCTTCGCTTTGCAAACCAATCGTCGAAACGATTTGCCAGCAGCGCCTCTAACCGGGAGGTCCTAGGTTCGAGTCCTGATGGTGGCAGGATTTTCGACACTAGCTTTTCAGCTAGGTCGAATTCAGTCGCAGTCTGGAGGAGAATTCTAGTGGCTGGCTGCTCTGATCGGTAGTTTTCCGTGGTTTCTCCAATCAACACCAGGCGAATGCCGGAGCAGTACCCTACCAAACGGGCCACGGACCGCGCGCGATCTGTCCTTCCTCTTCCTTGTCCTATCCTCTCCCCTTACACACACACACTTACACTAACATGCACTACACTACCACATATTTCGGGATACCGGTCGGGAGCTTAGAGCTTCTCCCGGCTGGGGCGGTGCCCCGCTGGTGGGAGAGCCCAGGTTAGGGGGAAACCCCACAAGCCGACGGTAGGTCGGCGCCGGATCTCGCCATCCAGCGGGGGAAGATCACCGCCACCTCCCGGGGGAAAACATGCACTACACTAACGGGACTAATGACCGACGTAGTTGACGCGCCCGGAAACACGAAAAAAATCAATTAATCAATCGAAACGATTTGAAAGAGAATCCTAGCGAGTTCGATCAATGCGATTTAAGAACGATTAAACTCTACATCCATGACGAGTTTTTTCCTTATCATGAGATGCGCATAGGTCTGAGATGCGCATAGGATGGAACAAGAATGGTGCGCATATACCGGAATTCTTCGAAATGTTCAAAAATTTCGAAAAATCGTATTGGGATCGTCATCCTATTTCATGTATTACACATCTCGGAGTGAAAAGGACATGTCCGTTTGTCATCTTTGATTTATCACGACGCGAGGAGCCGACGATCGTCTCTGCATCAGATATTAAAATCTTTTTCGAATGCAATTCGAACGTGCCCATTAACACGTCTGTCTTTTGTCTCATTTTTTATCAACGACACATGGACTATCATCCAATCACAGAACTCGTTCGTAAAGTATAAAAATCACGTGAAATGAGAGTAGACACTCATTGTCAAGACGACTACAATCATGAACACATCGGAAGAGAGTAGTAGTATTGTGCGAGACTCTTCTCCATCATGTAGCATATCTCATGAAGACGAAGAAGGCACAAGCAAAGCAAATGAGATGATGACAATGTCTGAGATAAAAGGACGAAAGAAAGAAATGAAGAAAACAGATGAATGTTTCCATCCTTGCATGAAAGATTGTAAGACAAAGAAGAAATAAGCAACAAAAATCAAAAGCGCGAAAATCATCATCGTAAGCGAACATCATCAATCTCTATAAAAGGTCGCGGGAAGATTTCATCTTCTCCTCCTTCGCAAATATCATCGACGTCATCGACCGACACGACGCATTTATGTTGCAGGATCAACGTTCAACATTGCGCGCAACATGCTGCAAACTGGCTCATTCGCGACGAACAAATGGCGTTCCTTCAGCCCTATTCTTTGTCATCATTTTACGATGATGATGTTGATGTTACTGATGGTGCTGTTAATGCTGCTTTTGATGTTCATGAAGAAAATCCATCAACAAAAGAAGCCATAGACGAACTATATTCGTTTTTACAATAAATAATTCTATATTATTGTGATGTACGTTCTTTTTTTCTAAACAAAATCTCTGTTATGTTTGTAAATTTATTCATGTAAATCTAAACTACTTTTCACAAATAAATTTTATGTTATAAATATTATTTATTTTATTTTCCCAATCAAAACCACCAAGCATGAAATCCTAATCAAATTATCCTTAAAATTTTATGTATTAGCAATAATTAAACAAGCAACATCATTTAATTTTGTTGAATTTTTTTGTCTTGCAATGGTAAGTATTTCGTCTTCAGATTTGCATACAAGTGTCAAGCATTAGTCCGGAAGTTCCATCCGGTCGCAGTCGCGCCGTGGCGCAGCTTGTTTGCACTTCCCGTTGTGAATGAAGTGATGCAGGAAGTCGTTGCGATAAACTTATGTGCCAAGGGACCAGTGGATTAACGACGTTCGATGAACGTTGATAAATTTAAAGACGAGCCAATAAAATGATTGAGTGCCCCGCCACTACACTTTTCGTGTCGCTCATTTATACACGCTCCATCATGCTGCGCACGTAGTTGCAACGCAGCAGCAACGTCGTAACAACGTTACGCTACGCTTCGCTATGGCGCTTCAGTTCATTTTTGCTTGCAAGAACGGTCACTACGACCTAGTGGTTGACCTTCTTGACAGGCATCCCGAATATTTAGAAGTAAGAGACGTCAACGAACAGCGGCCGCTGCACATAGCGGCCAAGTATAATCGTATGGCCGTATGTGTGTACCTGGTGGGGAGGGGCGCGGAGTTGAACGCCCAAGATCTGTATGGACAGACGCCGATGCACGTGGCGGTGATGTATGGTTCGGGGGAGGTGTTGAAATTTCTTCTCAACTGCGGCGCTTCGACAAAGGTGCGAGAAGTCGCAGGGGCAGCGGCGGTGGACTGGCTGTTCGGCAAGCCGCCAGCATCAACAGCCGGACACCCGTCATTGAGACGGGTGTACCTTCAATAGTTGCTGACGAGTCTTGCCTACGCCGTCGGCGGACCGGTGACGGTCATCTATTCAACACCGTCGGCGGCGACGGGGCAGCCTCAGCAGCTACCGCCGCTACCGCCCGCAGCAGTGCCGCATGATGTGCCCCCGGAATTCGACCCCCGACGCACTCCGCCGCCGCCACCGTCGCTGCCGCAGCCGGCACCTCCTCGCCAGGAGAGACCGCATATCATCGCGCGTCGGACGGCGCGGATGCATCGCCTTCCCGTATATCACCGCGGTCATCCGCTGCCACCACCACCACCACCACCACCACCAGCTCCTCTTCCGTTGAGCCAAATGACGAGAGAGGAGTTGGAGGGAATAGTGCTACTGCAGCAGTAGCAAGGTGTGCCGCAGCAGCACCAATCTTCTTCGGCTTATCCTGGTGAGTGTATTTGCATTTCATAAATGTTGGGTGATGATTTGTTTCCATTGTTCAAATTTTTATTAGTATTTTATTACAGAAAATGATGACAATGAAGAATTAATCTTAGGACTATAAATAGTTTTATTGTTAACCCCAGTGTTTGTTGTTTTTTCCTATAGTAGAACTAGACTGTAAATAGTTTATTGTTAACCCTCCAGTGTTTTTTTCTTATAGTAGATTTAAGTTTCATGTAAACATATTTTATAATAAATAATTGCTATAGAAATTGTCGAAATGCTTAACCCCATCACCATCTACATAGGATTCCTATAAAAGTTTTCCATTATGAATAAGAAATGAAAGAAGACATTGAATAATATGAAATATTCATTAGAAATATATATCATTTATTCGTTTACAATTACAATAAAATGATTGGCAACGAGTTAATTTATTTTGGAGTGATTGTTGTAATAATGGTTTAATGAAATTAATTCATAACATTAAATTCATTGCAATTTACTTTAGTTTTCATTTTAATTACATCATAGAAAGAATAGTACGCTGTTGCAATATTATTTTTCAATGAATTAATTGCACGATATATAAATAATTTCATGATGAGAAAATAGAATTGAATTACTATTATGAAATATTAATTTTCAAGTTCATTGAATAGATTGATGACTACATGGGAGTTTTCATTAAGTTGATTGCAAATTACTTTAGTTTTTCCATTTAATTACAACAGAAAGAATAGTACGTTGTTGCAATTTTTTCAATGTATTAATTGCATGATTTATAAATAATTTCATGAGGAAAAAATAGAATTCAATTACTATTTTGAAATATTAATTTTCAATTTCATTGAATAGATTGATGACTACATACTTCTAATTCTTTCAAGAGAGAGGAGAATTAAGGAAGAATGAAAAGGAAATAAGTCAAGGAAAGAAATTAAAAATAAAACTCTTATAAGCATGATTCTTTTTATTTTTTCATCATTGTCAAGGATTCCAATACAAATATGATATTTTAAAATTTTAAATATTTCTTCCCGTATTCCATTATTGTCTTCCAGACGTTTTTTAATTTTAAATGTTAATACGGGTATAACAATAGAACATATGCATTATTTGTAGGATTTATGCCAAAATAAATCACATGTGGCTTCGATTCATAAACCGTTCAAGCCCATTTCATCGATAAACGTAAATCTATAAATCAAAATAAATTATTAAAATATTTATAATTAAAATGAAAAAAACGATTACAAATAAGAAAATTATGCTAATATATCTTGTCGGTAAAAAGTGCTAAATTTGTCGTTTAAAACGACAGCGTAATTTTCGGTGTTGTTTGTGTGCCGATCCCCTTTGGAAAGTCCTTCCAATGTTTAGATATCTATGTGCCTTCTGCTCTTTGTACAATTGCACTCCAAATGTCACTAAAACAAAAGATTCAATCAATCAATTCAAATTTTTTAAAATTCGTCAAAAATTATGTAATTGATACTACTTACGTCTCTTTGGGTGGAGAATATATAAGAACCGGGCACAACGGATCCGCAATCAGACGCAGCGTCGTGGCTTCACTAATAGAGATTGCCGATCCTGATGATTCGCCTTCGGTGACGAACTGCGATGACACCAACGCTAGGCGATGTGTCAAACGCATCGTCCTCATCATCATCCAACAATCCAGATAAATCTATTGAGGCCACATTGGCACCCATCATTCGTCTTTCCAGCAACTCCATTCTAGTCTGTTCGTTCACACTATTAAAAAAAATGTACAAAATGAAAATGAAAAAAAAATTAAAAAATCAAATACTTATGATGCCTTCCG
Organism: Teleogryllus occipitalis; assembly: GCA_011170035.1. NCBI lineage: Eukaryota > Metazoa > Arthropoda > Insecta > Orthoptera > Gryllidae > Teleogryllus > Teleogryllus occipitalis. Next base: position 37,119 of record BLKR01000845.1, on the reverse strand, counting down.
CTTCTGCGACATCGACGATGTCGATGGAATTGCAACGACAGCTTCTCCTTCTTCGATTTCTTGAATAGTGGCCATTATGTCTTTAGGTCTTAGTGTCCTTAGTAGAACGGTAGCAACAGCAGCAGCAACAGTATCACCAAGAAAGTCATTTTTCATGTTGAGAGAAGCGCTTTTATATTTGCAGTGACTGCGATAACGGTTTCCAACGTTTTTTCATTTAAATTTAAATTAAAAAGAGACGTTATTTCTTTCAACGTCTTCCGAATCTGCGGTTAAGTGTTTCCCCAGCTCATTTCGCGACTTCATTAACGCTTCCGACGGACGTGCTGCTTAATTTGTCGCTTCCTTCGGTGGTGAAAAAACCGCTTGCGTTCGGACACTGCTGCGGTAAATGTGGATTTCCTTTCCATAACGATTTCCGTTTCCCTCATTAAAACTCAGTTTCCATAAGCGTATGTGTCCACACCACCACCACCACCTCACACATACGATTTCAGCGCAGTCCAGTGCCATGCTCGCCATTCTTCATTGAGACATGATTTAGTGCACATCTGTTACGTAATACCAACGTGCGTCTTAAACGGTAAATATTATTCTAATATTTTTTAATACAAATTTTCCTTATTTAAAACTTTTTTTTCAAATTTTAATGAGTTTATTTCGCTATAACCGCGAGCAGCGTGAGCCTGCTTCGACAGACATCAACATCACAGCCACCGACGTCATCGCTGACGATATCTCCATCACCTGCGACTCGTCAAGTCCATAACGGTAAATTTCACACTGAAAATACAATGCTTTGATAGTGATGCGTTCTCGCTGAATAGACATTCATTTTTTTCCAAGCATTTTTTTCCATAGTTTAACAACAACAATCGACACATGTCATTGCAAATGCTCTCCAATGGACGGACGTCGTGCTGTCTTTAAACAGTCGTGTGCAGCGTGGTATCATTGCGAATTCTTTAAATGACATCGATCCCCTCACGTGTCTCAATCGTTGTCAAGTTCCGTTCCAACTCAAGTTGTTTGAACTGTTCTCTCTATCAAGTCCTAGTTTCAAAATATTTGCACAACTCGAATGTCGTTTCATAATTGAGCGAGATCATCTCGTGACGCATGAAATTGTCGGAGAGATACAACCTATCTTTCTGAACGCTCGCGCAGCTGTGGTGGCTCAAAGTGATAATATCGGAGAATTTTTTTCAGCGTATTGTTGATCCAATCAATTCCAAATTCAATGAGTTTCAGGAAAGAGGTAGTGGAAAAGCACTATACGAAATTGTCGGCCTTCATGTTCATATTCATCTTTTTGAGCCTATCGCTCACAGTGGATCTTCATATCTTTCCCTCCCCAATAGCATTGATTGTCGCCGCGCTGTTATTAATGTACATAATCGAGATGAAAAATGCTTCCTGTGGGCCCTCGCATGTGGAGTCTTTCACAAGCGTCTCGGTCGAGGGAATACTAGGAATGTAATAGGAAGACTAGAACGTACCACCACATATGTCTACTTTTAATGAATTAGAATCTCATCTCGATTTGCGAGACATCTCCTGGCCAATGTCTGTTCACGATATTAAACGTTTCGAGAGACAAAATTCTAGCTATTCTTTTCATGTTTTCAATCTCGTTTGGCGTTCTGAAAAGAAAACGTGGGACGTTGTAGGACCTGTGCACTTTGTGGAGAGAAAGAAAGAGAACCATTTCAATATTCTGTTATATATATCAAATGGTGTGAGTCACTATGTTTGGATAAAAAATTTGAGCAGGTTGGTGACTAGCCAACACAATACAAATGAACATAGGATTTTCGTTTGCGAACGGTGTTTGAGTGTATTTTGAACACAACAGAAACTTGATGCTCCCTTGCTAGATTGCAGTTCCGTGTCGCCAGCACGTTTGACGTTGCCGTCTTCATCCGAGGAACGATTCATGCACTTCAAAAATCCTGAAAAACAACAGCGAGCCCGATTGCGGTGTATGTTGATTTTGAAGCGTTCACCGTTCCCGTCTCTTCGTGTAAGCCATCGCCGAGCGAATCCTACCTTCAGGCTTATCAAATTCACGAGCCCTTTTCGGTGTGTATTCAAGTGCTGTGGGATTTTGATGAATCACGCTCCCAAAGAATAGTGTATCGCGGGCGCGACGTCGCCAAACAAATGGTCGAACATTTAGTGGTCTTGGCTAAAGATTATCAATTCCTTTTGGATCATCCGGTTTCTCTCCTCATGCGCGAGGAAGACGAAATTGCTTTTCAAAATTCCACCGACTGTCACATTTGCAAGGGTCCCTTTCTTCCAAATTCCGTTCGTGTTAGGGACCACGACCATTTTACAGGTCATTTTCGTGGAGCAGCTCATCAAATTTGCAACATCAACTTCCGGGCTCCAAAACACATTCCCGTCGTGATGCATAACGGAAGCTGGTACGACTGGCATTTTCTCCTGCAAGCCTGGGCAGACAGTGACTACAATCAGCTGAGCGTCATTCCACATAATCACGAGATTCGTGTCCCTGTCCCAGAGAATCGGAAGTGTGGAATTGCGCTTTTTAGATTCATTTAAATTTTTAGGAGCAGGACTGGACAGTTTGAGTCAATCCTTGTCCGTCCCAAATATGAAATTTACTCGGACAGCGTTTCCCGACGATACACTCTTTGCTCTGGCACGCAGGAAGGGCGTTTTCCCCTACGACTATGTCAATTGCATGACAAAGTTGGAAGAAACGTCTTTGCCCCCACGCAAGGCCTTTTTCAGTCACTTCACAAACACGGCGATCTCGGACGCGGAGTACGCTCACGCGCTGGCCGTGTGGGACGCATTCTCCATTCGAAATTTAGGCGAGTACGCGGATTTGTATTTGAAAATCGACGTGTTGTTGCTTACCGACGTTTTTGAAACTTTTAGAAATTTGTGCTTGGAGGTGTACGGTCTCGATCCCGAGTTATTACACCGCTCCCGGGCTCTCGTGGGACGCCATGCTAAAAACAACCGGCGTCACGCTTGACCTTTTCACAGATGTTGACATGGTTCTCTTTTTCGTAAAAGGTATCAGGGGGCTCGTGCAGGTGGTCGGGCGCCATGGCGAGGCCAATCACGCACACGTATTCCTTCAATCCATCTGATAAAGAATCTTATCTCTCCTACGTAGATGCAAATAATTTGTACGGTTTAGTATGCGTCATCCACTGCCCACAGGACGATTTAAATGGTTGTCGGATACTGAAATTTGCGCTTTCGACTTGAAGAAGGCGGTCGCCCAGACCGATCGCGGATACGTTCTCGAAGTCGACCTCGACTATCCAGACGAGATTCACGATCGATTGAGCGACTTACCTCCTTGTCCTGAGACACGGGTGCCCCCCGACAGGAAAAGCAGGCAAGTCAAATTTTTGGCGACGCTGTTGCCCAAGCGTCGTTAGTCCAAGCCCCGAACGAAAATACTCCTCCCGTCTATGAACCGGAAGACTGTTCGTTGGTGTAAAAAGTGAAAAAATATGCACGTCTCTCACTCTTCAGTCAGTGTCCGTCAACTTGGCAAAACGTGAAGCGAACATCACTGCCGCGAGGCTCGCCTCGACGACAGCAACGGGTGGAAGGGTGAGGCGGCCAAGTTGTGGATCAACATTGCGAAGGTCGCAGACGATCTCTCCACTATCGCCTGCCAGGAAAAGAACGATGCATGGAGAATTCCTATGCTGTGGGACATCGACTGCGTGTGGAACGTGGCCTACACCGCAAAACGGCTTCGCGAAGAGCAAACCTATCATTTCAACGATGAAAAAGAAAAGAAAATATATGACATAGCCGTTTTCATGCATAATGAAGTTCTTGAGGTCATGGATCAACTCATTAACCGCCTGCAAGATTCAAAAATTGACACAAAATTCAAGTCGTGTCAGAAAAAGCAACTGCGGAAACGCATGTCCATCATCTGGAAAGACGTTCAAGCTCTCCCGTCTCCAAACGTCACACCTCACGAAGATGAAGCGGAAGTGAGTCCCACAACCTCACATGAGACGAAGAAGAGGAAGAGGGAATGGAAGAAAGAGAGAAAAGAGTTCATCGCCAGCACGAACATTCATGTGTAAAAATTGATTTGTTTCACTGTGTGTATCTATATTTAATATGTTCGACAACAAATGTATATGTTCTACCACATTCCATAGGCAAAATATGAAAAAAATGAAGATTATTTCGTAAATTATTATTGTATTTTTTCTTAAATTTAAAATTAATGTCTTGTTTACGTTCAAATGACTCTCTCTCTCTCGTCTTCTCATTTCACCCGACGTCACCGCCAGGCAGGGTCTCCACCCCTTTCCTCCTCCTCCCCTAGTCGCCCAGTATTTTTTTCAGGGGTTGGTAGACAGGCAGGGCTTTTTTCTTCTTCAGGGGTTGGTAGACGGGCAGGGTACGCCCTCAGCGGGTGTGTGTGACAAGGACGCGGCCTTCCAGCGACCTCCTCCTCCTCCCCCTAGTCGCCCATTCTTTTTTGCCTTGCGCTGTGACGACACAAGGACGCGACCTTGTGACGTCACACCCGCTCGGCCCGATACCGGATGTCAACAAACCACAACTTCCTGTTTACACCGGATTTTCTGATTTAGAACCGGCACTTTCCCTCTTCTCATCTCGGACGCCATACAAAGAATTATGATATTCTGAACAATTGAATCACATGGGTTCAAGTCTTTGTGACTAATAAAGCGCAGCAATATTATATTTTATATCATCACCTCGCCGATTTCCAGTCGTATTTATTTAATATTACAAAAATTTTTAAAAAACTGATTAGGAAAGAGAAAAGCTACATGTTACGAAGAAAAACTGGGTGTCACATCAGCATCAGTGCAATGAAACAAGACCGAAAAATCCTTTCGAGATACGAATAATTGAGAAGCTAAGTACAGTATGTCAACCCATTTCTGCCTAGCATTACATATCCGTAACGCTAACAGTCTGACATGGTGTGGTAATATTGTAAAGACTTCCAAAACTTGCTTTTTATCTCCATACTGTTTGCTGGTGACCATTTTTGATTAAGAATTAGTACCTTTTTACTTCTCAGATGTCATTCTCTCTCTAGAGCTGTTTGAATTTAAATCTTTGCCTCCATTTGCCGCAATATGGCGTCATTCAGTGAGTATTTTTTAAAGGATCCCGAATAAACGTAGAATCTTAATTGCAATTGCAATTATTAAACATATTGAAGTGTGCTATGAATTTTGTGAAAGAAGTTAACGTCTTAATACATACATGTAACGCTAGGCAAAATATACGTTATGTTCTCTACTTTCATTCACCAAGTGGCTCAGTGTATATCAGCAATAAATTTGGGCACTTATCCCTTATCATTCCCTTCGTCAAGGAATAATACTTTCTGCAACATCATGGAGAACGATAATTTGAATAACTATATTTCCCACTCAATTCTAGAAGACGTGCACAGATAACAAAGTTACATTTCTGTCCAGAAGCTTGGTTGGTTAGTGATTCCGGGCACGTCAACAGCTTCGGTCATTACTCCCGAAGTGTAGTGCATGTTTTTGCTCGGGAGATGGCGGTGATCTTCTCCCGCTAGATGGCGAGATCCGGCGCCGACCTACCGTCGGCTACCGGGGTTTCCCCCTAACCAGGACTCTCCCAGCAGCGGGGCCCCACCCCAGCCAGGACGTGCTCTAAGCTGCCGACCGGTCTCCCGGAATATGTGGGAGTGTAGTGCATGTTAGTGTGTGTGTAAGGGGATAAGATAGAACAAGGAAGATGAAGGAGAGATGGCGCGCGGTCCGTGGCCAGTTTGTTAGGGTACTGCTCCGGCATTCGCCTGGTGTTGATCGGAGAAACCACGGGAAATACCGATCAGAGCAGCCGGCCGCTAAAATTCTCCAGACAGCGACTGAATTCGACCTAGCTGACAAGCTAGTGCCGAAAATCCTGCCGCCGTCAGGACTCGAACCTAAGACCACCCGGTCAGAGGAGCTGCAGTGACATCAGTTGATGCACTGAGCCACCGCTTCCGGTCTCTCTATCGTAGGAAAATACGTCAATTTCTAATCCTAATAAATTAGTTTATTAAGTTATTAATTCTTGGCTAAGTAGATTTTTTAATCTCATTTAAACTCACCATTTATTTTTCTCTATCACTGCATCGTTCTCTCCCTGTTTTTCTTCGGCTTCTTCTTCATGTCGCTTTTCAGTTCCTTGTCCTCTATGCGACTCAGCTTCTCCGATCTCCAAGACTTTTGAATTAAGCGTTTTGTACAATTTCTCAAGAAATGGCGAAGGAAATCCGCTGAGGACAAGATGGTCGCTCTGCGGGTCCAGCCCTCCCACAATGGCCGGGTCGAGGGTGGCGGGGTGCTCCAGGGTGCGGGGGAGGTCGAGGTGGGCGTCTCCCGGGGTGGGCAGCGCCGCGCCCATCGCCGCCCCTCCGCGCACCAGGGCGCTCAGCAGGGCGCCGTCCACGTCTCCTCTCATTGAGCGCCACGAGGGCTCCAGGTCACGCAAGGGCACAGGGCGACCCTAGACAGACACATACTCTATAAGGCATTTCCCATTACTACACATTGCTTCACTCATACTACTCATTTCATCCCCCAGGGCGCCGTCCACGTACCCTCTCATTGAGCGCCACAAGGGCTTCTGGCCACGCAAGGGCACCGGACGACCCTACACAGACACACACGCTCTGTAAGACATTTCCCAGGGCCAGACATCGTAACATCTCGTGTTCAGTGAGGGGATGCGATCAGAGTTTTAGGGATTAAACAAAGTATATTGAGGTATCTTATCAACCTCGTATTATATAATATTTAGGCATTCCATGTTAATCATTGTAATGTAGATGTTTATATATTCCCTACTGTGTATTCTTTGAAAATAGCTAATTTTGCATTGCTTGCTCTGATAATAAAATACAAATAATGCACAAAAGTACACTGAAACACGAACTATACACCTGGCTGTTTAATTAGAGGTAGATTTGCCGTTATCATCTAGCGTACTTGAGAACTAAATAGAGTTTTTCAAATCGTTCGTGGTACAATGGAAGATTTCACTCAGAGTTTCCTGCCAAATTTAAGTCATCCACTTCCACAAATCAGGTGCTCACCACATCGCATCTTTTCGCACGAAAATTGTTGGTTTCTAATTATCATGTTACAATTTCGAAGCTTATGATTTTACTTTTTGAAAATATATACTATACTCTGTAATACCATTTCAAGAAAAAACGCACTACTTTCGAAACAAACACAATACACGTGAAAAAGCTGACAAAAAAGTCGCATGCGGTGAGAATTCTTTGCCAGCCTGTACTGATAACCCACGTCACGTTTCATGCAATCTCAACATTCTGGTTCAGGCCAAACATATGTGTGCAATATGGCCAATACTTCCCCCCCACAACAAGCTAGGGAGTCTTCAGTCGTTAGCACGTGACTTCTGAAATTCCCAATCTTTCTGCTGAAAGGAGTGGACAAAATCTATATATTTAAAAAAAATAAGGTATTCTACCATGGCTTCGTTTAGAGCTTCTACTGAACCGATTGTTATATTTTTTCTTTTAAATGAAAGAATATGAACCCTAGATGTGTTATCAGATATTGTTTGTGTTGATTCATCAACATTTACGGTGTAAATTAATTAAATCATTCTTTAATAGTACGCTTATCAATAGTCAATTATTTTCTTTCAAACGGTGGCAGTTTCAAAATCGATATACATGAGTCCATATATGTGAGTCCACGCTGCTTGATGTTTTGTTTTGATTGTTGAGATTTGTCTACAGTTCATGAAGGTTTTGTTTCAGTGTGATAATTGCATTGTGGTGTTGACAGTTGGCATGTATTTGCTTCTGTGGTGTATTTTGTAGAGAACATTCGCACAGTGGGTTTTGCTCGGTTGTACTGAAGTAGTGAAGTTGTTTACAGGTTATGTCGAATTCCGAATCGTTGTCCACGCGCCCCAAAAGACGCAAACGTACATTAATTGGGCGCAGGAAAAGAGAAAGTCAGCGTAGGTGTCGTGATAGTGAGGTCATTTCGTTTTCTATTGGGTCATTGTCTATGAAATGTCAGTTTTGTTCTGCTTTGTACTTTCCATGTGAGGGAAATTCTGCAAACGATTTACTGTGCGTTGCTTAAATGTGAAAATAAGTATACCTTCGAGCAATATGCCAGAAGAAATCAAACAGTTGTTTATAGGAGATGATGATACATCAAAAAACTTTACAAATAATCTCCTTCAGTATAATAGTGCAATATCTTTTGTGCCGATATTCCATTGCCCCCTGGTCATGGGCCATACGTGTTCAAAATTTTGGGAACTCATCACAGAGTATCTTCATTATACCCTCAAAATCCAGACAATGCAATATATTGTGAACATTAGTCTGGGTACAGTATTTTACAATTGACGGGATTACAATTTACATTTGACGGGTTCTCACTAGTTTAATAAAAAACAATAGAGCCATTTTTTTGAAAATTTTGAGTGTCTCAGGGGCTTCATGCAAAGTACACCCAAAAATTAAAATATCGGTTTCAAATTGAACGGGTCGCGCCATCAGCCACATATATTGAGGAATATCAAGTTTGGAGAAAATCGGCTGAACGGTTCAGCCGCTATTGTTCACGGACAGACAGACGTTTTCCCGCCAATCGATTTTTCGGTATCAAGGACCCAGCAAACATGGATTCTGGCTACACCACGTGTTAGAGGATTTTTCAAAAGTTAGCAACTGGATTTATCCATTTTTTCGTTGGTAGGGTCCCGTATTAAGAGTTTTTCTGCTTCAAATTCAAGTCCCGCAACAACTGCCAGATGGACTGGGGAACATCAATTTTGGAGACAATCGGCCGACCCGTTTAGCAGCTATCTCTGTTCATAGACGGACGGACCAGCAGTCGGGCAGACGGACGGACGAAGGAACAGACTGACTTGTTGCCGTCATTCGATTTTTTGGTATCAAGGACCCACAAAACATGGATTCTGGCTACATGTGTTAAAGGATTATTTTGTAAATTAAGCAACTGAATTTATTCATTTTTTGTCATCACGTCTCGGCAATAAGAGTTATTCTGCCAAATATTCACCGCTCCGGCATTACGTAACTTTTCTCCCTTGCGAATCGGTAGACAGAACGTAAAAATTACAAAAACAGTAATTTTTCAAAAAGGTTCCAAAATTTTTCTTTAAACTTTTTGTAGGGATAGTTTGTAGGGATAGGGATAGTTTGAAGCTTGTAACAGATGGCATAAATTCAGTTTTGTTCTATTCTTTTAATTTTTCAAAAATTACAATTTAATTTTTTCAATTGTCTCTCACGTCATTATTTACATTAGAGGCAATTTTTTTCACATTATTGGCTTTTTGAGAACATACGCTTTAAAAGATTTCTTATCAGTTTTCTCGAAAACAAAGGTTTTTTCTGTGAAAATGGAGCTCAAATTTCTGCATTTTTAGAACGCTCAAGCGCTATTGTTTAAAAAACTGCTCCATTTCTTTTACTTTCCTATATACTTATGTATATACGGAGTAATACACGTAGTATAGAGAAAGTAATGTAATCGACTTCGAGATTTCAACGAAAATATGCGTTTTGGGGGCCCCTGATAGCGAAAAAGTGTTTGTATTTGTTCAAAACGTCCGTGCGTCATCCGTCCGCTTGTGAGCATCACTTGCGCCTAAACTATATTTATATTTTTTCAGAATGGATAATACCCGATCGATCTGGCTCGAAGCGATTTTGAATAATTTAAAAAAAATTGTGAGTTACTTCACATGAGGCCCCTATGGTCATGTTCGAAATGTTCTCAAAAATTGCTCCAATTTTTTTCATTAATTTTTTTGAAAGAATAGAGTAAAATACACTTAAAGAATACAGAAAAGAATAGAGTAAAAGATGGCGTAGGTCAGTTTTTAATTATTAACTCTAAATTTTCAAAAATTCTAAAAGTTTGATTTTTTTTCGGTGTCTTCCTACAATTACAAAATTGAAGATAGAATTTTCCTTCAATTGAAATTTATACTCTATAATTAATTATTTCATTAACATGATGTCTATTTTTTAAATACTTGTTTTCGCGCAATATTTCCTACAATACGTGCAATTTTAAACAAATGACAAAAACAAGGTATGCTCAAAAACAGTTCCAAATGTTTTCTTTACACTTTTAGTAGGGATAGCTCTAAATGTACTCTATGGGATGATAACAAGTGTTTATTTTATCTTTCACCGAAGACGACGCACCGCTTGCCTCGGCGGTTCTCCGGGGATTTGCCAACAAGAGCCCCGTTCATCCGGCGCGTTCGTCATTCGGAGGGACTGGCAGATACACCAATGTCCCGAGAGCGTTCAACTGTGCATCATGAAATTTTCTTTGATGCTAAGAATATATTTTTACGACACCTTCGTTCGACATAAGTCTGTCAGCAAGTGCCGCAAGAGATTTATCAACAAATTTGCGGTAGCCACATCGGGGATTCCACATTGATCGACAATTTTGAAGCTTGTAAAGAAACTTCGCACTTATAGAATTGTAATTGACAAACAAAAGAGTCAAAAGCCCCATGTTGCGGCAGAAGAGAAGGTGAAAGAAATCTCTGCCAGGGTACAATAACGTCAAAGAAAATCTTTGAAACTTCTATGGTTACTTTCAATAGGATAGTTCCCATGTGTCAGCACGGGAGTTGAGTCAGCGGTTCGCTGGCGAATGAGCCCTCGACGCTGCCCGAATCTTCGGCGAACGACAAAATGAACACTCACAACACCTGCTGTCTGTCAAATAAAGACCGCTCTGGACTGAGGTAAAACAGATAGAGGAACTCATCAATAATGAACTTGAATGCTGACCAATGCCAACGTCTGCACGAAACCTGGACACCTATTTTTTCAGCGATGTTCGTTCGCGTCATGGAACTGTTCTCGTATCTCATTGACGTCTGATTATAGGGGGTCCCTTTCTTCCACTCCGCCCAGGGGAGCAGTTGCTGATTGGTCGCTTTTTAATTATTAACTCTGAATTTTTAAAAAAATTCTAAAAGGTTGAATTTTTTTAGTGTCTTCCTACAACGACAAAATTGAAGATAAAATTTTCCTTCAAATGAAATTTACACTCTATAATTAATTATTTCATTAATATTATATCCATTTTTTAAATACTTGTTTTCGCCTGTATGCGAATGCGGGATGCTCAGTATATGTGCCTTCCTGCATGTAACGCTCGGCCACTCACGACTTTCCTCAAAAGATTTTCTAGCGCAGATGAGCTGGAAGATGTTGGACCATCCACCCTGTAGTCCGGATATCATCCCAGAGATTTCCATCTTTTTTACCCCACAAGAAATTTCTGTCAGATCGGCATTGCATGCATCACAGTGGTGAAATCTTGCAGGTACATTGGTAACTATCCCAGGGGAAAGACTTCTATGACGGAGGGATATAAGGATTGGGCACGGAAAACATGTCTTAGTTCTGGTGATGTGGAATTTTGTTGATTACCTAGAGAACTTTCTGCGTGTGTCTCGTAATTCAAGCAGTCACCTGGAGAAGGAGAGTCAGGTCCATAAGGGCGTCCTGAGCCTTCAGTGAGAGGTGGTCCATCCTCCAGTCCTCCTCATCGCCCCCCAAAGGCCCCGCGCCGTGGCCGGAGGAGACGGCGACCACCTTGACGCTGCAGCCGACGGCGGCGACCAGGGCGTGTGCCTTCTCCACCTCCTCCTCCACGTCCAGCAGCAGGAGCTGCACGTGGCCGGCGCCGCACGCGGCCTCCAGCGCGGCGCGCGGCACCTCGCGCAACTGTTGGTCACCTACATACGCCCAGCGACCGGCGAAGGTCTCGTCCAACACTTGGACGACCTTGGCAGCGCGGTGGCCCGCTGGCACGCCGCGCACCCTCACGGCAACTGCCCCCTCGCTGCCCTCCAGCATCTCTCTCAAGGCGGCACAGTGCTCCTTTTGGAATCGCAGAGCCCCGCCGCCCGCCGCCTCCCTCCCTTGCTTTACCAGCTCCTCCGCCACAAGGGACTCCAGTTCTCCAGAGCTCTCTGTGAGCGGGGTACCCCGCGTGTCAATGAGAGCCCAGTGTTTTACGATAGCGAGGTACTTCAGTAGGAGGGAATCGCTTTGCGGCAGCGGTGCCCCAAACACTGTGTCAAGTTCTTGTTTTATGAGCTTCATCACATCATTTACGTGCGCCTGTTCAGAGAACATGCGCAAGCGTGGAAGAAACTCGTGTTGGTAGGTGTCTTTTAGTGGATCACTGTCGTACAGCTTCCATACCTGCGACGGATAAAGCTAAATTTATATTTTCAAAGGGTTGAAACATTTGAAGGCGAAAATATTGAGAATATTACGCTTACTAACACAATAAAATACTTTTTTCTGTTAATCTCTATTTTCCTATTCTTTAATACTTCCATTGATAATTCTCTACTACAGAAATATATTCGTTGATACTTTTCCTCTCAACTCTAAATACTCTATTCTCCAAACTCGCCCTTAATAGTTATTCTCTATTGTCTAAATTATTCACTTGATAGTTATTAGCTTTTCTCTAAACCCTCTAATTTTCTGAACAGTTCTCTTGCTATTATTTTATTCTCTAATTTCCTTTTGGATAGTTATTCTTTATCCTCTAAATTCATTTTTTTAAATTTCCTTTTCAAGTTGTTTGTATTCTCTAAACTCTCTATTGTGTAAATACTTTCCTCCTCAGATATTTTCTATTTTTTATATTCTGTATTATTTAAATGTTTTTCTAGCCAGATGATCTTTATTTTCTAAATACTTAACTAGTTATTTTGTATTCTCTCGAATTCCAAATCCCTGGTTCGTCCTGAGGAGTGCTACGTACCTCTTGGTCCTTATATCCGAAGGAGAAGACAGTGTTGGGTCTGGAGGAATCGCCGGTGCGCAGGAGGTCCTCGTGTTCGAAGTGCAGGTGCGGGCCATCGGTTGCCCCCTTGCGACGAAGCACGGGTCGATTGGTGTAAATGACCATCCGCACGTCGTCCAAAGAACAATCGTGCAGCAGCTTGTCGTCGTTCGTCGTGAGATGGTCAGCAGTCGCGTGTTTGCTCTCGAAGTTGGTGTAAAACTCGAAATATTTTTGTAAGCTGAAGTCGCCCTTTGAAGATGTGAAAGCCTGAGCAGAAGAGAGAAAGTAATTAAGAGTATTTACCTGAGGTCTCCGTGCAATCTGTACAAGACATGTAGGCCTGCTTGAGCCGGTCGAAGGTGTTCATGTCTGTCGCTCTATGTATTTACTTGTGTGGTCACTAAAGCAGCTGCAGTCTTGCTGGAGTGCTTGAGCTGCAGGCAAGTATGTAGTGGCTTTACCTCAAGAGTATTTACCTGTGTCGTCACTGAAGGAACCGCACCAGCAGAGCTGTCGTGATGGGACTGGATGGAAGTATTTCGTGGCTTGGGGTGAGAGTGTGTAACCTTTGTAGTTCCGGTGGAAGCTGCACTAGTCGAACTGGAGTGCTTGAGCTGGATGAAGATGGTTAATGGCCGAGGCTTCAACACGCGCAGCACGAGATCATCCAGAGGACGCGCAACAGCCACATTGGAGAACAGTTGAAAGGAGAGGCCCTTTCTGCGCGAGCGCAGCGCCAACAGGCCGCCTAGGAAGATCTCGTATTCTGTTCCGAACGTCGTTGCTGCGCCTTTCAGCCGCTCTAAGGTGAGTGACCCGGTACTGAAAGAATATAAACCGATTCTTAACATTGAAACATTGGAATCATCAGTCATTTGTGTTTACAGTGTACAACACTGGTGCCTATTTTAAGAGTCAATTTGATTATCCATGGTGGTCCCGAAAATGTCATTTTTTCTTAACAGTCCTTAATTTTCTTTTCTTTTATTCCTTCATATTTACGGATTAGCATACGGTATAGAATAAAGAAAGTTATGTAAAGCTAAGGAATATCATTGTCGATATTCTAAAAGCAAAACTCATCTTGAGGTACTCTGGTACAGAAAACGTGTCTTTTCATTTCCTCGCTAACTACTTACCTATAATAGAGGAAGTTATGTAATACTGCGGCAAAAAAGGCGATTTTTTTTACAGAAAACACATGTTGCTGAGTCACATAAAAAATGTTGATACATATTGTTCCCTTAGTAAATTACTTTCTTTAACATGTCATTTAGTCAGAATCCATGTTTTGTGGTCATTGATAATGGTTTTTACTTTCTCGTGGAGTTCTATAGTTGTATCAAGTTACGTAATGCTACGGAAAATCGATTTCCAGATTTCCAAAAAAAAAAAATACAAATTTCGGGGACCCCTGACGCCGCAAAAGATTGTTTTTTTTTTTTTTTCAAAACGTTCGTCCGTCTGAGAACACCTCTAGCGCCTAAACCATACGTTGGTTTCCAAAATGGTTATCAAAGTGATGCGATTTAGAAAAAAACATTTTTGGAAAGAATAGAGTAAAATACATTTGTAAAGATGGCATAAATACGTTTTGCACTTTTAACCCTGAATTTGCGAAAAAATTCAAAAGTTTTTGGGCGTCTTCAACTACAAAATCGAAGATAAGGATTTTTCCTTCAAATGAATTTTATTCTCCATAATTAATTCTTTCACTGACATGTATATTTTTTGAAAATAGTGGTAGTTTTCGTGCAATATTGTGTACAATTTGTGCAATTTTAAAAAATAGCAAAAACATTTTCTCAAAAACAACTCGATTTTTTTTCTTTAAACGTTTGGTAGACATAGTGCTAAATATACTCCATAAACTACCATTCTTCCCTCCCTTTTGTTTTTCCAAAATTTACGAAAATGTAATTTTTTTACTAGCCTATTACGTCGTTAATATTTATATTTTACGCAATTTCTCCACATTATTGCGTTTATGAATTCCTGTATTTTAAATAATGTCTTATAAACTTTGTAAAAACCTCGAAACTTTTATGTAAAAACGAACTCAAAACTCCACATTTTAGAAACAAACGCCATTATCGAAAGAAGGCTCCAAATTTTTTCTTCAAACTTTTCGTACGGATAGTGATAACTGCACGGTTTATTGTGACTTAAAATTAATTCTACCTTATTCTTTTTTTTAATTACACTATTGTAATATTTTGAAATATTTCTCACGCCGTTAATAGGCACATTTCCAGTGATTTGTTAACACTATTGCACTTGTGAGTGATAGTGCTGCAAATAAATAAATAAAAAATAAATAAAAATAAAATAAATTAATTCTAATAGTAAATTTTCGAAAACAAACATTTTCTGTGGAAAAGAGCTTTAAATTTCACGTTTCCTGTAACCCTTACACGCCATTTTCATAAAAACGGCTCCACATTTTCCATTGAAAATTGTCATTTAGGACCAGATTTTATATTACTTTAATGTTCTGAAGTACTATTTCGGTTCTACTGTTAGGAAATCGAAAAGTTGAGAAAATTTTTAAAAAAATGTAAGTACTTAGGACGGCGATATAAGGCAGCTGGCAAGAGTATGTGGCAAGTCCGAATAGCTAGCCCATTAAAAAAAATGTGTGCCATTCTTTAGCACCACAAGTTTTATAATTATAAATAAGAGGAACATAAAATTAAGATTTTCTCAAAAACGTCCACTAATTTTTACTATTTCTGTACGGAGTAGAGAGAAAGTTATGTAATGTTGCGAGAAAAACGACGAATTTTCAGCAGAAAACTCATATTACTGGGACCTGGTAACGACAAAGTAGAGAAATCCATTTGCTGAAATTAGAAAAAATAATCCTGTCACTTGGTGTTGCTAGAATTCTTGTTTTGCGGGTCCTTGATACCGAAAAATCTAATTACGGCAAAACGTCTCACTGCCTGTCTGTCCGTCTGTGAACAACGCTAATGGCTAACCCGTTTAGCCAATTTTCTCCAAAACTTGTATTCCCTAATCAGTCTGGTTGATAATGCGCTCCCTTCAGTTTGAAACCGGTATTTCATGTTTGTTTGGGGGGAGTACTGTAAATGAAGTCCCCTGGAATTGTGCATATTAACGGCGTGAGATAATTTCAAAAAATACACTTTTGCGTAGTTTTGGGGGAAAAACAAAACAATACACAAAATGACTTTTCGGTATTCCTGTTTTATGTTGTCCTCTTAAACAGTGCGTGTAGGACTATCCGTATAAAAAAGGGGTGTTTTTGAGAAAAAGACGTTTGAGCGTTTCTGAAAATGCAGAAATTTGAGCTCATTTTTACAGAAAATTTTTGAGTGTTTGAAAAATACTTTTAAAGCACTTGTTTAAACAAATTTCATAATGTATTCAAATCACAAGTAATGTAAATATTAACGATAGGAAAGAGATGTGAAAAGATTCCTTTTTCTGCATTTAAAAAAAGAATAAAGCAAAATAGCTTTTATGTCAACTTTACAGAGTTAGAAATTCAAAGAAAAACTTTGGAGCTTTTGAGAAATTTAATTTTTTGATATTTTTTAATATTGCAAATATTTCTCACAACATTGAGTGAAAACTAATAAAATTTTGAAAATAATTTACATTACCTTAATGAAAGAACTAATTAAGGAGAATAAATTTCATTCGAAAGCAAAATCTTTAGTTTTCAATTTTGTAGTGGTAGAAAGGCAAAAATTCCAGTGTTTTGCAATTATTGAAAATTCAGAGTTAACAGTAAAAATCGGACCTATGCCATCTTTATAAGTGTATTTCACTCCATTCTTATAATAAATATAAAGAAAAATTTGGAGCCATTTTGGTGTAAATTTTGAAAACGTCCCAGGGGATTCATGTTATGTACCACCAAATACGAAAAAATGTTTTTCAAAATCGCAGAGCTTTGAGTGAGGCCAGATCGAAAAGTGAGTATTCAGTTTCCTACCCATAATTTAGGCGCTAGTGTTGGTCACAGGCAGACGGACAGAGGAACGGACTTTAAAACACACACACACACACACACACACACACACACACACACACACACATTTTCGGTAAACTGTGTATTTCCGTTGAAATCCCGAAATCGACTTTCCGCAGCGCTACACAAGTTTCTCTACACTACGAATATTTTACTCCGAATGTACGTACATATACGAGAAAATAAAATTTATTAAGTTATTGACTTGTTTGTAACGTGACAGTATTGTGATTGTCGTGAGAAAAACGTGTTTTGAATTTTTTCTCTCCACTTGATTTTGAAACGAATCAACTGGAATTTCACTGAAAAAAGTTTGTTTATTGAGAAAATTTTGGAATTGTTTGGTTTTACGAGCGCGTCCTCCCCTCTTTGTAGACGTTTTGTCTTCTCACAATAAGCTGTACGAGAGTCCTGTTGAGATCGCATCTTATCTCTCGGGGTTGAGTTCATTTCAAAGAAAACTTTTATTCTAATATACTAGGGAGTGTTTGTCGGTGCCTTAAATGGTAAAGAACTCATCCGAACTTTTAAAACAAATATACTGGGTATTTTGTTTTACTAAAAATATTGAATGTCATAAACGAAAAATGTGTTAGCTAGTTTAAAAATAAATACATGTATCGTTTTTCATTTTCCTCACAAAGATCATCAAATCTAGTGCAGAACATGACTAAATGATAAATAACCCCCCCTGTACGTATTAAAACAAAGAAAAAATAATTTCTCCTACTTACCTACTCTCTGATGCATTCGCCATCTTGTTCTGCAAAACAAAACAGTTGATTTTAGGTTGAACAATTTATAAGATACTAAATTAAAATAAATGAAATTAAACACACTCCATATTCCTAGTTGTTACCTTGCAGGATTGTATTGTAAAACGAGGGAATCAGACAAGGGCCCTGCTTACGGAGATTCATGTATTTACGTAAGAAATTATATTGATTCTTCTTTCTTGTAAGAATTCAATTTATATGCAGTTGAAAATATCATCTTACTACGCTCAAAATTACCATCAGTAAATGTGATGTATTGCATCTAAAGGCCTCCAAGATAGCGAACTTTACATTATTTCTGATTCTTAGAAAATACAGAAATAACTCTGAACAAAATTCACTTCTTTGAATCAATTGTTGTATATGGAGATATCAGTATTGATTTTCTGGGAGTATCTCACGAAAAAGACTGGGAGAGGTGGCTCAGGTATTGTATATGGAGATATCAGTATTGATTTTCTGGAAGTATCTCACGAAAAAGACAGGGAGAGGTGGCTCAGCTATTGTGTATGGAGATATCAGTATTGATTTTCTGGAAGTATCTCACGAAAAAGACTGGGAGAGGTGGCTCAGGTATTGTATATGGAGATATTGAAGTATATGGAGATATCAGTATTGATTTTCTCGAAGTATCTCACGAAAAAGACTGGGAGAGGTGGCTCAGGTATTGTATATGGAGATATTGAAGTATATGGAGATATTAGTATTGATTTTGTGGGAGTACCTCACGAAAAAGACTGGGAGAGGTGGCTCAGGTATTGTATATGGAGATATTGAAGTATATGGAGATATTAGTATTGATTTTGTGGGAGTACCTCACGAAAAAGACTGGGAGAGGTGGCTCAGGTATTGTATATGGAGATATCAGTATTGATTTTCTCGAAGTATCTCACGAAAAAGACTGGGAGAGGTGGCTCAGGTATTGTATATGGAGATATTGAAGTATATGGAGATATTAGTATTGATTTTGTGGGAGTACCTCACGAAAAAGACTGGGAGAGGTGGCTCAGGTATTGTATATGGAGATATTGAAGTATATGGAGATATTAGTATTGATTTTGTGGGAGTACCTCACGAAAAAGACTGGGAGAGGTGGCTCAGGTATTGTATATGGAGATATTGAGGTATATGGAGATATCAGTATTGATTTTCTCGAAGTATCTCACGAAAAAGACTGGGAGAGGTGGCTCAGGTATTGTATATGGAGATATTGAAGTATATGGAGATATTGAAGTATATGGAGATATTAGTATTGATTTTGTGGGAGTACCTCACGAAAAAGACTGGGAGAGGTGGCTCAGGTATTGTATATGGAGATATTGAAGTATATGGGGATATCAGTATTGATTTTGTGGGAGTATCTCACGAAAAAGACTGGGAGAGGTGGCTCAGGTATTGTATATGGAGATATCAGTATTGATTTTCTGGAAGTATCTCACGAAAAAGACGGGGAAAGGTGGCTCAGCTATTGTATATGGAGATATCAGTATTGATTTTCTGGAAGTATCTCACGAAAAAGACTGGGAGAGGTGGCTCAGGTATTGTATATGGAGATATTGAAGTATATGGAGATATCAGTATTGATTTTCTCGAAGTATCTCACGAAAAAGACGGGGAAAGGTGGCTCAGCTATTGTATATGGAGATATCAGTATTGATTTTCTGGAAGTATATCACGAAAAAGACTGGGAGAGGTGGCTCAGGTATTGTATATGGAGATATTGAAGTATATGGAGATATCAGTATTGATTTTCTCGAAGTATCTCACGAAAAAGACTGGGAGAGGTGGCTCAGGTATTGTATATGGAGATATTGAAGTATATGGAGATATTGAAGTATATGGAGATATTAGTATTGATTTTGTGGGAGTACCTCACGAAAAAGACTGGGAGAGGTGGCTCAGGTCATCACCTGATGTCTCTGCAATGTCGCTGAACGGGAGGTCCTGGGAGTCGAGTCCCGACGGTGGCAGAATTTTCGACACTAGCTAGGTAGCTAAGTCGAGTTCTGTCACTGTCTAGAGGAGAATTGAGGCGTAGGTCGTAACAACGTTGCAAGCGACATACTCTACATTTTATATGAGAGGCTAAAACCTTAGGCGGATTTCCATGTTAGGCAATGGGTTAGCCAATCTTTCAAGCCTAAATATTCACATAAAACGTAGCCGTGACGTTATTGAAAAATTCCCATGGGTAAAGATCATTCGTCGTAACACTGAACATTGTTCTACAAAAAAAATAGCAAATTAAAACATGCTTCGCTTTCAACGTTATTACTGCCTATACTTCAATGCTAGTGGTCGGCTGTTCGGATCGGTAATTTTGCCTGGTTTCTCCGATAATTACCAGGGGAATGTCCTACCAAGCGGGCCACGGACCGCGCGCGATCTTTCCTTCCCATTCCTTGTCTTTATACCCCTTACACACTCGCTTACATGCACTACACTACCACACATGCCGGGAGACCGGTCGGAGCTTAGAACTTGTCCCGGCTGGGTAGTGTCCCGTTGGTGGGATATCTATATACCACTCGCGCACCTTTTCTTGAACGATAGATTGACGAAATGCGGGCGGAGTGGGGGTATTAGTTACAAAGACAGCCACTAGAGTATTTTCAGTAATGCCAATCTTTGGTAGATGAAAGTCAAACCCGCTATAGGCCATCGCTCTGGGTAGGCAACATCAGGGACAGTAGATAGGTTTGGGTGCCTTCGTTGAAGGTCCTGGACCTGCCTTAGACATTTCTTTAGATAATGGTAATAAAACTGAACAGAAGTTCTCAACTATGAAAGCAACTAGCTTTGACTAGCTTCTGTTTCGCGCCAACGAAGTTTTAATGCTGGGAATGTTGTCATCAGTGCTCGCTGCGATCTTTTGCCTTCAGCTGTTTATGGCTCCAGGGAGGGGGAAGCAAGGTCATCGTTCAAGAAAAGGTGCGCGAGTAGTAGAAGAATCCGCCTACGAATGAACCAAAATGAGTTCGGTAAACAAGTGAACATCGCATGTAATGCAGAGAAGTATCCCTCCGCCGCGACAGCTGTTCAGCCACGCCTCTTCGTAAAGTGTTTTGGTTATGGCTCCCGTGAAGACGTCACTATCCTGAAGTCTAAGAGTTTCGCTGAAATATATGCACGTACGCGAGTCCGAGAAATATTGAAATTTAATTACGTATGTGGAAAAATCTCTTAACATGCTCCCATATTCAGTAAAAGAAAACTGCCACGACTGTAAATTCAGCTCGCCACCTTACAGCACAGGCGCCGGAAACACGTGAACCAGTAAGCATCTCACATTCAAGACTCGGTTTTTTACAGAAGAATACATAGCACTACACTTCCTAATTTCAATTATTTCTCGTGGCGCACTATATTTTCGTCGGGCAAGGACATCACATAAGCCATACAAGTTAGCCAACTGCAAACGAACGAATGGAGCAAGGAAAGTGTAATAGGCTCGAGGACACAACAACAGAACCTTCAGTTATGTTGCCAGCACTAGCTGTAAAAACGGTCCTTTCTTACAAAAATCGCTTTATACCTCGTTGGGGAAAGCCCCGTTAGCCAAAGGTCGTTCGGGGCCGGATCTCACAACCCTCGCCATCTATTTCTGGTATTGAAGTCAGTTATTCACACACATATACAAAGCGTATTTTAGACTTGTAATATACTGCGTAAGCATTAAGCGAGAAAGTAAATAGTATATTATGCAAATAGTTTATAATGTCCTTTTTGACGCGAATACGTAAATATTACCGAACTCACTTTCCTAACGTCGTTCGTTCGGTAATAATTTTATATGAGTGCAAAAAAGTAACATTATAAGCGAGTTGCATACGCTTTTTTTTTGTGTAACAGGATTATCAAAATTTAAGGAAGCGAAGTCAATTTGAATATTAAGTTGTAACCTCGGATTCATGTTATGAGGTGCTACCTAAGCAACTAATTTGTTCACAAATGGCAATTAGGTTGAAAGTTACGTTTCAAACATTATGGATTCTTTGCCAAAAGAAATTTTGGAAGAAGCTACAAAAGCAGAAAATGAATGCTGGATGGATGAAAAATATGTAAATTTTGTATGCGCAACTGTTGTTCTTTCCTGTCTGTCGGAGTAGGTTGGTTAAGTAACACCAATGCACATGCTAGAATAAAAACGGTAGTTATGATGCTTGATTCTTTAAGCATTAAGTCCACAACGTGTAAAGCGTCTACCTTATAGTGCACATATTCAAAATTAAAGGCCATGTGTAAATGTGTTGGTTCGCGTTCGAGGACATCGGCGACGTTTTTCGCCGATTATGGTGGTGATATTACTGCACTTAGATGTCACGGAGGGTGGATGATCTTAAAATGTAGCTGAATCTTACATTGAAGAATCAGGGAATAATAAGATTTACATTGCAACAAGATGCAGTGTAGAAACTAAAGAAAAAATAAGCACTTTGGAATTAACTACATTTTCTGGAGAGTCTTTGACAAAATGTATCCAACTGTACTGTTAATATTCATATTCATAAAAACTAATTACATATTATTGTTAAATATTACCGAATATCAGCATCAAGTAATTTTAAAATAGTAATAAGTTAATAAATAAGATTTAAAAATTACAAGATTTTTCACAATATATTTGATTTTACTGAGAACACTGAATATATTTACATGGTGCCACTGCCTTCTTTATACTCCATAACTGATGATAAATGGGAGCTGTGACTATTATGTCAGTGATGACTCATATTTCGTGCAGAAATAGCGATGACGTAATGATTTGTGCCATAATATGCTGCATTATGAACGATTTTGCTAATGGAAAAGGGTTGTTTGTAATGCTGGTGTCCAAAAAAGTTATTTTTCCAGCGCGGCATTTTTAAAACAACAACGGACGATTCTTTGCCAAATATGCTTAACCCAGTAGCACTGAGCGCGCTGGCAAGCATATGTAAATAGTTCGAAAAAATATACAATAGTAATTAATAAATACTATTGTAATACTATAGTATAGTACTATGTAATACTATAGTAAATATTATGTAATATTATAGTGTTACAATATTTTCCAAAACTGCCCGTTTTAACACGAATTAGACGTTACTCCATGTCTGAACATGTATTGCTAAATGTTCCATACGTTTACACACATAGGGATAAAATCCCCCAAATTGTCATTACAAATCGAAGAACAAACGCTCGTTTGCATCTGAATTCAAAATTCAACACGTACACTCGACTCCGGATGCAGTGAACTCTGATAAAGTGAATCCTCGGTTATAGTGGATTTAAGTCACTTGTCCCGTTTCACTTGCAAGTGAATCTGAACCTCGACTATAGTGAACTTAAGAAATACAACTTCCTGGAAATTAATTCCGTCTTCGAAGAGAATATCCCCCCAGCGTCACAAATTTGCAACACCAGGCTGACTGAAAAAAACATCGGCCAAATGTCATAATCGGCCAAAGGCCAAAGGTCATCATCAGCCAAACAGCGGTAGCGGACCTGGAATGGGCACCTTACTAATGAGTAGGACCCGGATAATTATGTACTAAAAAGAGGGAAAATATGTACCCTCTCCCTCAGAAAAAATGTCGTTCAAAATTCTATCTTCCACACCGCGCCGACAAACTTGGACACCCCTCGGCCTGGGGGAGGGCAGGGGGAGGGACGCGTTGACCAATCGCTAGCAGGTAGAACCACAGTTGTCTGTGATTGGTGCAACATCCCAAGGGGCAGAAAGAACGCTGTCTCAGGGGGAGGGGGCTAGTTCGTTTACGTACGAGACGGAAATATCGTCATATTTCCCTGCCGAAGGAGGTAGTTTGCCTGCGCGTACGCCACGACGAAAAAAATATTTCTAAGCGGGGTTTTCCGTCCAGAATGATTGTCTATAGACCAGTAAATATTTATCATTTTAGCAACAATTATTCTAACTTTTAGTAATCGATTTGTAACTCCTGACAAAATGCTATTTTGAGATATTCATTTCAGGCACAATTTGCGGAGCCTTCCCGGCCGTTCTAACGCATATTTCGAATTTGTTTATAAAATTATAAATTGTTGCAAAATTGTTAATTCGCTGTTTTTGGTTCTGGGACATCGGGAGACTCTCCCCACTTTAGATTTGCAAAATTTGGAAATTGTTTATAAATTTGCAATTGTTGCAAATTTTTTATTGTCTAATCTGAATGCGTTTAAATGTGATGCAAAATTCCGGAATCCGTTCGGTGCTATTATATCTCGTTCTCGAGATATATGTAATTGTTTATAAGAAATTAACATCTTAGTAGACCCCATTTGTTTGCGCTTAATTCATTCGCGCTAGCAGAATAGCGTGGGATGGGCCTACTGAAAAACAGTTCTCCAATGCCGCGCTTTTGCGTGCCACATACGCTTAAAATGCACTTGCTTGTAAACAAATTCTGTGGCCAATTTAATTATGATAAATTCGTATTTTTACGGCGAGTATGAGCATAACTTTTATTTGGTTTTTATATTCTCTTTTAAGTCCTGCAATTTGCAAGTCGATATATTTATCAAATAGGAAAGAAATTGATTATAAAAAAATATTTTTCAAGGTGCATTACGCCCAAACAATTGTTTCTGTTTTTCTATCAAAGGGGTGTTGAGCAACCGAATAACTGTATTATTAATTTTTTTAAGTCCCTGTTAACACCGAGAGTCAGAAACTATTTGTTCCTCTTGTTTAACCATTACCATTAAAAAATAGGGAAACATATTGCTTAGCTGTTTGCTATAAACTGCACTGGATTGGATGAAGGTAGTGTTAAGGTTTTCAAATACAGAAATATTCAATTTTGTGTTTTGAAAGATCACATGAGTAGAATCACACATCACAATATTTACACAAGTATAGAAATTTCTAAATAAACGTATATAAACTTTAAGTTAATACTTTCAATTCAATTTATCATTCTTTTCTAAAACTGCACATTTTGCATGATGATTTCATTGTATAATATTCAAATCAGAGCTTTATGTGCTAAATCTACGCATTGTTAATACATATTTTTAAACAACATTAATATATTTAATATACATTTAAAAGGTTTTTAGATTGGCGAACGTTTCAATGAAATTTCATGAATTCCTAAATGCTTGAAAATAAATACTTGTAAAATTAAATAATTGTAGCGTGTAAAAATATAACAAACTCACGTATTTGGTAAAACGAGTTGATATTACTAAAAGAAAGCAAAACAGATGTTATAACAATTCAAAGAGATTTAGCGTTTGTTTACAGTTTAGTAAATATCAATGCACTAGCATTTCCCAGTGAAAATACATAGAACGAACTTGGTGGTCAAGTGATATGACCTTCCCAACACAGACTACATTTCAGTATCGTCAGAGTTCGAAGGTGGTTTGTTGGCCACCATTCTACGAATCTATCAAAACCTTGAATTTTGCACGACCATCTGTACAGCGAGAACGTAGCGGTTTATTAAACGGAAACGGGCCATTCGAGGTATCTAATGTGCACTCTTTGAAAACGTTTAACCATTATAAACTATCCCTAAGAAAAAGATCAAATAAACAATGTTAAAGATCACCAGCTTAACATTGCCTTTACTATTTGAATGTTTTCAACATCCCCAACACCAACACAAAACCCATGTTTTTACAGGTTATTATAAAACCAATTCAATAAATATAAGCATTTATTCACGTTATTATTTTTAAAACACTCAAATATCTACGATGTTATTTGATTCATGTCTTCATCGAAGATCTGAGATTAAAAAACTGATAAACAGAGAAAATTAAAGTAATTTTGAGTGATTGATGAAGTTGAATGATCAAACGAAAAACAATGTTTCTTGCTTCATATAATGCTATCGTGTTTAACAGACATGTAATTACATGTGATACCTATATTTAAACATCCAAACTAATGAAAATTTTCAAAATTAAAATCATCAATAAAACGTTGATTCATCAGCAAGGATTATATTATTAAATACTTTTTTGAGATTCATGTGCTCCTGTGTGAATAACGTAGTAAACGTGATTCGTATGATCCAGTTGCTCAGAATAATGCAAAACCTGCTAGACACATACACTAAACATAATAGTTGTCAAATAGTTATTTACGACATGAGTATCATAAGATATCTTATTACAATACGAAATTGGAGAATTATCAAACAAGACTCTTTAGCCGAAATTGTTAACCAATTGAATATTGTAATATAATGTTACCATTTGAATATCATAGAAAGTAAGACGCAATTTGTCAAAATTCATGTGAACTATAATTTTTCTTTAAATTTTACTCCTTATCCTGCGAAAGATGTGTGACAGTACTTATGTTAACAATTATACTGCCATGGGTTTAATTAATTAGTTTTCAGTACGCAAATTATTGTTTTTGGTTTTAAAGAAGCATGGATATACAGAGTATCGGGGAACGAAACGTCGAAAGTTTGAAAATAGCTGTTTAAACAATTTTAATCATACTTTGTCTAATAAACTACATAGATATTTTGAATGGCTGAGCTGCAATAAACACGCAAATTTTGGTTTGAAAATATGAATTCTACGCAAAACTTTGCATTCTAGAATCATGTAAACAGACCAGAAACATGTAACATGTTTATTATTAACAATATAAATTAATATATTAGTTCAGAAAAAAATTAACCGAGAAATAAAAAAGCAGTCGAACTGTGAAAATTGGGTGCTTTTTTATTTCTAGGTTAATTTTTCTTTCTGATCAAATGTATTCATTTATTTTGTTAATCATAAACAATTTAGATATTAATGAAGTGTTTATATGCTTCTACAACGCAAATAGTTGCCTAGAAAACATATATCCAAACCAACTTTTGAATGTTTATTGCGGCTTAGCCATTTGGAATATCCGTGTAGTTTATTAGACAAAATAAGCTTAAAATTGTCTTAACAGCTATTTTTCGAAGATTCGACATTTCTTCCCCGAATATCCTGTATATAAAAGGCTTGATTTCTGTTGGTACGCGACGGAACGGCGTTCCGGTTCTTTGGAAATAATTATGAAATTATATTATATATAAGTAGCTATTGCTATTATATTAATAATTAATTTGAGGCGCGTTTCGGGGCCTAAGATTTTAAAAATAAAGGATATATGTATCATAATAACTCTTATGACGACACTGTTCTCAGTTACGTCAAGTTTTAATTTAGAGAATCAAAGTGAATGGTCTAAGTTTACTCACCTAAATAAAGTTTATCTTACTATACATACTATTTAGAAAGTGTTTTATGTTCAAAACAAGTGTTGCCTCAACAGCATATATTTTCACATATTATTCGTAATTGCTATGCAATATTCAATACGGACTATGTGAACCTGCAAAAAAGAAACAACAAAAAAAGACCTACTGCAGCAGAAAATATTTTCTACTCGTCGGGATTCGAACTCGGGTCTTTAAAGTTAACTCACCTGACACGGTTCCCCCTCACCACCAGGTACACGACAAGACTACCTCCTTTCCGATGGGAAAAGAAAGTGAAGCATTTGCAGTTTTTTTAAAAAAAAAACAGGGTGTTCAATTTATCTTAATACAAGATCTATTTTTAAAAAGAGATTTCATTAAACAAAAATCTCTAGCGTTCAGATTGTTTTTCGACAATGTTATAAAGATCAGTCGGGGCTAATATTATACAGTAGAAAATTGGGGTTAATGTATTACACTTTAAGAGTTGTTATTTATTTATGTCCAAAATTAACAAGAAAATGACAAATGATAGGAAATATATTCTATTATAATTACCATATAGCAAACACTCAGAATGTAACAATATTTGGGAGGGAGAAAATCAAAACTAAAATGCCTAATTTTTCCAGTCAAAAACTTTACCACCGTGATATAAATCTTTTGATGTTACTTCGTTAATTTTTATGACACGATATTTTTGAAAATAGGTTATCATTAAGAAAGAATTAATATTCTTTTCTGCGTTAAAATAATGCAATAATATTAATCGTGTCATGATATATACAGCCGCAAATTTGTGGGGCTAATATGATACAACTTAAGAGGCTAATGTAATACGGGTGTCGGGGCTATTTTGATACACTAAAAATTAACACGCAGACAACTGGAAGGGATTTTTTTATGTTTAATATTACATCAAAGGCGCTAAAATTCCGATTTGATGTTGATAAACTATCCAAGTGTTTATCTGAGAAAGAAAGACCAGGCGACAATTCATATAGATTTCCTCGTTCTCCTCCCTACCCAGTACATGGTGATTCACTTATGATTATCAATTGGCGGAAGCTTCTGCTGTTTCAGTGCAGTTACTGATTTTTCACTGGAATCACAAGGAACCAGGCCTACAATAGGAGCTAACACCATCCCTTCAACTCCAGATATCAACTGTTCTCATCCAGTACTTTTGAGATAATGCTGTTGGAAAAAAATTAAAAAAAACAGTAGCCCTCCAAAGAATAAGGAAGCGGTTAGACCCAATAGCAGCAATCATTACTAGTGAAGAGTGGATCATTACTAGGAAAGAGTGGAGTGTTTAATTTACATTAATTTAATATCTCTTTTTAAAAAGAGATTTCATGAAACAAAAATCTCTAGCGTTAATATTTGTTTTCGACAATGTTAATAGGTATTTGTTCGCAATTTTCGAAAATTCAGATCGTTCGCCCAAAATTGAACGTACGCCACTTTTAAACATCTTGTGCTTCGAGGAATAGATTTACAGAAAAATTGGAGCTCTTTTTGAGGAAATTATGTAAATATGATGGGGTTTGGTGTAAAGTACCTTCAAAATTAAAAGATTCGTTTCAAATTCGAAGATTCGTAATATTAGCCAGATCGTTCAAGGAATATCCATTTTGGTGAAAATCGTGTTTACTTTAGGCTCTAGAATTACTCACACGAAGACGGATTCACAAAGAGGATTTTTGGAAAATCACTTTTTCGGGTTCAAAAAACAAGCGTTTTGACAGCCTTGTGTATAGAAAATAAAAGAACAATACCAACAATCCACTTTTTTCGAACTAGCTACTTACAAAACGTGTTTTCTGTAAAAATTTCGACACTTCCTCCTACAGCATTACGTAACTCTCTTTACACGTGGAGGTAAAAATATTCCAGCGTTACTGGGATTTGAACTCGGATCCCTGTAGTCCGTAGGTCTGGCTCGACCGCACTGTGCTATCACAGATATTTCTCAACACGCTGTCCAAGCACACTTATTACGAAAAGAATAGTTACGTGATATTCATTGCACTTAGATTTTTTATTAGAGGAATGTTCTACATGTGTCAAAGGTATCAAATTCGCAATAAGAACCCAAACGATTACAACCCACGCAACTACATAGCTCATTTTACTTAGAAATATTTTCAACCAGAAGCCGTGGTCTTTAGAACCCTCTGTGGAAGTCGTTGCCGGTCTTATCTTTCGGCGACTATGTCCAAGGTTGAATTACGTCACAGATGAAAGTTGCGATAACGCTAGAGCTCAACACGGGCGCTTGCAGACGTTCTGAAGCCAGAATCGCAATAGGGGCATATTTATACGTGATTCTTAAAGACATTAACACACTAAAATAAGTAGTGGCGCCTCAAAACACATGCTTTATGTGATATTTATAATGGATACGAATGATTATAACTATACAATTAACCGCAAAATTGTTTCTACCCGCAAAAATTATTCGCCGTGGATGAGGTTCGATCTTACGTGCCTAAGCTTCTCCAACAGTGCGCTTACCTGCTAAACCACAGAAACTCTTATGACTTTTGTCTCTAACAAAGATGATTTTAAACTGTCATGTATCACAGATTTGACTAAAAAAGAACGTGAGGCGTTTAGATGCTTGTGTTAACTACAGACGGACAGACAGACGCCAACATGAGATCTACACTATTCTCTTAAACGTTCTTGAGATTATGGAAAAAAATAATCAAAACCGATGACGCCGCTTTTGAGAAAATTTTGAAAATATCTCTGGGGCTTTATGTAAAGTACCCCCCAAAATTAAAATATCGGTTTCGAATTAATGGGACCGTGATATCAACAAGATCGATTGGGTATTATCAATTTTGAACAAAATCGGTTGAACAATTTAACCCCTAGCGTTGTTCGCAGACGAAAGACTGATAGACAAACGTTTTGCCGTCATTCAATTTTTCGGTAACAACGATCCACAAAACATGAATTCTGGCTACACAACGCGTTAAAGGATTTCCCCCTTAATTTAGCAAATAAATTTATTCACTTTTTCGTTACCAGGATGGGACGGTTTTTAAGCCGAAAATTCGCCGTATTCTGGTGCACGATTACAATACCTTTTCTTCTTACGACAGTAAGTGCGAGAAAGTAAAAATCAATAAAAACATTTAATCCTTTTTTCCACCCCCATTTCCGTCTTCCTAAAGGCCTAATAAAATAGCCTGTCCAACATAAAATGTATTAACCCCTATGTTATTTTTCCTAGTTTACCAATCCCTGTCTCAGTACAGGGGAGTGGAGGCAAAACTAGGAGAAGAAAAATCCCACACCACTAACACCTGGGTGTAGAGTCCCAACTGGGACTGGGAGTCGCCAACAATGAACTTCTCGGAAACACATCTCAAATATCCATAGTTGAATATTATAACAAGAAAATATCAAATTTTTGTAATAAATGTTCCTTCAAAATTCCGGTATTTTCTTGTTTTCTTTCATGTTATATTTAAATACTATTATTAAGAGAGAAAACCTCATTGAGATAATTTCAATTAAATCAATGCAACTCGAAGAGCAAACGCTCGTGCGATTTGAAGAATAACCGCGTTTTTTGTGTACTCAGAATTTGTCTTGTATATGAGTTAGGGCAAGGGGATACCAAAATTTAAGAAAACGTTCACAGAATACATTTCTCCCTACAGTACATTACACACAATTTTTAACTGTTTTTGACATTAAATGAAAAATACAGCGTCGTAATAGCGCCTTGTCCGTCCCGACAATCATCAGAATTCAAAAGGAATTCAGAATGACAGCTCGTCAAACGAAGCGGGGGAAATTCAAATTTGCTATTTCAAAAATTGTAAAATTATCTAAAGTACTTATAGTTTTAAACAATTGTATGTGATCTTTATTAAAGGACTGATTATTTGAAAGGAATATTTGAAGATCTGTTTTTGATGAACACATTTCATTAAGGAAAAACTATCTTCAATACTTAAGTTGTAGGAAAACGGCGAAAAAAAATGTTTTCTTGCATTTTTGGAAAAATTCATTATATGAACGAAAATCATCTCCGCCATCGTCTTATAGCGTCCATTACGCTATCCGGCAATAAAATTTAACCAGAAAAGTTCATGCCATTTTTAAATTTTTGAAAATGTTTCAGGGGCTTTTAGTAGAGTACCATCCAAAAATAAAATATTGATTTGAAATTCAGGAGGGCTCGACATCAGCCATATCGCTTGCGGAATATCAACTTTGGAGAAAATTTCCTGAACAGTTAGACGCTAGCATTGTTCACAGAAGAAAATACGTTTTACAATTAATCGTTTGTTTTTTGTATTTACTACCCACCAAACCTGGCTTCTGGCTACACCACATGCTAGAGAGATTTTATTCTATATTTATCAACTGAATTTATCCACTTTTTTTTGACACCAGGGCCCGGAAATTACAGTTTTTTGTGTCGAAAATTAGCCGATTTCCTCCGTATAATTACACAACTTTTTACTTTCTCGTATACGCACATACATACGGAGTAATATACGTAGTATAGAGAAAGTTATGTAATGCTCCGCGAAAAAAACGGCGAATTTTCGGCAGAAAAAATGTATTGCCGGGCCCTGAAAACAAAGGAGTGGATAAATCCAGTTATTAAATTAAGAGAAAAAATCTCTAACACGTGATGTAACCATAATTCCTGTTTTGTGGGTCTTTGATGCCAAAACACCAATTGAAAGCAAAACGTCAGTCTGTCTGCGTCTGTCCGTCTCTCCGTCCATCTGTGAACACTACTAGCAGGTGTCAAGCTGGAACAGCCAAGTCAGCACACCCACACGAAACATGTCTAATCATTTATTGCTAATTAATTGCCAATTAATTGCCACATTTTTGAATTAATTGCCACGTAATTTCTTGGAGAAAACGGGTGTGTGCTAGCTTGACGTCAAGCCAGCACACACATCAGTTAAATTCGAGTCAGAGCTCAACGGAAACCATCTAATCATTTATTGCTAATTAATTGCCAATTAATTGCCACAATTTGGAATGAATTCGCACGTATTTTCAGTCTAAAATAATCAAAGTAAATGGCAGCAGGCATGACGCAACCCGCAACATTATTCTGAACGTCAAGCCAGCACACACATCAGGTAAATACGAGCCAGATCTCAACGGAAACCATCTAATCAATTATTGCTAATTAATTGCCAATTAATTGCCACAATTTGGAATGAATTCGCACGTATTTTCAGCCTAAAATAATAAAAGTAAATGGCAGCAGGCGTGACGCAACCCGCAACATATTAAAAAATTGGAATATAGAGAAAACCAACGAGCACAATCACATAAAATTAACGAGATAGTTTAAACACATATTGAACACTTATTTTACTCTATGCATGATTTAATTACCCCTCTCTTTTATGAGATATTACATTTTATAACTTCGTAGTTTTGCAAACACGTACGACATTCAAATAGATAATGCAAGAGTACCAACGAGTGCGATATATCTATAATCTATTAAATATTTAAATACACATTATATACTAGTTTACTATACTGAAGATAAATTAATCAATGTTGCCGTGGATTATATAAACATTGCTGAATCTGCATCAGATTTATCGAACCAAGCCACTCTTTCAAAATCGAAAATACAGAGAACCAGCAAGCACAATCACATAAAATTAAAAACATACTTAAAAGATGTTTAGAACTAATATTTTACTCTACACATTATTTAATTGCTCTTGTCATTTATTAAATAATATTTTTTTTAAACGTCGTTCTTATGAAACCTCATCGAATTTCGAACAGGAAATGGGAGAGTACCAACGAGCTCCAATATCTAAATTCTATATAATTATTGAATGCACATTCAATACTAGTTTATTACATGAAAGAAAAATTGATAAATGTTGCCGTGAATTATATAAACATTATTGATACTGCATGGCAGTTACCGAACCAAGCCAGATATTCAAATTCGAAAATGCAGAGAACCAACGAGCACAATCACATAAAATTAAGAACATAGTTAATAGATATTTAGACCTAATTGTTTGCTCTATACACGATTTAATTGCTCTTGTCATTTATATAATAATATTTTTTTAAAACTTCTTTGTAATGAAACCTCGAAGACATTCGAACAGGAAATGCGAGAGTACCAACGAGCACTAATAGCTAAAATCTATTTAATAATTGAATGCACGTTCAGTACTAGTATATTACACTAAAGATAAATTGATAAATGTTGCCGTGAAATATATAAACATTTTGAAACTGCATGGGGGTTATCGAATAAAGCCAGATAATCTAATTCGAAAATACAGAGAACCAACGAGCACAATCACATTAAATTATGAACATAGTTAATAGACATTCAGAACTAATTGTTTGCTTTATACACGATTTAATTGCTCTTGTCATTTTTTTAAAAATAAATTTTTAAAACTTTGTTGTTATGAAACCTCATCGTGATTCGAAGACGAAATGCGAGAGTACCAACGAGCACTAATATCTAAAATCTATTTAATAATTGAATGCACGTTCAATACTAGTATATTACACTAAAGATAAATTGATAAATGTTGCCGTGAATTATATAAACATTTTGAAACTGCATGGGGGTTATCGAACAAAGCCAGACATTGAAATTCGAAAATACAGAGAACCAACAAGCACAATCACATAAAATTAATAACATAGTTAAAGGATGCTTAGAACTAATTCTTCATTCTATACACGATTTAATTGCTCTTGTCGTTTATTAAATATTAATTTTTTAAAACTTCGTTGTTATAAAATCTTGTTGACTTTCCAACTGGAATTGCGATAGCACCAACGAGCGCTAATATCTTAAATTTATGTAATAAGTGAATCCACATTTAATAGTACATAATTACACCAAATATAAATTGATAAATATTGCCGTGAATTATATAAACATGATTGATACTGCATGGCAGTTACCGAACCAAGCCAGATATTCAAATTCGAAAATGCAGAGAACCAACGAGCACAATCACATAAAATTAAGAACAAAGTTAATAGATATTTAGACCTAATTATTTACTCTATACACGATTTAATTGCTCTTGTCATTTATTAAATAATTTTTATTTTAAACTTCTTGGTTATGAAACTTCGAAGACATTCGAACAGGAAATGTGAGAGTACCAACGAGCACTAATAGCTAAAATCTAATTAATAATTGAATGCACGCTCAATACTAGTATATTACACTAAAGATAAATTGATAAATGTTGACGTGAAATATAAACATTTTGAAACTGCATGGGGGTTATCGAATAAAGCCAGATATTCAAATTCGAAAATACAGAGAACCAACGAGCACAATCACATAAAATTATGAACATAGTTAATAGACATTCAGTACTAATTGTTTGCTCTATACACGATTTAATTGCTCTTGTCATTTTTTAAAAAATAAATTCTTAAAACTTTGTTGTTATGAAATTTCATCGTGATTCGAAGACGAAACGCGAGAGTACCAACGAGCACTAATATCTAAAATCTATTTAATAATTGAATGCACGCTCAATGCTAGAACATTACACTAATGATCAATTGTTAAATGTTGCCGGTAATTATATAAACATTATTGAAACTACATGGCAGTTATCAAATCAAGCGAGATATTCAAATTCGAAAATGCAGAGAACAAACAAGCACAATCACATAAAATTAAAAACATATTTAATAAATATATAGAACTAATTGTTTACTCTATACACGATTTAATTGCTCTTGTCATTTTTTAAAAAATAAATTTTTAAAACTTGGTTGTTATGAAACCTCATCGTGATTCGAAGAGAAAATGCGAGAGTACCAACGAGCACTAATATGTAAAATTTATTTAAAATTTGAACGCGCGTTCAATACTAGCATATTAGAGTAAAGATAAATTGATAATTGTTGCCGTGAATTATATAAACATTTTGAAACTGCATGGGAGTTATCTAACCAAGCCAGATATTGAAATTCCAAAATACACAGAACCAACGAGCACAATTACATAAAATTAAGAACATAGTTAAAGGATGCTTAGAACTAATTTTTTACTCTATACACGATTTAATTGCTCTTGCCTTTATTAAATATTGATTTTTTAAAACTTCGTTGTTATAAAACCTTGTTGACTTTCCAACTGGAATTGCGATAGCACCAACGAGCACTACTATCTTAAATTTATGTAATAATTGAATCCACATTTAATAGTACATTATTACACCAAATATAAATTGATAAATATTGCCGTGAATTATATAAACATTATTGATACTGCATGGCAGTTACCGAACCAAGCTAGATATTCAAATTCGAAAATGCAGAGAACCAACGAGCACAATCACATAAAATTAAGAACATAGTTAATAGATATTTAGTCCTAATTGTTTGCTCTATACACGATTTAATTGATCTTGTCATTTATATAATAATATTTTTTTAAAACATCTTTGTATTGAAACCTCGAAGACATTCGAACAGGAAATGCGAGAGTACCGACGAGCACTAATAGCTAAAATCTATTTAATAATTGAATGCACGTTCAGTACTAGTATATTACACTAAAGATAAATTGATAAATGTTGCCGTGAAACATATAAACATTTTGAAACTGCATGGGGGTTATCGAATAAAGCCAGACATTGAAATTCGAAAATACAGAGAACCAACGAGCACAATCACATTAAATTATGAACATAGTTAATAAACATTCGGAACTAATTGTTTGCTCTATACACGATTTAATTGCTCTTGTCATTTTTTAAAAAATAAATTTTTAAAACTTTGTTGTTATGAAACCTCATCGTGATTCGAAGACGAAATGCGAGAGTACCAACGAGCACTAATATCTAAAATCTATTTAATAATTGAATGCACGTTCAATACTAGTATATTACACTAAAGATAAATTGATAAATGTTGCCGTGAATTATATAAACATTTTGAAACTGCATGGGGGTTATCAAACAAAGCCAGACATTGAAATTCGAAAATACAGAGAACCAACAACCACAATCACATAAAATAATAACATAGTTAAAGGATGCTTAGAACTAATTTTTCATTCTATACACGATTTAATTGCTCTTGGTGTTTATTAAATATTCATTTTTAAAAACTTCGTTGTTATAAAATCTTGTTGACTTTCCAACTGGAATTGCGATAGCACCAACCAGCGCTAATATCTTAAATTTATGTAATAAGTGAATCCACATTTAATAGTACATAATTACACCAAATATAAATTGATAAATATTACCGTGAATTATATAAACATGATTGATACTGCATGGCAGCTACCGAACCAAGCCACATATTAAATTCGAAAATGCAGAGAACCAACGAGCACAATCACATAAAATTAAGAACAAAGTTAATAGATATTTATACCTAATTATTTACTTTATACACGATTTAATTGCTCTTGTCATTTTTTAAATAATATTTTTTTTAACTTCTTGGTTATGAAACCTCGAAGACATTCGAACAGGAAATGCGAGAGTACCAACGAGCACTAATAGCTAAAATCTATTTAATAATTGAATGCATGTTCAGTACTAGTATATTACACTAAAGATAAATTGATAAATGTTGCCGTGAATTATATAAACATTTTGAAACTGCATGGGGGTTATCGAACAAAGCCAGACATTGAAATTCGAAAATACAGAGAACCAACAACCACAATCACATATAATTAATGACATAGTTAAAGGATGCTTAGAACTAATTCTTCATTCTATACACGATTTAATTGCTCTTGTCGTTTATTAAATATTAATTTTTTAAAACTTCGTTGTTATAAAATCTTGTTGACTTTCCAACTGGAATTGCGATAGCACCAACGGGCGCTAATATCTTAAATTTATGTAATAAGTGAATCCACATTTAATAGTACATTATTACACCAAATATAAATTGATAAATATTGCCGTGAATTATATAAACATGATTGATACTGCATGGCAGTTACCGAACCAAGCCAGATATTCAAATTCGAAAGTGCAGAGAACCAACGAGCACAATCACATAAAATTAAGAACAAAGTTAATAGATATTTAGACCTAATTATTTACTCTATACACGATTTAATTGCTCTTGTCATTTTATAAATAATATTTTTTTTAAACTTCTTGGTTATGAAACCTTAAAGACATTCGAACAGGAAATGCGAGAGTACCAACGAGCACTAATATCTAAAATCTATTTATAAATTGAATGCACGTTCA